>CAXAJV010000008.1:31082441-31443805 GCA_963969225.1 Xylocopa violacea | reverse complement strand
ACCTAACCTAACCTAACCTAACCTAACCTAACCTAACCTAACCTAACCTAACCTAACCTAACCTAACCTAACCTAACCTAACCTAACCTAACCTAACCTAACCTAACCTAACCTAACCTAACCTAACCTAACCTAACCTAACCTAACCTAACCTAACCTAACCTAACCTAACCTAACCTAACCTAACCTAACCTAACCTAACCTAACCTAACCTAACCTAACCTATCCTAACCTAACCTAACCTAACCTAACCTAACCTAACCTAACCTAACCTAACCTAACCTAACCTAACCTAACCTAACCTAACCTAACCTAACCTAACCTAACCTAACCTAACCTAACCTAACCTAACCTAACCTAACCTAACCTAACCTAACCTAACCTAACCTAACCTAACCTAACCTAACCTAACCTAACCTAACCTAACCTAACCTAACCTAACCTAACCTAACCTAACCTAACCTAACCTAACCTAACCTAACCTAACCTAACCTAACCTAACCTAACCTAACCTAACCTAACCTAACCTAACCTAACCTAACCTAACCTAACCTAACCTAACCTAACCTAACCTAACCTAACCTAACCTAACCTAACCTAACCTAACCTAACCTAACCTAACCTAACCTAACCTAACCTAACCTAACCTAACCTAACCTAACCTAACCTAACCTAACCTAACCTAACCTAACCTAACCTAACCTAACCTAACCTAACCTAACCTAACCTAACCTAACCTAACCTAACCTAACCTAACCTAACCTAACCTAACCTAACCTAACCTAACCTAACCTAACCTAACCTAACCTAACCTAACCTAACCTAACCTAACCTAACCTAACCTAACCTAACCTAACCTAACCTAACCTAACCTAACCTAACCTAACCTAACCTAACCTAACCTAACCTAACCTAACCTAACCTAACCTAACCTAACCTAACCTAACCTAACCTAACCTAACCTAACCTAACCTAACCTAACCTAACCTAACCTAACCTAACCTAACCTAACCTAACCTAACCTAACCTAACCTAACCTAACCTAACCTAACCTAACCTAACCTAACCTAACCTAACCTAACCTAACCTAACCTAACCTAACCTAACCTAACCTAACCTAACCTAACCTAACCTAACCTAACCTAACCTAACCTAACCTAACCTAACCTAACCTAACCTAACCTAACCTAACCTAACCTAACCTAACCTAACCTAACCTAACCTAACCTAACCTAACCTAACCTAACCTAACCTAACCTAACCTAACCTAACCTAACCTAACCTAACCTAACCTAACCTAACCTAACCTAACCTAACCTAACCTAACCTAACCTAACCTAACCTAACCTAACCTAACCTAACCTAACCTAACCTAACCTAACCTAACCTAACCTAACCTAACCTAACCTAACCTAACCTAACCTAACCTAACCTAACCTAACCTAACCTAACCTAACCTAACCTAACCTAACCTAACCTAACCTAACCTAACCTAACCTAACCTAACCTAACCTAACCTAACCTAACCTAACCTAACCTAACCTAACCTAACCTAACCTAACCTAACCTAACCTAACCTAACCTAACCTAACCTAACCTAACCTAACCTAACCTAACCTAACCTAACCTAACCTAACCTAACCTAACCTAACCTAACCTAACCTAACCTAACCTAACCTAACCTAACCTAACCTAACCTAACCTAACCTAACCTAACCTAACCTAACCTAACCTAACCTAACCTAACCTAACCTAACCTAACCTAACCTAACCTAACCTAACCTAACCTAACCTAACCTAACCTAACCTAACCTAACCTAACCTAACCTAACCTAACCTAACCTAACCTAACCTAACCTAACCTAACCTAACCTAACCTAACCTAACCTAACCTAACCTAACCTAACCTAACCTAACCTAACCTAACCTAACCTAACCTAACCTAACCTAACCTAACCTAACCTAACCTAACCTAACCTAACCTAACCTAACCTAACCTAACCTAACCTAACCTAACCTAACCTAACCTAACCTAACCTAACCTAACCTAACCTAACCTAACCTAACCTAACCTAACCTAACCTAACCTAACCTAACCTAACCTAACCTAACCTAACCTAACCTAACCTAACCTAACCTAACCTAACCTAACCTAACCTAACCTAACCTAACCTAACCTAACCTAACCTAACCTAACCTAACCTAACCTAACCTAACCTAACCTAACCTAACCTAACCTAACCTAACCTAACCTAACCTAACCTAACCTAACCTAACCTAACCTAACCTAACCTAACCTAACCTAACCTAACCTAACCTAACCTAACCTAACCTAACCTAACCTAACCTAACCTAACCTAACCTAACCTAACCTAACCTAACCTAACCTAACCTAACCTAACCTAACCTAACCTAACCTAACCTAACCTAACCTAACCTAACCTAACCTAACCTAACCTAACCTAACCTAACCTAACCTAACCTAACCTAACCTAACCTAACCTAACCTAACCTAACCTAACCTAACCTAACCTAACCTAACCTAACCTAACCTAACCTAACCTAACCTAACCTAACCTAACCTAACCTAACCTAACCTAACCTAACCTAACCTAACCTAACCTAACCTAACCTAACCTAACCTAACCTAACCTAACCTAACCTAACCTAACCTAACCTAACCTAACCTAACCTAACCTAACCTAACCTAACCTAACCTAACCTAACCTAACCTAACCTAACCTAACCTAACCTAACCTAACCTAACCTAACCTAACCTAACCTAACCTAACCTAACCTAACCTAACCTAACCTAACCTAACCTAACCTAACCTAACCTAACCTAACCTAACCTAACCTAACCTAACCTAACCTAACCTAACCTAACCTAACCTAACCTAACCTAACCTAACCTAACCTAACCTAACCTAACCTAACCTAACCTAACCTAACCTAACCTAACCTAACCTAACCTAACCTAACCTAACCTAACCTAACCTAACCTAACCTAACCTAACCTAACCTAACCTAACCTAACCTAACCTAACCTAACCTAACCTAACCTAACCTAACCTAACCTAACCTAACCTAACCTAACCTAACCTAACCTAACCTAACCTAACCTAACCTAACCTAACCTAACCTAACCTAACCTAACCTAACCTAACCTAACCTAACCTAACCTAACCTAACCTAACCTAACCTAACCTAACCTAACCTAACCTAACCTAACCTAACCTAACCTAACCTAACCTAACCTAACCTAACCTAACCTAACCTAACCTAACCTAACCTAACCTAACCTAACCTAACCTAACCTAACCTAACCTAACCTAACCTAACCTAACCTAACCTAACCTAACCTAACCTAACCTAACCTAACCTAACCTAACCTAACCTAACCTAACCTAACCTAACCTAACCTAACCTAACCTAACCTAACCTAACCTAACCTAACCTAACCTAACCTAACCTAACCTAACCTAACCTAACCTAACCTAACCTAACCTAACCTAACCTAACCTAACCTAACCTAACCTAACCTAACCTAACCTAACCTAACCTAACCTAACCTAACCTAACCTAACCTAACCTAACCTAACCTAACCTAACCTAACCTAACCTAACCTAACCTAACCTAACCTAACCTAACCTAACCTAACCTAACCTAACCTAACCTAACCTAACCTAACCTAACCTAACCTAACCTAACCTAACCTAACCTAACCTAACCTAACCTAACCTAACCTAACCTAACCTAACCTAACCTAACCTAACCTAACCTAACCTAACCTAACCTAACCTAACCTAACCTAACCTAACCTAACCTAACCTAACCTAACCTAACCTAACCTAACCTAACCTAACCTAACCTAACCTAACCTAACCTAACCTAACCTAACCTAACCTAACCTAACCTAACCTAACCTAACCTAACCTAACCTAACCTAACCTAACCTAACCTAACCTAACCTAACCTAACCTAACCTAACCTAACCTAACCTAACCTAACCTAACCTAACCTAACCTAACCTAACCTAACCTAACCTAACCTAACCTAACCTAACCTAACCTAACCTAACCTAACCTAACCTAACCTAACCTAACCTAACCTAACCTAACCTAACCTAACCTAACCTAACCTAACCTAACCTAACCTAACCTAACCTAACCTAACCTAACCTAACCTAACCTAACCTAACCTAACCTAACCTAACCTAACCTAACCTAACCTAACCTAACCTAACCTAACCTAACCTAACCTAACCTAACCTAACCTAACCTAACCTAACCTAACCTAACCTAACCTAACCTAACCTAACCTAACCTAACCTAACCTAACCTAACCTAACCTAACCTAACCTAACCTAACCTAACCTAACCTAACCTAACCTAACCTAACCTAACCTAACCTAACCTAACCTAACCTAACCTAACCTAACCTAACCTAACCTAACCTAACCTAACCTAACCTAACCTAACCTAACCTAACCTAACCTAACCTAACCTAACCTAACCTAACCTAACCTAACCTAACCTAACCTAACCTAACCTAACCTAACCTAACCTAACCTAACCTAACCTAACCTAACCTAACCTAACCTAACCTAACCTAACCTAACCTAACCTAACCTAACCTAACCTAACCTAACCTAACCTAACCTAACCTAACCTAACCTAACCTAACCTAACCTAACCTAACCTAACCTAACCTAACCTAACCTAACCTAACCTAACCTAACCTAACCTAACCTAACCTAACCTAACCTAACCTAACCTAACCTAACCTAACCTAACCTAACCTAACCTAACCTAACCTAACCTAACCTAACCTAACCTAACCTAACCTAACCTAACCTAACCTAACCTAACCTAACCTAACCTAACCTAACCTAACCTAACCTAACCTAACCTAACCTAACCTAACCTAACCTAACCTAACCTAACCTAACCTAACCTAACCTAACCTAACCTAACCTAACCTAACCTAACCTAACCTAACCTAACCTAACCTAACCTAACCTAACCTAACCTAACCTAACCTAACCTAACCTAACCTAACCTAACCTAACCTAACCTAACCTAACCTAACCTAACCTAACCTAACCTAACCTAACCTAACCTAACCTAACCTAACCTAACCTAACCTAACCTAACCTAACCTAACCTAACCTAACCTAACCTAACCTAACCTAACCTAACCTAACCTAACCTAACCTAACCTAACCTAACCTAACCTAACCTAACCTAACCTAACCTAACCTAACCTAACCTAACCTAACCTAACCTAACCTAACCTAACCTAACCTAACCTAACCTAACCTAACCTAACCTAACCTAACCTAACCTAACCTAACCTAACCTAACCTAACCTAACCTAACCTAACCTAACCTAACCTAACCTAACCTAACCTAACCTAACCTAACCTAACCTAACCTAACCTAACCTAACCTAACCTAACCTAACCTAACCTAACCTAACCTAACCTAACCTAACCTAACCTAACCTAACCTAACCTAACCTAACCTAACCTAACCTAACCTAACCTAACCTAACCTAACCTAACCTAACCTAACCTAACCTAACCTAACCTAACCTAACCTAACCTAACCTAACCTAACCTAACCTAACCTAACCTAACCTAACCTAACCTAACCTAACCTAACCTAACCTAACCTAACCTAACCTAACCTAACCTAACCTAACCTAACCTAACCTAACCTAACCTAACCTAACCTAACCTAACCTAACCTAACCTAACCTAACCTAACCTAACCTAACCTAACCTAACCTAACCTAACCTAACCTAACCTAACCTAACCTAACCTAACCTAACCTAACCTAACCTAACCTAACCTAACCTAACCTAACCTAACCTAACCTAACCTAACCTAACCTAACCTAACCTAACCTAACCTAACCTAACCTAACCTAACCTAACCTAACCTAACCTAACCTAACCTAACCTAACCTAACCTAACCTAACCTAACCTAACCTAACCTAACCTAACCTAACCTAACCTAACCTAACCTAACCTAACCTAACCTAACCTAACCTAACCTAACCTAACCTAACCTAACCTAACCTAACCTAACCTAACCTAACCTAACCTAACCTAACCTAACCTAACCTAACCTAACCTAACCTAACCTAACCTAACCTAACCTAACCTAACCTAACCTAACCTAACCTAACCTAACCTAACCTAACCTAACCTAACCTAACCTAACCTAACCTAACCTAACCTAACCTAACCTAACCTAACCTAACCTAACCTAACCTAACCTAACCTAACCTAACCTAACCTAACCTAACCTAACCTAACCTAACCTAACCTAACCTAACCTAACCTAACCTAACCTAACCTAACCTAACCTAACCTAACCTAACCTAACCTAACCTAACCTAACCTAACCTAACCTAACCTAACCTAACCTAACCTAACCTAACCTAACCTAACCTAACCTAACCTAACCTAACCTAACCTAACCTAACCTAACCTAACCTAACCTAACCTAACCTAACCTAACCTAACCTAACCTAACCTAACCTAACCTAACCTAACCCGACCAAACCTGACCCAACCCAACCTAACCTAACCCGACCAAACCTGACCCAACCCAACCTAACCTAACCCGACCAAACCTGACCCAACCCAACCTAACCTAACCCGACCAAACCTGACCCAACCCAACCTAACCTAACCCGACCAAACCTGACCCAACCCAACCTAACCTAACCCGACCAAACCTGACCCAACCCAACCTAACCTAACCCGACCAAACCTGACCCAACCCAACCTAACCTAACCCGACCAAACCTGACCCAACCCAACCTAACCTAACCCGACCAAACCTGACCCAACCCAACCTAACCTAACCCGACCAAACCTGACCCAACCCAACCTAACCTAACCCGACCAAACCTGACCCAACCCAACCTAACCTAACCCGACCAAACCTGACCCAACCCAACCTAACCTAACCCGACCAAACCTGACCCAACCCAACCTAACCTAACCCGACCAAACCTGACCCAACCCAACCTAACCTAACCCGACCAAACCTGACCCAACCCAACCTAACCTAACCCGACCAAACCTGACCCAACCCAACCTAACCTAACCCGACCAAACCTGACCCAACCCAACCTAACCTAACCCGACCAAACCTGACCCAACCCAACCTAACCTAACCCGACCAAACCTGACCCAACCCAACCTAACCTAACCCGACCAAACCTGACCCAACCCAACCTAACCTAACCCGACCAAACCTGACCCAACCCAACCTAACCTAACCCGACCAAACCTGACCCAACCCAACCTAACCTAACCCGACCAAACCTGACCCAACCCAACCTAACCTAACCCGACCAAACCTGACCCAACCCAACCTAACCTAACCCGACCAAACCTGACCCAACCCAACCTAACCTAACCCGACCAAACCTGACCCAACCCAACCTAACCTAACCCGACCAAACCTGACCCAACCCAACCTAACCTAACCCGACCAAACCTGACCCAACCCAACCTAACCTAACCCGACCAAACCTGACCCAACCCAACCTAACCTAACCCGACCAAACCTGACCCAACCCAACCTAACCTAACCCGACCAAACCTGACCCAACCCAACCTAACCTAACCCGACCAAACCTGACCCAACCCAACCTAACCTAACCCGACCAAACCTGACCCAACCCAACCTAACCTAACCCGACCAAACCTGACCCAACCCAACCTAACCTAACCCGACCAAACCTGACCCAACCCAACCTAACCTAACCCGACCAAACCTGACCCAACCCAACCTAACCTAACCCGACCAAACCTGACCCAACCCAACCTAACCTAACCCGACCAAACCTGACCCAACCCAACCTAACCTAACCCGACCAAACCTGACCCAACCCAACCTAACCTAACCCGACCAAACCTGACCCAACCCAACCTAACCTAACCCGACCAAACCTGACCCAACCCAACCTAACCTAACCCGACCAAACCTGACCCAACCCAACCTAACCTAACCCGACCAAACCTGACCCAACCCAACCTAACCTAACCCGACCAAACCTGACCCAACCCAACCTAACCTAACCCGACCAAACCTGACCCAACCCAACCTAACCTAACCCGACCAAACCTGACCCAACCCAACCTAACCTAACCCGACCAAACCTGACCCAACCCAACCTAACCTAACCCGACCAAACCTGACCCAACCCAACCTAACCTAACCCGACCAAACCTGACCCAACCCAACCTAACCTAACCCGACCAAACCTGACCCAACCCAACCTAACCTAACCCGACCAAACCTGACCCAACCCAACCTAACCTAACCCGACCAAACCTGACCCAACCCAACCTAACCTAACCCGACCAAACCTGACCCAACCCAACCTAACCTAACCCGACCAAACCTGACCCAACCCAACCTAACCTAACCCGACCAAACCTGACCCAACCCAACCTAACCTAACCCGACCAAACCTGACCCAACCCAACCTAACCTAACCCGACCAAACCTGACCCAACCCAACCTAACCTAACCCGACCAAACCTGACCCAACCCAACCTAACCTAACCCGACCAAACCTGACCCAACCCAACCTAACCTAACCCGACCAAACCTGACCCAACCCAACCTAACCTAACCCGACCAAACCTGACCCAACCCAACCTAACCTAACCCGACCAAACCTGACCCAACCCAACCTAACCTAACCCGACCAAACCTGACCCAACCCAACCTAACCTAACCCGACCAAACCTGACCCAACCCAACCTAACCTAACCCGACCAAACCTGACCCAACCCAACCTAACCTAACCCGACCAAACCTGACCCAACCCAACCTAACCTAACCCGACCAAACCTGACCCAACCCAACCTAACCTAACCCGACCAAACCTGACCCAACCCAACCTAACCTAACCCGACCAAACCTGACCCAACCCAACCTAACCTAACCCGACCAAACCTGACCCAACCCAACCTAACCTAACCCGACCAAACCTGACCCAACCCAACCTAACCTAACCCGACCAAACCTGACCCAACCCAACCTAACCTAACCCGACCAAACCTGACCCAACCCAACCTAACCTAACCCGACCAAACCTGACCCAACCCAACCTAACCTAACCCGACCAAACCTGACCCAACCCAACCTAACCTAACCCGACCAAACCTGACCCAACCCAACCTAACCTAACCCGACCAAACCTGACCCAACCCAACCTAACCTAACCCGACCAAACCTGACCCAACCCAACCTAACCTAACCCGACCAAACCTGACCTAACCGACGGTATTGATAAGCAAAAAAAAAAAAAAAAAAAAAAAAAAAAAAGGAGTGGGGAGAACCCTTCCCCAGTATATAAATACCGAGCACGCCAATGTGTCCTGCCAGTCGGTAATCGAACACTTTACGATGCAGTCACAGAACCAATATGGCCAATATATACCAATAAATCGTTACTTTATTAAACCACAGTGGCGCCATCTCGCGTAAAAGCGCTGAAACTAGACGCACGTCGTTTTCGACAGTGTAGCAAAGTTCTAGCAGGCTGGTGGCGCCATCTGTTGGTGACCGGTTGAAACAGAACTGCGAACAGTCTCAGCACTTTTCACAGAGATGGCGCAACCGGACAGTCAATAGCTTCTATAATGTAACCTTCGATGACAGTAAATATAAAATATTCATCGTAGTAATTACTATTTACTTAACACGCATTTCCCTGTCATATTTTTAAAGAATGAGAAGCAATATTTTCCAAATTAATGTAAATCAGATGGTGTTATTGAAGAATAATTCATTATTTTATTCCCCTTCCAACAGCCTTTATTCCTCTGCTGACAATGATTTCAACCTACTGTGTGAAATTTATAGGTTTGTAATTTAAATGCTTCTATATTAAACATTACACCATCATTCTCTTTGATATCTAATTATGGAGATCACCGATAATAAATTTCTTTCCAAAGAAATTTCTTTCTTATCGCAAAGAAGTGTATTGTTAAATCACTATGGTTATGTGGCTAACCATAATACACGATAACAGTTTTATTTTGTATGCCTCTGGGTAGATTAAAGATACTTGCCTTTTCGTGCAAGAATACACGATAAAGAAACCATTAATGTATGGAATGTAAGATCCTCGTTGAATAAACGTTTGTTCCTTTGGAAATGTTTACTACATGGTTTTGCGTGACTTACAATTGCGTTGCATTCTAGGATAGCTGATGTACTTGTAATGCATTATTTTTTGCTTCTGCTAGTATAGCTTCAGAAATTATCCTTAAATGTAATAGTACATTACAGTTACTATTCGCGATGCAGTATTGGATGTATTCCTACTTTGTCGCTTGTTGGAAAATGATGCGTTTGAAACTAGATGTCACAGGTGAGCCATACCATTCATTCAATTGGATTTAGGATTGTCCATTATGATTTGCTGCTTCGTTAAAGATCGGAATGTGTCCTTCTTTGATAGTTGCTGGGATCATTAAATGATTAAACTACTATTTAACGATAACTGAATGTTTATCGCCATACTTTAACATCTAAAACCTTACAAAAGAACTGACAGACTCCAACTTATTGGTTAATTATTGCACAGTATCTGTACAAATCTGTAAAACGACTCACCAATATTTTTGCTTACGACTAATTAAATTGTGTGTAAGGCTGTGTTTTACGAGTTGTTTCTCGTTTAAGGATAGGAATGGTTCGCGCTGGGATAGTTGCAGGGGTCGTTAAATGATTTAACCATTCATTAACCATAACTGAACGTTTATTGTTACTTCTTAAGCATTCGGTAAATACAAATGTCTCCTTATAAACTAATTGTTATAAACTATCTGTATAAATTCATGTACGCGACTTATATAACTATAAAACTTATGTAAATTGGTAGCGCTAAACTTATATTAAGCTGTTTCTTAGAGTTCTTCGTTATCGTTGACCCAGCAAGTAACGTCAGTTGCTCTAGGAATTCTTGAATCTTCTACCCAATTTAATAGTAGCCCAACAATTAATCTGTGCGCCATGAATATCATATTTGTAGTGTTCCTGATCTGCGCTCCAGATACGTAATTGTTCTTCAATGTCTTTGGGAATTTGTTGCCAGTAAACTGAAAGTACAATTAATAGCATTGCTAACTAATTACCATACACTGAACACAAACGATGGGGACACGATATTAAATAAGAGAAAAGGAAGAAACCAAGCATCAATGCAGCGATTATAACCTTCACAACTTTGATTGGTTAATTAAAAACAATTAACATAATTAACAATTCCGAATAAAGTCACACAGGTTAATCGCATTCCCAATGAATACACGTGTCAATTAACGTCACCGTTACTGCATTAATTATCAATTTAAAAAAAAAAAAAATCGTTACTATATTTACGCCGCTGTGGCGCCATCTCCCGTAAAAGTGCTGAAACTCTTCGCGGTTCTGTTTCAGCCGGAAACCAACAGATGGCGCCACCAGCGGTTACCGACAATGTCGATAAAACACAGCGCGAACAGTTTCAGCGCTCTTCACAGAGATGGCGCCACCGGCCTGTCAACAGTTTCTGTAGCGTAACCTTCGACGACAGCAAATAATTATAAAATATTCATCGCAATAACTGTTAGTCGGTCGACACGCATTTCTCTCTCATATTATTGAAGGAGGAGAAGCAATATTTCCCCAATTAATGTTGATCGGATGGTGTTATTGAAGAATAATCCATTATTTCATTCCCTTTCCACAGCCTTTATTCTCCTGCTGACAATGATTTCAACCTACTGTATAAAATTTATATATTTGAAATTTACATGCTTCTATACTAAACTTTACACAATCATTCTCCTTCATATCTAATTACGGATATCACCGTACGCAGATATTCACGATAATACGTTTCTTTCCATTGTCTTACCGCAAACGAGTGTATTGTTATATCACCATGGCGCTGTGACTAACCATAATAGACGATCGCAATTTTATTTTGTATGCCTGTGGGTGGGTTAAAGATACTTGCCCACTCGTGCAAGAATACACGATAAAGAAACCATTAATGTATGGAATGTAAAATTATCGTTGAATGACCGTTTGCTCCTTTGGAAATGTTTCCTACATGGTTTTGCGTGTTTTACAATTGCGTTGCATTCTAGGATAGCTGATGTACTTGTAATGCATTATTTTTTGCTTCTGCTAGTGTGGCTTCAGAAATTATCCTTAAATGTAATAGTATATTACAGTTACTATTCGCGATACATTATTGGATGTATTCCTACTTTGTTGCTTGTTGGATGATGAAGCGTTTGAAACTAGATGTCACAGGTGAGCCATACCATTCATTCAATTGGATTTAGGATTGTCCATTATGATTTGCTGCTTCGTTGAAGATTGGAATGTGTCCTTTGACAGTTGCTACGGTCATTAAATGGAAGCTTGCTCCTTTGGAAATGTTTCCTACATGGTTTTGCGTGTCTTACAATTGCGTTGCATTCTAGGATAGCTGATGTACTTGTAATGCATTATTTTTTGCTTCTGCTAGTATAGCTTCAGAAATTATCCTTAAATGTAATAGTATATTACAGTTACTATTCGCGATACAGTATTGGATGTATTCCTACTTTGTTCCTTGTGGGAGAATGAAGCTTTTGAAACTAGATGTCACAGGAGAGCCATACCATTCATTCAATTGGATTTAGGATTGTCCATTATGATTTGCTGCTTCGTTGAAGATTGGAATGTGTCCTTTGACAGTTCCTACGGTCATTAAATGGAAGCTTGCTCCTTTGGAAATGTTTCCTACATGGTTTTGCGTGACTTACAATTGCGTTGCATTCTAGGATAGCTGATGTACTTGTAATGCATTATTTTTTGCTTCTGCTAGTGTAGCTTCAGTAATTATCCTTAAATGTAATAGTATATTACAGTTACTATTCGCGATACATTATTGGATGTATTCCTACTTTGTTGCTTGTTGGATGATGAAGCGTTTGAAACTAGATGTCACAGGTGAGCCATACCATTCATTCAATTGGATTTAGGATTGTCCATTATGATTTGCTGCTTCGTTGAAGATTGGAATGTGTCCTTTGACAGTTGCTACGGTCATTAAATGGAAGCTTGCTCCTTTGGAAATGTTTCCTACATGGTTTTGCGTGTCTTACAATTGCGTTGCATTCTAGGATAGCTGATGTACTTGTAATGCATCATTTTTTGCTTCTGCTGGTATAGCTTCAGAAATTATCCTTAAATGTAATAGTATATTACAGTTACTATTCTCGATACATTATTGGATGTATTCCTACTTTGTTGCTTGTTGGATAATGAAGCGTTTGAAACTAGATGTCACAGGTGAGCCATACCATCCATTCAATTGGATTTAGGGTTGTCCATTATGAATTGCTGCTTCGTTGAAGATTGGAATGTGTCCTTTGACAGTTGCTACGGTCATTAAATGAAAGCTTGCTCCTTTGGAAATGTTTCCTACATGGTTTTGCGTGACTTACAATTGCGTTGCATTCTAGGATAGCTGATGTACTTGTAATGCATTATTTTTTGCTTCTGCTAGTGTAGCTTCAGAAATTATCCTTAAATGTAATAGTATATTACAGTTACTATTCTCGATACATTATTGGATGTATTCCTACTTTGTTGCTTGTTGGATAATGAAGCGTTTGAAACTAGATGCCAAAGGTGAGCCATACCATCCATTCAATTGGATTTAGGGTTGTCCATTATGAATTGCTGCTTCGTTGAAGATTGGAATGTGTCCTTTGACAGTTGCTACGGTCATTAAATGAAAGCTTGCTCCTTTGGAAATGTTTCCTACATGGTTTTGCGTGACTTACAATTGCGTTGCATTCTAGGATAGCTGATGTACTTGTAATGCATTATTTTTTGCTTCTGCTAGTGTAGCTTCAGAAATTATCCTTAAATGTAATAGTATATTACAGTTACTATTCGCGATACAGTTTTGGGTGTATTCCTACTTTGTTGCTTGTTGGAAAATGAAGCGTTTGAAACTAGATGCCAAAGGTGAGCCATACCATCCATTCAATTGGATTTAGGGTTGTCCATTATGAATTGCTGCTTCGTTGAAGATTGGAATGTGTCCTTCTTTGATAGTTGCTGTGATCATTAAATGATTAAACTACTATTTAACGATAACTGAATGTTTATCGCCATACTTTAACATCTAAACCCTTACAAAAGAACTGACAGACTCCAACTTTTTCGTTAATTATTGCACAGTATCTGTACAAATCTGTAAAACGACCCACCAATATTTTTGCTTACGACTAATTAAATTGTGTGTAAGGTTGTGTTTTACGAGTTGTTTCTCGTTTAAGGATAGAGGAATGGTTCGCGCTGGGATAGTTGCAGGGGTCTTTAAATGATTTAACCATTCATTAACCATAACTGAACGTTTATTGCAACTTCTTAAGCATTCGGTAAATACAAATGCCTCCTTATAAACTAATTGTTATAAACTATCTGTATAAATTCATGTACGCGTGTTATATAACTATAAAACATATGTAAATTGGTAGCGCTAAACTTAGATTAAGCTGTTTCTTAGAGTTCTTCGTTATCGTTGACCGAGCAAGTAACGTCAGTTGCTCTAGGAATTCTTGAATCTTCTACACAATTTAATAATAGCCCAAGAATTAATCTGTGCGCCATAAATATCATATTTGTAGTGTTCCTGATCTGCGCTCCAGATATGTAATTGATCTTCAATGTCTTTGAGAATTTGTTGCCAGTAAACTGAAAGTACAATTAATAGCATTGCTAACTAATTACCATACACTGAACACAAACGATGGGGACACGATATTAAATAAGAGAAAGGAAAGAAACCAAACATCAATGCAACGGTTATAACCTTCGCAACTTTGATTGGTTAATTAAAAACAATTAACATAATTAACAATTCCGAATAAAGTCACACAAGATAAACGCATCCCCAATGAATACACGTGTCAATTAACGCCACCGTTACTGCATTAATTATTAATTAATAAATTTTAACTTTATTTACGCCGCGGTGGCGCCATCTCTCGTAAAAGTGCCGAAACTGTTCGCAGTTCTGTTTCAGTCGGTAACCAACAGATGGCGCCACCAGCGGTTACCGACACTGTCGATAAACACGCGCGAACAGTTTCAGCGCTCTTCGCAGAGATGGCGCCACCGGCCTGTCAACAGTTTCTATAGCGTAACCTTCGACGACAGCAAATAATTATAAAATGTTCATCGCAATAACTGTTAGTCAGTCGACACGCATTTCTCTCTCATATTATTGAAGCAGTAGAAGCAATATTTCCCGAATTATTGTCGATCGGATGGTGTTATTGACGAATAATTCATTATTTCATTCCCTTTCCACAGCCTTTATTCTCCTGCTGACAGTGATTTCAACCTACTGTATAAAATTTATATATTTGAAATTTACATGCTTCTATACTAAACTTTACACAATCATTCTCTTTCATATCTAATTACGGAGATCACCGTACGCAGGTATTCACGATAATACGTTTCTTTCCATTGTCTTACCGCAAACGAGTGTATTGTTATATCACCATGGCGCTGTGACTAACCATAATAGACGATCGCAATTTTATTTTGTATGCCTGTGGGTGGGTTAAAGATACTTGCCCTCTCGTGCAAGAATACACGATAAAGAAACCATTAATGTATGGAATGTAAAATTATCGTTGAATGACCGTTTGCTCCTTTGGAAATGTTTCCTACATGGTTTTGCGTGTCTTACAATTGCGTTGCATTCTAGGATAGCTGATGTACTTGTAATGCATTATTTTTTGCTTCTGCTGGTATAGCTTCAGAAATTATCCTTAAATGTAATAGTATATTACAGTTACTATTCTCGATACATTATTGGATGTATTCCTACTTTGTTGCTTGTTGGATAATGAAGCGTTTGAAACTAGATGCCAAAGGTGAGCCATACCATCCATTCAATTGGATTTAGGGTTGTCCATTATGAATTGCTGCTTCGTTGAAGATTGGAATGTGTCCTTTGACAGTTGCTACGGTCATTAAATGAAAGCTTGCTCCTTTGGAAATGTTTCCTACATGGTTTTGCGTGACTTACAATTGCGTTGCATTCTAGGATAGCTGATGTACTTGTAATGCATTATTTTTTGCTTCTGCTAGTGTAGCTTCAGTAATTATCCTTAAATGTAATAGTATATTACAGTTACTATTCGCGATACAGTATTGGATGTATTCCTACTTTGTTGCTTGTTGGAGAATGAAGCGTTTGAAACTAGATGTCACAGGTGAGCCATACCATTCATTCAATTGGATTTAGGATTGTCCATTATGATTTGCTGCTTCGTTGAAGATTGGAATGTGTCCTTTGACAGTTGCTACGGTCATTAAATGAAAGCTTGCTCCTTTGGAAATGTTTCCTACATGGTTTTGCGTGTCTTACAATTGCGTTGCATTCTAGGATAGCTGATGTACTTGTAATGCATTATTTTTTGCTTCTGCTGGTATAGCTTCAGAAATTATCCTTAAATGTAATAGTATATTACAGTTACTATTCGCGATACATTATTGGATGTATTCCTACTTTGTTGCTTGTTGGATGATGAAGCGTTTGAAACTAGATGTCACAGGTGAGCCATACCATTCATTCAATTGGATTTAGGATTGCCCATTATGAATTGCTGCTTCGTTGAAGATTGGAATGTGTCCTTTGACAGTTGCTACGGTCATTAAATGAAAGCTTGCTCCTTTGGAAATGTTTCCTACATGGTTTTGCGTGACTTACAATTGCGTTGCATTCTAGGATAGCTGATGTACTTGTAATGCATTATTTTTTGCTTCTGCTAGTGTGGCTTCAGAAATTATCCTTAAATGTAATAGTATATTACAGTTACTATTCGCGATACAGTTTTGGATGTATTCCTACTTTGTTGCTTGTTGGAAAATGAAGCGTTTGAAACTAGATGCCAAAGGTGAGCCATACCATCCATTCAATTGGATTTAGGGTTGTCCATTATGAATTGCTGCTTCGTTGAAGATTGGAATGTGTCCTTCTTTGATAGTTGCTGTGATCATTAAATGATTAAACTACTATTTAACGATAACTGAATGTTTATCGCCATACTTTAACATCTAAACCCTTACAAAAGAACTGACAGACTCCAACTTTTTCGTTAATTATTGCACAGTATCTGTACAAATCTGTAAAACGACCCACCAATATTTTTGCTTACGACTAATTAAATTGTGTGTAAGGTTGTGTTTTACGAGTTGTTTCTCGTTTAAGGATAGAGGAATGGTTCGCGCTGGGATAGTTGCAGGGGTCTTTAAATGATTTAACCATTCATTAACCATAACTGAACGTTTATTGCAACTTCTTAAGCATTCGGTAAACACAAATGCCTCCTTATAAACTAATTGTTATAAACTATCTGTATAAATTCATGTACGCGTGTTATATAACTATAAAACATATGTAAATTGGTAGCGCTAAACTTAGATTAAGCTGTTTCTTAGAGTTCTTCGTTATCGTTGACCCAGCAAGTAACGTCAGTTGCTCTAGGAATTCTTGAATCTTCTACACAATTTAATAATAGCCCAAGAATTAATCTGTGCGCCATAAATATCATATTTGTAGTGTTCCTGATCTGCGCTCCAGATATGTAATTGATCTTCAATGTCTTTGAGAATTTGTTGCCAGTATACTGAAAGTACAATTAATAGCATTGCTAACTAATTACCATACACTGAACACAAACGATGGGGACACGATATTAAATAAGAGAAAGGAAAGAAACCAAACATCAATGCAACGGTTATAACCTTCGCAACTTTGATTGGTTAATTAAAAACAATTAACATAATTAACAATTCCGAATAAAGTCACACAGGTTAAACGCATTCCCAATGAATACACGTGTCAATTAACGCCACCGTTACTGCATTAATTATCAATTAACGAAATCGTTACTTTATTTACGCCGCGGTGGCGCCATCTCTCGTAAAAGTGCCGAAACTGTTCGCAGTTCTGTTTCAGTCGGTAACCAACAGATGGAGCCACAAGAAGTTACCGACACTGTCGATAACCACGCGCGAACAGTTTCAGCGCTCTTCGCAGAGATGGCGCCACCGGCCTGTCAACAGTTTCTATAGCGTAACCTTCGACGACAGCAAATAATTATAAAATATTCATCGCAATAACTGTTAGTCAGTCGACACGCATTTCTCTCTCATATTATTGAAGCAGTAGAAGCAATATTTCCCGAATTATTGTCGATCGGATAGTGTTATTGACGAATAATTCATTATTTCATTCCCTTTCCACAGCCTTTATTCTCCTGCTGACAGTGATTTCAACCTACTGTATAAAATTTATATATTTGAAATTTACATGCTTCTATACTAAACTTTACACAATCATTCTCTTTCATATCTAATTACGGAGATCACCGTACGCAGGTATTCACGATAATACGTTTCTTTCCATTGTCTTACCGCAAACGAGTGTATTGTTATATCACCATGGCGCTGTGACTAACCATAATAGACGATCGCAATTTTATTTTGTATGCCTGTGGGTGGGTTAAAGATACTTGCCCTCTCGTGCAAGAATACACGATAAAGAAACCATTAATGTATGGAATGTAAAATTATCGTTGAATGACCGTTTGCTCCTTTGGAAATGTTTCCTACATGGTTTTGCGTGTCTTACAATTGCGTTGCATTCTAGGATAGCTGATGTACTTGTAATGCATTATTTTTTGCTTCTGCTGGTATAGCTTCAGAAATTATCCTTAAATGTAATAGTATATTACAGTTACTATTCGCGATACATTATTGGATGTATTCCTACTTTGTTGCTTGTGGGAGAATGAAGCGTTTGAAACTAGATGTCACAGGTGAGCCATACCATTCATTCAATTGGATTTAGGATTGTCCATTATGATTTGCTGCTTCGTTGAAGATTGGAATGTGTCCTTTGGCAGTTGCTACGGTCATTAAATGGAAGCTTGGTCCTTTGGAAATGTTTCCTACATGGTTTTGCGTGTCTTACAATTGCGTTGCATTCTAGGATAGCTGATGTACTTGTAATGCATTATTTTTTGCTTCTGCTGGTATAGCTTCAGAAATTATCCTTAAATGTAATAGTATATTACAGTTACTATTCTCGATACATTATTGGATGTATTCCTACTTTGTTGCTTGTTGGATAATGAAGCGTTTGAAACTAGATGTCACAGGTGAGCCATACCATTCATTCAATTGGATTTAGGATTGTCCATTATGATTTGCTGCTTCGTTGAAGATTGGAATGTGTCCTTTGACAGTTGCTACGGTCATTAAATGGAAGCTTGCTCCTTTGGAAATGTTTCCTACATGGTTTTGCGTGTCTTACAATTGCGTTGCATTCTAAGATAGCTGATGTACTTGTAATGCATTATTTTTTGCTTCTGCTGGTATAGCTTCAGAAATTATCCTTAAATGTAATAGTATATTACAGTTACTATTCGCGATACATTATTGGATGTATTCCTACTTTGTTGCTTGTTGGATGATGAAGCGTTTGAAACTAGATGTCACAGGTGAGCCATACCATTCATTCAATTGGATTTAGGATTGCCCATTATGAATTGCTGCTTCGTTGAAGATTGGAATGTGTCCTTTGACAGTTGCTACGGTCATTAAATGAAAGCTTGCTCCTTTGGAAATGTTTCCTACATGGTTTTGCGTGACTTACAATTGCGTTGCATTCTAGGATAGCTGATGTACTTGTAATGCATTATTTTTTGCTTCTGCTAGTGTGGCTTCAGAAATTATCCTTAAATGTAATAGTATATTACAGTTACTATTCGCGATACAGTTTTGGATGTATTCCTACTTTGTTGCTTGTTGGAAAATGAAGCGTTTGAAACTAGATGCCAAAGGTGAGCCATACCATCCATTCAATTGGATTTAGGGTTGTCCATTATGAATTGCTGCTTCGTTGAAGATTGGAATGTGTCCTTCTTTGATAGTTGCTGTGATCATTAAATGATTAAACTACTATTTAACGATAACTGAATGTTTATCGCCATACTTTAACATCTAAACCCTTACAAAAGAACTGACAGACTCCAACTTTTTCGTTAATTATTGCACAGTATCTGTACAAATCTGTAAAACGACCCACCAATATTTTTGCTTACGACTAATTAAATTGTGTGTAAGGTTGTGTTTTACGAGTTGTTTCTCGTTTAAGGATAGAGGAATGGTTCGCGCTGGGATAGTTGCAGGGGTCTTTAAATGATTTAACCATTCATTAACCATAACTGAACGTTTATTGCAACTTCTTAAGCATTCGGTAAACACAAATGCCTCCTTATAAACTAATTGTTATAAACTATCTGTATAAATTCATGTACGCGTGTTATATAACTATAAAACATATGTAAATTGGTAGCGCTAAACTTAGATTAAGCTGTTTCTTAGAGTTCTTCGTTATCGTTGACCGAGCAAGTAACGTCAGTTGCTCTAGGAATTCTTGAATCTTCTACACAATTTAATAATAGCCCAAGAATTAATCTGTGCGCCATAAATATCATATTTGTAGTGTTCCTGATCTGCGCTCCAGATATGTAATTGATCTTCAATGTCTTTGAGAATTTGTTGCCAGTATACTGAAAGTACAATTAATAGCATTGCTAACTAATTACCATACACTGAACACAAACGATGGGGACACGATATTAAATAAGAGAAAGGAAAGAAACCAAACATCAATGCAACGGTTATAACCTTCGCAACTTTGATTGGTTAATTAAAAACAATTAACATAATTAACAATTCCGAATAAAGTCACACAGGTTAAACGCATTCCCAATGAATACACGTGTCAATTAACGCCACCGTTACTGCATTAATTATCAATTAACGAAATCGTTACTTTATTTACGCCGCGGTGGCGCCATCTCTCGTAAAAGTGCCGAAACTGTTCGCAGTTCTGTTTCAGTCGGTAACCAACAGATGGAGCCACAAGAAGTTACCGACACTGTCGATAACCACGCGCGAACAGTTTCAGCGCTCTTCGCAGAGATGGCGCCACCGGCCTGTCAACAGTTTCTATAGCGTAACCTTCGACGACAGCAAATAATTATAAAATATTCATCGCAATAACTGTTAGTCAGTCGACACGCATTTCTCTCTCATATTATTGAAGCAGTAGAAGCAATATTTCCCGAATTATTGTCGATCGGATAGTGTTATTGACGAATAATTCATTATTTCATTCCCTTTCCACAGCCTTTATTCTCCTGCTGACAGTGATTTCAACCTACTGTATAAAATTTATATATTTGAAATTTACATGCTTCTATACTAAACTTTACACAATCATTCTCTTTCATATCTAATTACGGAGATCACCGTACGCAGGTATTCACGATAATACGTTTCTTTCCATTGTCTTACCGCAAACGAGTGTATTGTTATATCACCATGGCGCTGTGACTAACCATAATAGACGATCGCAATTTTATTTTGTATGCCTGTGGGTGGGTTAAAGATACTTGCCCTCTCGTGCAAGAATACACGATAAAGAAACCATTAATGTATGGAATGTAAAATTATCGTTGAATGACCGTTTGCTCCTTTGGAAATGTTTCCTACATGGTTTTGCGTGTCTTACAATTGCGTTGCATTCTAGGATAGCTGATGTACTTGTAATGCATTATTTTTTGCTTCTGCTGGTATAGCTTCAGAAATTATCCTTAAATGTAATAGTATATTACAGTTACTATTCGCGATACATTATTGGATGTATTCCTACTTTGTTGCTTGTGGGAGAATGAAGCGTTTGAAACTAGATGTCACAGGTGAGCCATACCATTCATTCAATTGGATTTAGGATTGTCCATTATGATTTGCTGCTTCGTTGAAGATTGGAATGTGTCCTTTGGCAGTTGCTACGGTCATTAAATGGAAGCTTGGTCCTTTGGAAATGTTTCCTACATGGTTTTGCGTGTCTTACAATTGCGTTGCATTCTAGGATAGCTGATGTACTTGTAATGCATTATTTTTTGCTTCTGCTGGTATAGCTTCAGAAATTATCCTTAAATGTAATAGTATATTACAGTTACTATTCTCGATACATTATTGGATGTATTCCTACTTTGTTGCTTGTTGGATAATGAAGCGTTTGAAACTAGATGTCACAGGTGAGCCATACCATTCATTCAATTGGATTTAGGATTGTCCATTATGATTTGCTGCTTCGTTGAAGATTGGAATGTGTCCTTTGACAGTTGCTACGGTCATTAAATGGAAGCTTGCTCCTTTGGAAATGTTTCCTACATGGTTTTGCGTGTCTTACAATTGCGTTGCATTCTAAGATAGCTGATGTACTTGTAATGCATTATTTTTTGCTTCTGCTGGTATAGCTTCAGAAATTATCCTTAAATGTAATAGTATATTACAGTTACTATTCGCGATACATTATTGGATGTATTCCTACTTTGTTGCTTGTGGGAGAATGAAGCGTTTGAAACTAGATGTCACAGGTGAGCCATACCATTCATTCAATTGGATTTAGGATTGTCCATTATGATTTGCTGCTTCGTTGAAGATTGGAATGTGTCCTTTGCCAGTTGCTACAGTCATTAAATGAAAGCTTGCTCCTTTGGAAATGTTTCCTACATGGTTTTGCGTGACTTACAATTGCGTTGCATTCTAGGATAGCTGATGTACTTGTAATGCATTATTTTTTGCTTCTGCTGGTATAGCTTCAGAAATTATCCTTAAATGTAATAGTATATTACAGTTACTATTCGCGATACATTATTGGATGTATTCCTACTTTGTTGCTTGTTGGAAAATGAAGCGTTTGAAACTAGATGCCAAAGGTGAGCCATACCATCCATTCAATTGGATTTAGGGTTGTCCATTATGAATTGCTGCTTCGTTGAAGATTGGAATGTGTCCTTTGACAGTTGCTACTGTCATTAAATGAAAAGTTGCTCCTTTGGAAATGTTTCCTACATGGTTTCGCGTGACTTACAATTGCGTTGCATTCTAGGATAGCTGATGTACTTGTAATGCATTATTTTTTGCTTCTGCTGGTATAGCTTCAGAAATTATCCTTAAATGTAATAGTATATTACAGTTACTATTCGCGATACAGTTTTGGATGTATTCCTACTTTGTTGCTTGTTGGATGATGAAGCGTTTGAAACTAGATGTCACAGGTGAGCCATACCATTCATTCAATTGGATTTAGGATTGCCCATTATGAATTGCTGCTTCGTTGAAGATTGGAATGTGTCCTTTGACAGTTGCTACGGTCATTAAATGAAAGCTTGCTCCTTTGGAAATGTTTGCTACATGGTTTTGCGTGACTTACAATTGCGTTGCATTCTAGGATAGCTGATGTACTTGTAATGCATTATTTTTTGCTTCTGCTGGTATAGCTTCAGAAATTATCCTTAAATGTAATAGTATATTACAGTTACTATTCTCGATACATTATTGGATGTATTCCTACTTTGTTGCTTGTTGGATAATGAAGCGTTTGAAACTAGATGCCAAAGGTGAGCCATACCATCCATTCAATTGGATTTAGGGTTGTCCATTATGAATTGCTGCTTCGTTGAAGATTGGAATGTGTCCTTCTTTGATAGTTGCTGGGATCATTAAATGATTTAACCACTATTTAACGATAACTGAATGTTTATTGCCATACTTTAACATCTAAACCCTTACAAAAGAACTGACAGACTCCTACTTATTAGTTAATTATTGCACAGTATCTGTACAAATCTGTAAAACGACCCACCAATATATTTGCTTACGACTAATTAAATTGTGTGTAAGGTTGTGTTTTACGAGTTGTTTCTCGTTTAGGGATAGGAATGGTTCGCGCTGGTATAGTTGCAGGGGTCGTTAAATGATTTAACCATTCATTAACCATAACTGAACGTTTATTGTCACTTCTTAAGCATTCGGTAAATACAAATGTCTCCTTATAAACTAATTGTTATAAGCTATCTGTATAAATTCATGTACGCGTCTTATATAACTATGAAACATATGTAAATTGGTAGCGCTAAACTTAGGTTAAGCTGTTTCTTAGAGTTCTTCGTTATCGTTGACCCAGCAAGTAACGTCAGTTGCTCTAGGAATTCTTGAATCTTCTACACAATTTAATAAGAGCCCAAGAATTAATCTGTGCGCCATGAATATCATATTTGTAGTGTTCCTGATCTGCGCTCCAGATAATTAACCGTTTTACAATGTATTTGAGCACTTGTTGCCAGAAATCTGAAAGTACAAGTAATATTATTATTAACTAATTATCATACGCTGAACGCAAACCACTGAGACACGATATTAAATAAGAGAAAGGGAAGAAACCAAGCATCAATGCAGCGGTTATAACCTTCACAACTTTGATTGGTTAATTAAAAACAATTAACATAATTAACAATTCCGAATAAAGTCACACAGGTTAAACGCATTCCCAATGAATACACGTGTCAATTAACGCCACCGTTACTGCATTAATTATCAATTAAAGAAATCGTTACTATATTTACGCCGCTGTGGCGCCATCTCCCGTAAAAGTGCTGAAACTCTTCGCGGTTCTGTTTCAGCCGGAAACCAACAGATGGCGCCACCAGCGGTTACCGACAATGTCGATAAAACACAGCGCGAACAGTTTCAGCGCTCTTCACAGAGATGGCGCCACCGGCCTGTCAACAGTTTCTGTAGCGTAACCTTCGACGACAGCAAATAATTATAAAATATTCATCGCAATAACTGTTAGTCGGTCGACACGCATTTCTCTCTCATATTATTGAAGGAGGAGAAGCAATATTTCCCCAATTAATGTTGATCGGATGGTGTTATTGAAGAATAATCCATTATTTCATTCCCTTTCCACAGCCTTTATTCTCCTGCTGACAATGATTTCAACCTACTGTATAAAATTTATATATTTGAAATTTACATGCTTCTATACTAAACTTTACACAATCATTCTCCTTCATATCTAATTACGGATATCACCGTACGCAGATATTCACGATAATACGTTTCTTTCCATTGTCTTACCGCAAACGAGTGTATTGTTATATCACCATGGCGCTGTGACTAACCATAATAGACGATCGCAATTTTATTTTGTATGCCTGTGGGTGGGTTAAAGATACTTGCCCACTCGTGCAAGAATACACGATAAAGAAACCATTAATGTATGGAATGTAAAATTATCGTTGAATGACCGTTTGCTCCTTTGGAAATGTTTCCTACATGGTTTTGCGTGTTTTACAATTGCGTTGCATTCTAGGATAGCTGATGTACTTGTAATGCATTATTTTTTGCTTCTGCTGGTATAGCTTCAGAAATTATCCTTAAATGTAATAGTATATTACAGTTACTATTCGCGATACATTATTGGATGTATTCCTACTTTGTTGCTTGTTGGATAATGAAGCGTTTGAAACTAGATGTCACAGGTGAGCCATACCATTCATTCAATTGGATTTAGGATTGTCCATTATGATTTGCTGCTTCGTTGAAGATTGGAATGTGTCCTTTGACAGTTGCTACGGTCATTAAATGGAAGCTTGCTCCTTTGGAAATGTTTCCTACATGGTTTTGCGTGTCTCACAATTGCGTTGCATTCTAGGATAGCTGATGTACTTGTAATGCATTATTTTTTGCTTCTGCTGGTATAGCTTCAGAAATTATCCTTAAATGTAATAGTATATTACAGTTATTATTCGCGATACATTATTGGATGTATTCCTACTTTGTTGCTTGTGGGAGAATGAAGCGTTTGAAACTAGATGTCACAGGTGAGCCATACCATTCATTCAATTGGATTTAGGATTGTCCATTATGATTTGCTGCTTCGTTGAAGATTGGAGTGTGTCCTTTGACAGTTGCTATGGTCATTAAATGGAAGCTTGCTCCTTTGGAAATGTTTCCTACATGGTATTGCGTGTCTTACAATTGCGTTGCATTCTAGGATAGCTGATGTACTTGTAATGCATTATTTTTTGCTTCTGCTGGTATAGCTTCAGAAATTATCCTTAAATGTAATAGTATATTACAGTTACTATTCTCGATACATTATTGGATGTATTCCTATTTTGTTGCTTGTTGGATAATGAAGCGTTTGAAACTAGATGTCACAGGTGAGCCATACCATTCATTCAATTGGATTTAGGATTGTCCATTATGATTTGCTGCTTCGTTGAAGATTGGAATGTGTCCTTTGACAGTTGCTACGGTCATTAAATGGAAGCTTGCTCCTTTGGAAATGTTTCCTACATGGTTTTGCGTGTCTTACAATTGCGTTGCATTCTAAGATAGCTGATGTACTTGTAATGCATTATTTTTTGCTTCTGCTGGTATAGCTTCAGAAATTATCCTTAAATGTAATAGTATATTACAGTTACTATTCGCGATACATTATTGGATGTATTCCTACTTTGTTGCTTGTGGGAGAATGAAGCGTTTGAAACTAGATGTCACAGGTGAGCCATACCATTCATTCAATTGGATTTAGGATTGTCCATTATGATTTGCTGCTTCGTTGAAGATTGGAATGTGTCCTTTGCCAGTTGCTACAGTCATTAAATGAAAGCTTGCTCCTTTGGAAATGTTTCCTACATGGTTTTGCGTGACTTACAATTGCGTTGCATTCTAGGATAGCTGATGTACTTGTAATGCATTATTTTTTGCTTCTGCTGGTATAGCTTCAGAAATTATCCTTAAATGTAATAGTATATTACAGTTACTATTCGCGATACATTATTGGATGTATTCCTACTTTGTTGCTTGTTGGAAAATGAAGCGTTTGAAACTAGATGCCAAAGGTGAGCCATACCATCCATTCAATTGGATTTAGGGTTGTCCATTATGAATTGCTGCTTCGTTGAAGATTGGAATGTGTCCTTTGACAGTTGCTACTGTCATTAAATGAAAAGTTGCTCCTTTGGAAATGTTTCCTACATGGTTTCGCGTGACTTACAATTGCGTTGCATTCTAGGATAGCTGATGTACTTGTAATGCATTATTTTTTGCTTCTGCTGGTATAGCTTCAGAAATTATCCTTAAATGTAATAGTATATTACAGTTACTATTCGCGATACAGTTTTGGATGTATTCCTACTTTGTTGCTTGTTGGATGATGAAGCGTTTGAAACTAGATGTCACAGGTGAGCCATACCATTCATTCAATTGGATTTAGGATTGCCCATTATGAATTGCTGCTTCGTTGAAGATTGGAATGTGTCCTTTGACAGTTGCTACGGTCATTAAATGAAAGCTTGCTCCTTTGGAAATGTTTGCTACATGGTTTTGCGTGACTTACAATTGCGTTGCATTCTAGGATAGCTGATGTACTTGTAATGCATTATTTTTTGCTTCTGCTGGTATAGCTTCAGAAATTATCCTTAAATGTAATAGTATATTACAGTTACTATTCTCGATACATTATTGGATGTATTCCTACTTTGTTGCTTGTTGGATAATGAAGCGTTTGAAACTAGATGCCAAAGGTGAGCCATACCATCCATTCAATTGGATTTAGGGTTGTCCATTATGAATTGCTGCTTCGTTGAAGATTGGAATGTGTCCTTCTTTGATAGTTGCTGTGATCATTAAATGATTAAACTACTATTTAACGATAACTGAATGTTTATCGCCATACTTTAACATCTAAACCCTTACAAAAGAACTGACAGACTCCAACTTTTTCGTTAATTATTGCACAGTATCTGTACAAATCTGTAAAACGACCCACCAATATTTTTGCTTACGACTAATTAAATTGTGTGTAAGGTTGTGTTTTACGAGTTGTTTCTCGTTTAGGGATAGGAATGGTTCGCGCTGGTATAGTTGCAGGGGTCGTTAAATGATTTAACCATTCATTAACCATAACTGAACGTTTATTGTCACTTCTTAAGCATTCGGTAAATACAAATGTCTCCTTATAAACTAATTGTTATAAGCTATCTGTATAAATTCATGTACGCGTCTTATATAACTATGAAACATATGTAAATTGGTAGCGCTAAACTTAGGTTAAGCTGTTTCTTAGAGTTCTTCGTTATCGTTGACCCAGCAAGTAACGTCAGTTGCTCTAGGAATTCTTGAATCTTCTACACAATTTAATAAGAGCCCAAGAATTAATCTGTGCGCCATGAATATCATATTTGTAGTGTTCCTGATCTGCGCTCCAGATAATTAACCGTTTTACAATGTATTTGAGCACTTGTTGCCAGAAATCTGAAAGTACAAGTAATATTATTATTAACTAATTATCATACGCTGAACGCAAACCACTGAGACACGATATTAAATAAGAGAAAGGGAAGAAACCAAGCATCAATGCAGCGGTTATAACCTTCACAACTTTGATTGGTTAATTAAAAACAATTAACATAATTAACAATTCCGAATAAAGTCACACAGGTTAAACGCATTCCCAATGAATACACGTGTCAATTAACGCCACCGTTACTGCATTAATTATCAATTAAAGAAATCGTTACTTTATTTACGCCGCAGTGGCGCCATCTCCCGTAAAAGTGCTGAAACTGTTCGCGGTTCTGTTTCAGCCGGTAACCAACAGATGGCGCCACCAGCGGTTACCGACACTATCGATAAAACACAGCGCGAACAGTTTCAGCGCTCTTCACAGAGATGGCGCCACCGGCCTGTCAACAGTTTCTGTAGCGTAACCTTCGACGACAGCAAATAATTATAAAATATTCATCGCAATAACTGTTAGTCGGTCGACACGCATTTCTCTCTCATATTATTGAAGGAGGAGAAGCAATATTTCCCCAATTAATGTTGATCGGATGGTGTTATTGAAGAATAATCCATTATTTCATTCCCTTTCCACAGCCTTTATTCTCCTGCTGACAATGATTTCAACCTACTGTATAAAATTTATATATTTGAAATTTACATGCTTCTATACTAAACTTTACACAATCATTCTCCTTCATATCTAATTACGGATATCACCGTACGCAGATATTCACGATAATACGTTTCTTTCCATTGTCTTACCGCAAACGAGTGTATTGTTATATCACCATGGCGCTGTGACTAACCATAATAGACGATCGCAATTTTATTTTGTATGCCTGTGGGTGGGTTAAAGATACTTGCCCACTCGTGCAAGAATACACGATAAAGAAACCATTAATGTATGCAATGTAAAATTATCGTTGAATGACCGTTTGCTCCTTTGGAAATGTTTCCTACATGGTTTTGCGTGTTTTACAATTGCGTTGCATTCTAGGATAGCTGATGTACTTGTAATGCATTATTTTTTGCTTCTGCTGGTATAGCTTCAGAAATTATCCTTAAATGTAATAGTATATTACAGTTACTATTCGCGATACATTATTGGATGTATTCCTACTTTGTTGCTTGTTGGATAATGAAGCGTTTGAAACTAGATGTCACAGGTGAGCCATACCATTCATTCAATTGGATTTAGGATTGTCCATTATGATTTGCTGCTTCGTTGAAGATTGGAATGTGTCCTTTGACAGTTGCTACGGTCATTAAATGGAAGCTTGCTCCTTTGGAAATGTTTCCTACATGGTTTTGCGTGTCTCACAATTGCGTTGCATTCTAGGATAGCTGATGTACTTGTAATGCATTATTTTTTGCTTCTGCTGGTATAGCTTCAGAAATTATCCTTAAATGTAATAGTATATTACAGTTATTATTCGCGATACATTATTGGATGTATTCCTACTTTGTTGCTTGTGGGAGAATGAAGCGTTTGAAACTAGATGTCACAGGTGAGCCATACCATTCATTCAATTGGATTTAGGATTGTCCATTATGATTTGCTGCTTCGTTGAAGATTGGAGTGTGTCCTTTGACAGTTGCTATGGTCATTAAATGGAAGCTTGCTCCTTTGGAAATGTTTCCTACATGGTATTGCGTGTCTTACAATTGCGTTGCATTCTAGGATAGCTGATGTACTTGTAATGCATTATTTTTTGCTTCTGCTGGTATAGCTTCAGAAATTATCCTTAAATGTAATAGTATATTACAGTTACTATTCTCGATACATTATTGGATGTATTCCTATTTTGTTGCTTGTTGGATAATGAAGCGTTTGAAACTAGATGTCACAGGTGAGCCATACCATTCATTCAATTGGATTTAGGATTGTCCATTATGATTTGCTGCTTCGTTGAAGATTGGAATGTGTCCTTTGACAGTTGCTACGGTCATTAAATGGAAGCTTGCTCCTTTGGAAATGTTTCCTACATGGTTTTGCGTGTCTTACAATTGCGTTGCATTCTAAGATAGCTGATGTACTTGTAATGCATTATTTTTTGCTTCTGCTGGTATAGCTTCAGAAATTATCCTTAAATGTAATAGTATATTACAGTTACTATTCGCGATACATTATTGGATGTATTCCTACTTTGTTGCTTGTGGGAGAATGAAGCGTTTGAAACTAGATGTCACAGGTGAGCCATACCATTCATTCAATTGGATTTAGGATTGTCCATTATGATTTGCTGCTTCGTTGAAGATTGGAATGTGTCCTTTGACAGTTGCTACGGTCATTAAATGGAAGCTTGCTCCTTTGGAAATGTTTCCTACATGGTTTTGCGTGTCTTACAATTGCGTTGCATTCTAAGATAGCTGATGTACTTGTAATGCATTATTTTTTGCTTCTGCTGGTATAGCTTCAGAAATTATCCTTAAATGTAATAGTATATTACAGTTACTATTCGCGATACATTATTGGATGTATTCCTACTTTGTTGCTTGTGGGAGAATGAAGCGTTTGAAACTAGATGTCACAGGTGAGCCATACCATTCATTCAATTGGATTTAGGATTGTCCATTATGATTTGCTGCTTCGTTGAAGATTGGAATGTGTCCTTTGCCAGTTGCTACAGTCATTAAATGAAAGCTTGCTCCTTTGGAAATGTTTCCTACATGGTTTTGCGTGACTTACAATTGCGTTGCATTCTAGGATAGCTGATGTACTTGTAATGCATTATTTTTTGCTTCTGCTGGTATAGCTTCAGAAATTATCCTTAAATGTAATAGTATATTACAGTTACTATTCGCGATACATTATTGGATGTATTCCTACTTTGTTGCTTGTTGGAAAATGAAGCGTTTGAAACTAGATGCCAAAGGTGAGCCATACCATCCATTCAATTGGATTTAGGGTTGTCCATTATGAATTGCTGCTTCGTTGAAGATTGGAATGTGTCCTTTGACAGTTGCTACTGTCATTAAATGAAAAGTTGCTCCTTTGGAAATGTTTCCTACATGGTTTCGCGTGACTTACAATTGCGTTGCATTCTAGGATAGCTGATGTACTTGTAATGCATTATTTTTTGCTTCTGCTGGTATAGCTTCAGAAATTATCCTTAAATGTAATAGTATATTACAGTTACTATTCGCGATACAGTTTTGGATGTATTCCTACTTTGTTGCTTGTTGGATGATGAAGCGTTTGAAACTAGATGTCACAGGTGAGCCATACCATTCATTCAATTGGATTTAGGATTGCCCATTATGAATTGCTGCTTCGTTGAAGATTGGAATGTGTCCTTTGACAGTTGCTACGGTCATTAAATGAAAGCTTGCTCCTTTGGAAATGTTTGCTACATGGTTTTGCGTGACTTACAATTGCGTTGCATTCTAGGATAGCTGATGTACTTGTAATGCATTATTTTTTGCTTCTGCTGGTATAGCTTCAGAAATTATCCTTAAATGTAATAGTATATTACAGTTACTATTCTCGATACATTATTGGATGTATTCCTACTTTGTTGCTTGTTGGATAATGAAGCGTTTGAAACTAGATGCCAAAGGTGAGCCATACCATCCATTCAATTGGATTTAGGGTTGTCCATTATGAATTGCTGCTTCGTTGAAGATTGGAATGTGTCCTTCTTTGATAGTTGCTGGGATCATTAAATGATTTAACCACTATTTAACGATAACTGAATGTTTATTGCCATACTTTAACATCTAAACCCTTACAAAAGGAATGACAGACTCCAACTTATTGGTTAATTATTGCAGAGTATCTGTACAAATCTGTAAAACGACCCACCAATATTTTTGCTTACGACTAATTAAATTGTGTGTAAGGTTGTGTTTTACGAGTTGTTTCTCGTTTAGGGATAGGAATGGTTCGCGCTGGTATAGTTGCAGGGGTCGTTAAATGATTTAACCATTCATTAACCATAACTGAACGTTTATTGTCACTTCTTAAGCATTCGGTAAATACAAATGTCTCCTTATAAACTAATTGTTATAAGCTATCTGTATAAATTCATGTACGCGTCTTATATAACTATGAAACATATGTAAATTGGTAGCGCTAAACTTAGGTTAAGCTGTTTCTTAGAGTTCTTCGTTATCGTTGACCCAGCAAGTAACGTCAGTTGCTCTAGGAATTCTTGAATCTTCTACACAATTTAATAATAGCCCAAGAATTAATCTGTGCGCCATGAATATCATATTTGTAGTGTTCCTGATCTGCGCTCCAGATAATTAACTGTTTTACAATGTATTTGAGCACTTGTTGCCAGAAATCTGAAAGTACAAGTAATATTATTATTAACTAATTATCATACGCTGAACGCAAACCACTGAGACACGATATTAAATAAGAGAAAGGGAAGAAAACCAAGCATCAATGCAGCGGTTATAACCTTCACAACTTTGATTGGTTAATTAAAAACAATTAACATAATTAACAATTCCGAATAAAGTCACACAGGTTAAACGCATTCCCAATGAATACACGTGTCAATTAACGCCACCGTTACTGCATTAATTATCAATTAAAGAAATCGTTACTTTGTTTACGCCGCGGTGGCGCCATCTCCCGTAAAAGTGCTGAAACTGTTCGCGGTTCTGTTTCAGCCGGTAACCAACAGATGGCGCCACCAGCGGTTACCGACACCGCCGATAAACACGCGCGAACAGTTTCAGCGCTCCTCACAGAGATGGCGCCACCGGCCTGTCAACAGTTTCTATAGCGTAACCTTCGACGACAGCAAATAATTATAAAATGTTCATCGTAATAACTGTTAGTCAGTCGACACGCATTTCTCTGTCATATTATTGAAGGAGGAGAAGCAATATTTCCCAAATTAATGTTAATCGGATGGTGTTAGTAAAGAATAATTCATTATTTCATTCCCTTTCCACAGCCTTTATTCTTCTGCTGACAATGATTTCAACCTACTGTATAAAATTTATATACTTGAAATTTACATGCTTCTATACTAAACTTTACACAATCATTCTCTTTCATATCTAATTACGGAGATCACCGTACGTAGATATTCACGATAATACGTTTCTTTCCATTGTTTTACCGCAAACGAGTGCATTGTTATATCACCATGGCTCTGTGATTAACCATAATACATGATAACAGTTTTATTTTGTATGCCTGTGGGTGGGTTAAAAATACTTGCCCTTTCGTGCAAGAATACACGATAAAGAAACCATTAATGTATGGAATGTTAGATTATCGTTGAATGACCGGTTGCTCCTTTGGAAATATTTCCTACATAGTTTTGCGTGACTTACAATTGCGTTGCATTCTAGGATAGCTGATGTACTTGTAATGCATTATTTTTTGCTTCTGCTGGTATAGCTTCAGAAATTATCCTTAAATGTAATAGTATATTACAGTTACTATTCGCGATACAGTATTGGATGTATTTCTACTTTGTTGCTTGTTGGAGAATGAAGCGTTTGAAACTAGATGTCACAGGTGAGCCATACCATTCATTCAATTGCATTTAGGATTGTCCATTATGAATTGCTGCTTCGTTGAAGATTGGAATGTGTCCTTCTTTGATAGTTGCTGGGATCATTAAATGATTAAACCACTATTTAACGATAACTGAATGTTTATTGCCATACTTTAACATCTAAACCCTTACAAAAGGAATGACAGACTCCAACTTATTGGTTAATTATTGCAGAGTATCTGTACAAATCTGTAAAACGACCCACCAATATTTTTGCTTACGACTAATTAAATTGTGTGTAAGGTTGTGTTTTACGAGTTGTTTCTCGTTTAAGGATAGGAATGGTTCGCGATGGGATAGTTGCAGGGATCGTTAAATGATTTAACCATTCATTAACCATAACTGAACGTTTATTGTCACTTCTTAAGCATACGGTAAATACAAATGTCACCTTATAAACTAATTGTTATAAACTATCTGTATAAATTCATGTACGCGTCTTATATAACTATAAAACTTATGTAAATTGGTAGCGCTAAACTTAGATTAAGCTGTTTCTTAGAGTTCTTCGTTACCGTTGACCCAGCAAGTAACGTCAGTTGCTCTAGGAATTCTTGAATCTTCTACACAATTTAATAATAGCCCAAGAATTGATCTGTGCGCCATGAATATCATATTTGTAGTGTTCCTGATCTGGGCTCCAGATACGTAATTGTTCTTCAATGTCTTTGAGAATTTGTTGCCAGTAAACTGAAAGTACAATTAATAGCATTGCTAACTAACTACCATACGCTGAACGCAAGCGACTGAGACACGATATTAAATAAGAGAAACGAAAGAAACCATAAATGAGTGCATCGGTTATAACCTTAACAACTTTGATTGATTGATTAGAAAGAATTAACACAATTAACAATTCCGTGAAGAGTCACATAGGATAAACGCATTCCCAATGAATACACGTGTTAATTAACGCCACCGTTGCTGCATTAATTATTAATTAATAAATCTTTACTTTATTTTCGCCGCTGTTGCGCCATCTCTCTGGAAAGTGCTGAAACTAGTCGCACTTCATTATCGACAGGGAGTTAAACTTCTGTTGACTGGTGGCGCTATCTCTGTGAAAAGTGCTGAAACTTATCGCACATTATTATCGCCAGGGAAGGAAACTTCTGTTGATTGGTGGCGCCATCTCTGCAGTCACTGCTGAAACAGAATTGCAAACAGTTTCAGCCCTTTTCGCGGAGATAGCGCCACCGGGCTGTCATTAGCTTTTCCTGGTATAAAAGTCGATGAAAGTGATTAGTTGTGAAATATTGATTGTAGTAAGTATTATTTATTTAACATAGATTTCTTTTTCATATTATTAACGAAGGAGAAACAATATTTTCGAAAGTAATGTACAAAAAAATTTTATACAACTGTTCTCTTTTATACCCACTTGTGTCAGTTTCTCTTGGTTAGATTATGTTATTTTTCGAGTTTCTGTCGGTTCTCCTTAGATTCCAACGATTTTATGTGAATTTCTCGGTTTCCCTTGGTTTCTAGAGACTAGAATACCGACTCCTACCGATTCCTCTGAATTCTGTCGCTAACACGATTGGTCGGCACAGTTGGATCTGGCTTGTCTACATTCAATCGTCTGTGCGATGTCGGCAACTTGTTGGTCATTGAAATAGTTTTGTGAGTTATAACCCCTGGGTTAACTTTCATACTGTAGGTAATTCGGTGGTCATTAATCTAGTTTTGTAGAATCACTGGTTGTCTGTATGCTGTCGGTAGTTATTTCTTGGAGTATCGATCGTCGATTACTCGTTACGATGTCGGTATATTTCGTACGTACAAATTCTACCGATATTTAATGCGCGACACCATTTCGGATATGTCGGACGATGTTATCCAAAAATGGGTGATGTGGTTATGCGTCACGTTGTATGCGAAAGATTGTTAGAAGGAAAAAAGGAACGCGCCACCAAGCCGGATTTCCATGTTACAGGTCGCCTCGCGGTTGCCGGATATCGAAATACTCGATTTAGTTAACCAATTCTCGACGACTACTGTTCGTTCGTTGGACGGTGGATGTGACCGTAAACCAATAATCGAAGGGTATTTCCTTCCTTCAGGTCTTACGAGAACTACATGTCAACTGTTGTCGAGTTTAGCCTCGATTTTTCTAACCTGTATTTAACTTATACGAATAATAATGACGATAGTACAACCGATGAGTTAAAATGCGATGATCGACTTAGGAAAAAAGGTACGTACTCTTGTATCCTTTCATTACTTTATTATTACACGTGTATAGAGTGTTTAGACGAAAAATGCCCTAAAAAAATGACATCTTTACGTATGTCGGGTGTCATTTTTTTTTGTTTTTTTTTTTTTTTTTTTTTTTTGCAGATAGTGAGTTTAAAATGTCAATACTGAAAAGTATTCCTCGGCGGAAGCTGTATTTGGCATCAAAGAAACAACCAGACGCGTTCATTGGAGAAAAAAAAAAAAGAAAGTGGAATAAGGTACGAGTTTGCGTAGTTGTTAGTAGTGAACGAATATTAAACGGAAACGTAAAATTAGTGCGTTCGAACGATGTAAGATATGCAGATTCTTTGCAGGTCATCGCGATCTGCCTGCGGGAACAGTGAATAAGCAGCGGCGTTATAGCGACGCGTATGTGCGTTACCGCGAATGTGTACGTACAGACGAAATTCAAAATTAACAGTAGCCACAGTTTTCCGCAAATATTTCGAGAATCAAGGCTGAGGTGGTATCGTCGAAATCGATGGGTCTGTCTAATTTTTTGCACGATTATCAAGAAAAGTGTTAAATATTGCCCTAAAAGGCGGAGGGAAAGGAGGACCTAAGTGGGAAACCGGAGAGCAGGAAAAAACGTGCGGCGAAGTAGATAAACGAGTACAAGTTCGGTTAGTCCGCTCTGCGCCGCTTGTGAGAAGCAAAGACGAAAATGTAGACAAAGTCGAAAACTAAGACCGAGTATATACGTTTGTCGTATTGAAATCGCGGCTATCCTGAAACGGTAGCTTGCTCAACGTGCGGATGAAACCAAGAGAACGAGGAGAAAGACGACGATCGAAAATTTCGTCCGAACTAAAATAAACGAGGAAAGAAAACCACGCAGTCGCTCGTCGCCCGCATCGATCCAACCAACGCGCGTGCGCGACGTTACTCGCAAGACCTGATCCCATCAGTCGAATCTATCCCGTCGGACACCGCGGATCTACCCTCGTCATGGAGTTGACCGAAATCAACGCAGAAGAAACCACACGACTCTTGCCGTCCTCTCGTCCCGACGACCCGCGACTCGAAACCTATTTCATCGAATACGCCATTCAAAAACAGATGATCAATCGCGATCGATGTCCAGCCAGTCGCCGCCTCCTGGCCCAAAACGCTCGTTTCCCGGATTTCAATCTCGCCAACGGTAATCATCAAAAGGTGCCGTGTCCGTCCGTACTCTGAAAGTCGCGTGCACCCTCCGCTAACTTTGTTCTTGTTTCAGGACGCCTCCCCTCTCGGAATCAGCATGATTCACACTTCCAACGCCAATTGGCCTCCTTCTAGAAAGCGAGAAGAAGCTAGAGCGTTGGAGAATCTCCGAAAAAGAGTCGAACAATCAAAACTGTACAAAGCCAACAGAATTTCTGATACTTGCGGCTCCGCATCCACGTCCTTGCTTTTCGATAACGATCGAATTCGTCAGCTTGACAATCGACCGAAGCTGTTAAAGAAGGTAAGAGCCAACGGTGGCCAGTGTTCCGGAACCGAATCATTTTTGCTACTCCTTCTTTTTTTTTTTATTTTTTCTCCATCTTAAAACTTAGATACTGAGTAACAGGCCGATGAGCATCGCGCACGATGACAACGATTTGGAGACCGACTGGCGGGATAGCGAATTTATTACCGAATGTTTGTGCTGGCACAATGTTTATCGACAAAGGCACGACGCGCCGCCTCTAACGATGTCGCCACAGGTAACGATACCAATGTTTCCTTTCTATGATTGGCAGCCTACGAACGGAAAGAAGGATACGTATACTGCGCGAAGCTAGAAAGACGAGCGAAAGGAATGCGAGACGGTACTATGTTCGGAGGTAAGGTACGGCGACCGAATAACGTTATGTTTTCGCACTTCCGAGGTGGTGCCGCTCTCCCACTGATCTTTCTAGCTTTCGATGCGAGCTTTCCTTGCGGATCTAACGGTTCTCGCTTTTTAAACTCGACGTCTATCCTTCCCTTTTTTCTTCTTTTTTACAGTTGTGCGAGTACGCGCAAACATGGGCCAATCATTTAGCGCACACCAATACTTTTTACTATAGAAACGATCGAGAAGTCGGACAAAATCTTTACTGTCGACCCGGTGGTGCCGTTCCTACCGACGTAACTGGACAGGACGTTGCCTCGTATTGGTATTCCGCGGTTAAACAATACGATTTTTTGAAGGAACCGGACGTTCTTCACGCCAACGTGAACGCAGGTATTCCCTTGCGACGATATGATCTGCTAGACCCGTCAACGACGGCCAGCTAGCGAAAAATCAGAGTTGGGCCAAATTTTACTCTACTGAAACATCGAGTAGAATTTATTCCAGTGCTAATTCGAATAACGACTTATCTGTCTCTTTTGTTCGATTCTGGCACGACGTGTGATCCTAACGTATGCGTCGAGAGGTACAGGTTGGTGGAACTATTACGTGTGTTGGTAAATAGAATACTGGTCTATCGACGTTTATGAAAAAGGCTTAATTTACCCGAAACTTGTGATAAAACGATACGTGATTGTAATTTTTCGCAATGGTACGTTTCACGCGTGACCTCGTACGATGGTGAACGCCGATGGATTATTGTCCTGTTTACCAACACGTGTAGCTTTTCCATCGCGTACCACTCAACGTTACACGCCGCACCGAAATCGACGAGGCACGGTGTACACCGGTGTGTAGCAACTTCTCTTGTCGCTACGATGTCTGATGGTAATTTCTGCGGCGTACGAAGCTTGTCGTTGGCGGGCTAATTGCAGCTGCGTTGGTAGCACGATTAAATCCTTTCTCTTCGAAATAGGTCACTTTACGCAACTAATTTGGGCAAACAGTCGTTACTTCGGAGTTGGCAAAGCTCGCAGTAGAAGCGGCAAAATCATCGTGGTAGCTAATTATCAACCTGTTGGTAATATATCCGGACAATTTCAAAATAATGTCTTACCTCCTTTACCTGAAAATGTTAATGCCGCGCTATCGTCTCCGCGACAACCATCTGGAAAAGTTTTTCGCGAACATTACATTGCGTCTGATTCGCCACCGCTAGCGTCGTCCTCCGCACCACTTTCGGATACGGCATCGATGGAGAGTGATTGTTCTTCCGCCAGTTCCACGCAATAATACAGACGATCCAATTGCCTCTTCTGCGTTTGCGCGCGTGGTTGGGACGGGCGTTCGTGAAATTTAATTGGTCGACTCCCCCCCCTCTCTCTCTCTCCCTCTCTCCACCCACCCACACACACACACACACACACACACAAAATTCCTGATTACGAAGGTGAAAGGAAGTACATGCCTGCGCAGGAAAAGCAGTAGGCAAAACGAAATGTTCGTATTTACACCACCTTCCATCGTTTGCTCCCTACGCGAAGAAAGAAGAAAGCCTCGAAATGTTCATTTTCTGAATAGCGTACGGATCTCGTGGAGCAAGCGTGGATAAATAATTGCTTCGATTACCATTTGCGAATGGCGTATAAACGATATGTCATTTTTCAGATTCTTTTGTACATTTTACGTAGGTACAACGTTCGATGCGAACACAATTGCCTTATTCGTAGCAAATATTGTTTCTCACGAATACGTACGCATCACGTACAAGCGTAACTTATTCGAGGCACAACGTCGAAGAAAGCTCGCGTCGTCTAAACCTAAGCAGGGAAGCTGTTGAAAATGATAAATAACGCGTTGAACCGCGATACGAATCAAGCGAGAGTTTCAGAGTATTGTATTACGGCCTACGCGTTTGTTGATCCTGCTAGTTACATTTCATTAATCTTCTCTGTAGCTGTACGTTCGGATTATCGATATTCATTGTCGGTATTTCGAGTTTCTCGACATTATCGTAAACGTAAAGACAATCGATATCAGCTTACGCAGCCATTATTTTATCAGTATTAATGGAAAAATGAAAGAAGAAAACGATACAGACCTAGGGAGTAGTTAAGACGTGGTATGTATATGAGAAGTGTAAATATTTTTCATCAAATTTTCATCAATGTAATAGTTATTGACTATACGTTGTTCTGTTCCGTCGATAATATTAACGATATCGTATCTATAACACATATATCGATCGTCTTCGCGTACAATGGTGTCGACAATCGATAACAGAAATATCGATAAACCGAACGTACGATTAAATCGACAATGAACGGTCCTACTGTATACGAGCTATTGGGGTTGACGAACAGTTTTTTTTTTCTTTTCTTTTTTCCTCGAAAACCCGCTCGCGTTCGAAATAGACATATTTGTCATGAATGCACGCTGGACATGTACAATATCGCTTCCCCTTGTAAACGTCGCATACCACTTTCCGTTATAAACTTAGGAGGTATTTATGAAATTCGTAATCGAGTAGACACAATGACATAAAAGAAAAAAAAAAAAAATTAGCGCCTGATCGCTTGATTCGATATTTCAAAGCAGAAAACGATACTACCCGTTTCTCTTCGATCTTCGTACCGAGGACACACGCACGTGGAAAGAGTAAGTTATCTGGTCGTGTCTGTTCCGAGCGAGCCTATGATTTTTTGCGCCTAAAACCACTTCTCTTCGTGGAATACCGTTTCTTGGAGTTTGGCTCCTTCGATGCGAACACAGCCAGCCAAGTTGTGAACTGTCGTCACTGGACGAAATCGTTTTCTATTGGCTGGTGGCTAGCCAGTGTTCGCGTTACCATCGCGCTGAACTAAATTGCTCGTTTCGTCTCGAAACAAACGGAATGAAAAGTGGCGGTAAATTTGATTAACTCGTCGGATACTACGTTGGATAATGTGGAATACCTGTTCGTCTTCCGATATCGGGATCGATATCTTGCTCGCTTCGTTTAAAATCGAACCTGTCCCGATGATGATTGAACGAAAATTAAGATTTAAGACAACAACGTTAAGGTATACAGCGGCTACGTAGTTAACGAAAAGGCATGAAGCGCCGCTAAGTTGGATCTACCTTTTTCCCAATGATATACTTCCAATAATACTGCCAATAATCAGATCTTGGTAAACCGATGTCCGACTATCCATCAAAGATTTCAGGAAGCGATTAACTTGCGCCGGATTTACGCGATACAGACTTTTGTATCGTACCGACGGCTGTGTAACAGTAAAAATAATGAGACTTTTTCCATTTGACGGTTACTTAGGTCCTTGGGCGTTACGTGTGTGCATGTGAAAGTGAAACGGATTCGAACCAAGAAAGCCTACATAATAATGTTAACAGGATACGCGTGTAGATTCGAATTGTTCAGCTTTTTAATAATAAAGTAAATTGATAAACGATAAACGATGGGTAATGAATTTCTATTCCAATAGCAGCAAGTTTCCAAACATCTTGGGCAGGTTTGTAATTTTATTTTATCATTGGACGTGTGAAAGCGAGGCTGCGTACTTGTTCTCTTTCACACATCGCGTTACTGAATTGAGGAGGACTACCTAGTTCTCGACGAATCAGTTCGCTATGGATGGAAACCAATGTGTCGCTTATAAACAGATGAACGACGAACCCTCGCTTTTGTAACTAAATAAAGATAGAGAAAAGTCAACGATCATTGGTCCTCTAAAGCAAAAAAAAATTGTGTTCACAATAATTGTACAGTCTTCTCGCAAGACGCATTTGTGTACACGTGCATACTCGAAAGTAAAAATCTCCTATGGTTTTTATATATTACATTTATCTGTTTTGTTGCAACGAATTGTAATAACGAAATCTGGAACAATATTTTTTGTCGACAACTCGGTCGCTTTGCAATTACAATTTCATGGGAACAGTTTCGTAGTAACAAAGCAACTCTGTATCGATAAATGTTCTAGATGGATATTTAATCATCGAATTACCAGCATTTTCGATTCGAAGCATTTCTCAAAGAGATTAAGGTTGCATAGGATTCTTAGTCGAATCGTTAGAGGCGAATACGCAACGGAACTTTGCTTTACCAGAGCAACGGTAAATTGCTACGTCCAATGAGAAACGATGACACCGAACGAGGCGATTTCTCATTCGGTGATCGTAGAACTGGTGGTAGAGCGGAATCGAAATTTCCAATTGTACGTATACGTATACGTACGGATGTACGTACATCTTAATCTTTACGCAACGTAATTATGCATGGTACTTATAAAAATTGCAATGTACCTCGAAGCGCGTAATACATTTCTTTCGTACCTTTCCTCGTGGTGCACGTGTGTGTGTGTGTACGTGCGTGCGTGCGCGCATATGTGAATCCGAAGACGAGCCAGTTAAATTGTCGTCGAGGGCGAGGAAGTGTTAAGGTTCGAACAAAGTCGAACAGTTGCGAAAATGGCGGCCAAAAGTGGTGGTGGTGCTGACGAGTGGTCTTCGATAATGAAACCAATATTAGCGCTGTCGCACGGATCGTTCGACAAAAATGAAATCTTTGAATTGGCGAAAAGTATTGTCAAAAGGTGAGAATTGCACTACGTCGGCGAAAGCGACTTCGATGCTAAGAACAGAGAAGGAAAGAGTGAGAGTGACCAAGAGCGTGTGAGAGAAAGAGAGGGGCTTACGTTCGTAATGACAATCCTGGAAATAACGATTCTATATCGTTTTCAATTCGAGCGATAAACGTTGAGCTGTTTCGATTAATTTTTCTTTAATTTCTAGTGAAAGTAAATTCACTTCCGAAGAAGAGCAGTATGAAATCTTTTACACGTCTGTGGCAGCTCTTGCGGCGGATTATCTGAGCGGTTGCGCCAATACGTGTAAGTATTGCGTACCTGTTTTTGTGGTAGGAAACGAAGAGATGTATTTTCGCATGATATGCTTTTCCAGTTCCCAAAAGTCAGATATCCATCGTGTGCCAAGCGTGTAGAGTTTTACTTGTTCGTCTCGTGGACAAACTGTCCCAGCATCAAGTTCACCTGGGAAATGGAACACCTACCGTTTTGAGTACGAAACAGTTGTTACTTCCGATTCGAGCGCTTTGCGTCGGACAGTCTTTACTTTCCTCCGCCGAAGAGATGGCATTGATCGCTGTAATAAAAAATTCCAAGATGCCGTCGTGCGTTAAATCGCAGTCACCCTCTGGAATTGAAGCGGATTGCTCTCAGACGTCCAAAGATTCCGCACGAATTAGAGGCGACTTGTCTAGCAGTATTCTAGAGCAGTTAACCCTGCCGCTGCAAGACTTTGCTATGTCCATGCCTCTTGTCATTATCGAAAATTCCAACGAGAGCATGGTTAAAACGACCAACGACGGCATCTCTAGCGAAACTCATTCGGATGCAAAGGTACGTCTTGAATTTAATGTTTGGACGATATACGCGAGGGTACGATAAATGTTCAATACCGATCGACTGGTCGTTGCCTTTTTTGCAGACAACGTTCGTCACGAGTAATTTAAATGTCCTTCGAAATATGGGCGCAGGAGATATTTTACTGGACGTGTGTTTGAATCTGCCCCATTTATCGTGTTACACTCGAAAGTATCAAGCGTACTTACACAAGAAGAGTTTCACTTTACCTGTTAACGCGTCCGATGCGCATGCTATACGTCATAGTTTGCATTCTGTATCGAGCGACATTAATATCGTTCACAACGTACTGTCCTTACCTTTATTGGAGCCTCTGACTCCGACGAAATTAGAAAAGCTGTCGCTATTGACCATGTCTTGTCTGTACTGTTCGATCGTGTATGCGATCGCATCCAGTATCGTTGGTATAACCAATGCCGTGTCGCCGAAATGTAGTACGAACACGTCTGCCGGTGCGCAAACCGCGCAAGGTACCAAATCTGCCGAAGAAGAGTACGACGCTTTAGCGATTACGGTTGTCGAGAAGAGTTTGGAAATATTCGGATTGGTCTCGAATGTAATAAAGAACAGCACGCGAGCTGGTGGTCATGTAAGGAATTGTTTCAGTTTGATAGAAAAATTTACCCGCAGACGTTAGTAGTAATTAACTAGTATTCGAGTAAATTATTCGTTTCGGTTGTTTCTGGTAGATTCTACAAAATCATTTGTTGATCGGAGTGTGGTTATTGGTAGCTGGTTTACAAGCTCAGCTTACGGTGAGTGGTTTAAGCGCAGCGGACAAAGGGAAAGAAGAGAAAGGAAAATCGCCCAGTAAAGCGCGCGATGGAACGATTCGCGTTAACCTTATGAAAATGTAAGATGTTAGATTTAACGGAACGCCCGTTAATTTTAGTCGCCCATTAATTTGAGACTCCTCAGTGTAAACTGTTGGATGTAAAATTTTCAGTCAACAAGGCTTTGGTGTACTCTCGGTCGCTTTGGCCTCTCACGCGCTCACATTAATGAGCGCTTTATTAGAGGACGTATCGATCGAAGCGGTACCCGATTGTTCGACTCCACCTGAACCGGCTCCGCTGCATATATTATCCACAGCCACCGCGCTTCAGAGGGCGGCTACTTTTCTGCAAGCCGTACCGCTTAATCACCTGTTGTTTTACTTGGCCACCATTAGCTACAGAAGGGTCGGTTGTATACGCTGCTATTATCCATACGTGTACGCTACGTGTAATCTGTTATTTTATTCATTTGTATCGTAGGCTTGCACCTTGAAGAGAATACAAAAGCATCCGTTCGAGGGCGATGCCTTGAGCCAATCCGATTCCACGACTTACTACGAGGATCTGCTAAGTTGTTCGGACAATTCCACGGACGAAGGTAAAGAAAGACACAATTTTTTCGTCACTTCTATTTTGGAACCAATCGATAGGGAATGGAAAATGTAAAGTAAATAAAGCTTATGTCTTGGAAAATTCTAACTTCTAACGAGTGATCGTTTTAATAATTTTATCGTTGAAACGAGGAGTCCGATTATTAATGGAGCGAACGCGTCTCTTCTCGCTATACAGAAAAAACTGTTATGTCGATAGAGGAGGACAGCGAACCTATTTTGGGTTTATGGTTCGAGGAGACGATCGCACCGTCCGATGGTTCACCAGCGAATGGTACGAAAGAATCAAACAACGAAACGAGCGCCGAACGAACCGTGACCACCATTGTCCCTGATAATCGCGAACCTCACGGAGTAAGCGAATCGCTTTCGTTTCGCTCGCGTTGAACTCGAACGAAAGATACGTTGATATATAATTATTTTCATTTCTCTTCTCTAGTACATATCACTGGCGACGAAAATTTTTCAATTCATGTATCAACATTTGATTGGCAGCAGAAGTTCGTACGTCCGTGAATATGTTGTAAATGGTTTAGTTGAGCAGCAGATGGTGATACTGGCGGCGATAATTAGAGATTTAGATCATGAGACGGCTAGGACGGAAACTGGTAAGTATGTGATTCGATAGGCGTGCGATTGTGCGATGATCGCGCTCTATGTGTGGTACCGCTCTATTAGCATACGTATTCTACTTCAGGTACTATATCGGTATTCTATGGTGCCACGTTGGGCGCCATGTATTCTGAATTTTCTCAAGCTTTGAGTCGTTACACTCACAATTTACTCGCTCGAAATACATTGAGCGAAAGTTTGCAAAACACCCTTCTTCAGCATCTAGGCGTGAATCCATGGTCCGGTACGGACAGTACAACCTCTTGTACGTGGCCCCTTCAAGTCTACCCGAGAACGTTGAGCGTCTTGGCACAGGTACGCTCTTGTTGTTTCCTGTTGTGTATGCGCGCATACGTTTTAAGTACGCCGTGAAATGCTACAACGCTGTCACCGATTACACACAGGTCCTCCTGCTGAAACCTCAATCGGAGAAAGAAGCGGCTTGCATAAGCATATGGCATCGTTTAATTACAACTATGGTAGAAAACGTGTGCAATCCGCCTGCTACGTTTGAAGCAGAAAACGAAGGTAAGCACCGTTGCGAACGATAAGAAAGCCATCTGTAGTTGCGTGCGTCTCTTCCGTTTCTTGAAAACGTGCTGCTACTACTACTACTACTACTACTACTGTCTCGTGTTGAACGTTTCCAGATTTGAACGTGGAACATGCCCAGCTGGTTTTGATTCTATTCCACTCTCTTAATTTAATGCAAAAGAAGTCGGTACTACTTGTAACTGGTAGCGGTGCTGTACGTTGCAGCGAGGCGGTCAAAGCTCCGATGAAAGATTCTCAGTTGCTGCATTTGTCACGATTGCTATTGCTCCTTGAATACATGATGAAACACCTTTACGACGCACCTCCCGCGTTACTCGAACAAGTAAGCGAAGAACAATGATTAATATTATATATTTGTTTTGCGGTAAAAGCATTTGAAATTATTCCCCGTTCGTTAACATTCTCTTTTCCGCCGTCGTCTTTTACGGTCGTATTTCTTTCCTTAATGTATGCGTATACGTTTATTCGTTTCAACCGGTTTCTTTAGCGTTCAACGGGGTATAAAAACGTCGGCGTTATCGATGATGCGTGAAATAACGTCGACGTGTGAAAAATGCGAAAGTAACGTCGTGTTCGTCTAATACGAACAAGATGTGACAAGATACCAGGGCCACCAAATCGAAAGACACGTTTGAGTGGTAGTAAGAATCTCGTACACTCTTCTGTTGTTCGCCTCAAGTTTTTAGATTTTGTGTGCGCGGGTGTGTGCTACGCGCAATTTCATTTTCATTATCACACGTAGGTTCAATGGAATTTATTTTCTGCCACGAGTTTGGTTACCGACGAAACGAAAAAGAAAGACAGCAACAAGCAGACGGCTCGTATTTTTACACCGTGGACAGGAATCGAAGAAAATTACCGTAAAATTGGTAACCAAGATGAATTTTCGATGAAGCCACGGTTCTACAATCTTTCTACTACGGATTTCAATAATCAAGATACTCCAAAATTGGATGGACTGGTTGGTATTGTAGTATCGATTCGTAGAACCCATTCGTAACGGGTGACGCGCCCCGATACGTTAAATTTAAATTTATTCGTTAGTCTGTGTTTGAACTTGGGCCATTCCCGCTGTGGGGGTGGGGGGGGGGGTGGATCGAAACCGTTGCGAATGGCTTAAGAGATCGGTGAAAACCGATGTTGTTCTTCCAGTCTGTAAAAGTTGCACGGGGATAATCGAATCGTACACTTTACGCAGGCCTGTAATTTCATTTTGGGTGCACCGGACAAAATGAAGTATCCACTTTTGGTTGACGCCTTGATAGATGTATTGAACGTTCTGAACCAGGCGGACATGCAAAAGAAAGTTGGTGCCGACGGTAAAGATAAAACACCAACTTTTTTAGGATTGTGCGCGATTCGTTATTGTTTTTCCATATGTTGGCGGTAAGTGATATTCATTCACGTGGTGTACTACGTGCACGCGTTACGTTAAGTTAAGTTAAGCTAAGTCAAGTCAAGTGGCAGTCGAGATCGAGTCGATAGATAGATAGATAGATAGATAGTTAGTTAGTTAGTTGGTTAAACTTTTTTAAATTACCAACAGATTGTTGTTAATGTTACCACCGTCTACGCCGTACATGGATAAATTGGCTCTTGGCGAGGAAATTCCTGCCGGACCAATGTTGCTATATTCGTTGATTTGGGGACCTAGAGCTGCGTACAAAACGTTCACCAGTTGGATGAAGGTAAGAAGGAAAGTAGTTTTTATCGTCTATCTGTTTGTTCAAACTCGTTGATGCGAATTTCGAACAAAATTCTCGTTATCCGTAGGATTGTTTGGTCAGGCAAGGCATGTATACGCAATATGCGAAAAACCTGTTGAAAACAGTGTCGTCTACCGTAAACACGCTCAAGTACGACGTTACGGTGGCGAAGAATTGCATTACAGCTTTAAAACCGGATACTAATTTTAATCATAAAATAGTGCCGAAGAACGCGTTACCGAAGCTTGGTTCGCTTTGCATTTTAGCTGCGATTATCGGGAAGTTACAAATTCTTTTCTATGAAAGTACATCGAAGAATCGAAACGAAAGTACCGAAAGTTCCAAGTAAGTTCTAATTCTCTGTCGTCATCATTCTGCTCGATCTTTCCCGTTCGTTGTGTCTCATCTGGTTGTTCTTGCCAATAGGAACTCGCAAACTTCGGAATCTGGCAATAACACGAACGTGAACAAAATGCTGGTCAGTATTCTACCGCATGTTCTTTCGTTGACCGAGTCAATTCTCGTCTCGTGTCGATCGTCTATACTGCACGAGATGCTCGAGCCTATGGAGCAAGATAACAAATATAGTACGCGAGATTACTCTATACTGAATGATATAATTGCAATAGCGGGCGCGAATTGGACGACCGAAGCATCGTTGATCACGTTCCAATCGAATTCTATAAAATCGGTCCTCGATAAATGGAAATCTATCAATGTCGTTCACATTCCTTGGGTAAGTCAAAGAAACGTATGTATACGATTCAATTCCAACGTTGAAAGACCTAACGATCTAAACGACGCGCGTTTCAAAATCAATTGCAGAATACTTACGCGAACGATGTTATACCGGCGGAGAGTTATATTTTAGCCACTGTTTGTCAACACGTGAGTTCACTTTCTGAATACCCAACGTTTTCCATCGATCCGTCGTTGAAGAAATTACTGTACAATTTAGTTAGCTTTATGGTGGAATACGTCACGTAAGTTATTCTCTATTGTTCTTCTGCTATTCTCGATCTGTTGACCATTGATCGTAACGAACGAATTAATGGCGACGTTCGTCTACAGTCCCGCAACGGCACCGGAAAACACGGAGATGCGTACTCAAGCGTTGGACATCCTTGTCGCATTGTCCATGGATGCTCGTACCGATTACCTTCAGGATATGGCTAATAAGGTTTTGACAAAACTTTTGGGTGACAACGACAGCGAAGCAAGGCAGTTGAAAGAACATCTTTTCGTATTGCATCACACGTACAACTTGATAATCGAATATACAAACGATAGTCAGGATCCTGTCAAGTAGGTATTCGCGTAGACGCGACATTATCTCGCGGTATTACGCGGCAATTAAACGGATCGATGTATTTCAGTATTACCGTCGATGAGAAAATTTTAAAACGGTGCATCAAATATTGGGAACTATTGCTGGAAAAACCAATTGGATGTAAAGCGTTGGATTTATTTTTTGCACCAAACACCGACCGATCCCTCGTTTCTGTGCTGTTGTGCGTAACATCACCGCAAGCCTCGCAGCAGTTTGCCACTCGTGTTTTAAGATTTTTCAATGTACTATTCAAAACAGGTGATAAGCCGGCGTAATGTTCGCGTTGAATGTTTGTTTACTTTTGAAATCGCCAATTTACCCGCTCGTCTATTCCTAGCCGAGAAAGGAAGCGATGCGTCGTTGGAACGTCTTTGCGGATCTGTATCGAATTTGGCACACGTAGAGACGGAAAAGCTGCAAGTATGGTTGAAGCAAATTATTCTAGGTGCGACGAGCATTTCTCCAAGTTCATCCTCGACGAATGTGCAAACACCCACGGTAGTAACTACGAATGCGTGAGTACGAGTTTTCTCGAAACTTTCACGAAAAGTCGGTGAATTCGTCGGTTTAATTCGCTGCGAAACGATAGATTGGTTGCCGTTGCTAATACTACCGAAGACGCGCAGAAATCAGACGAGGTCAATAATACACCGAACAACGAACAAGATGGTTGGTTGATTTTGTTGCCCAACGATTCGACCGGCAATAATCAATCAACGAGTATCACCGATGATCAACAACAACAACAACAACAACAGCAACAGCAGCAGCAGCAGCAGCAACAGCAACATTCGATGCACGAGAATAGTCGACTTTTGCGAGCGCTCACAAATTATATCGTTAAAGAGAAGAGTAGCGTCGACGAAGGTGTACCCGTCACTATTCTTCGAGCCCTCATACCGTTGGCTTATCATATTCTCTCTCCGACGATCGAGGGAAACGGATTCTCGGAATTAATGAACGTTATGTCCACGTTAGCCGACGCTGGTTCCGAGAAAGGACACACTTTACTCTTTAAAGCTGCCATCGAATGGATCGAATTGTGGTACGTGTATGCGTCGTTGTGTGAAGTAAAGAGGGTGTCTGTTTTTTTTTTTTTTTTTTTTTTTTTTTTTCTCTTCTTAATACGTGTGCATATATATATACGCATTTTATTCGTGATATAATACGACCGTTTCTCTAGTTGCAAAATAGGCACTCTCCTTACGGTGGTGCGTACGCACACGCGCGCGCTCTATAATAATGAAACATCCGACTCATTAGCGTTAATTGCGCGTTAACAGCAAGGAACAATTGATGAACAAAGATCTTGGCGGTTTGGATAAACCGTCGGCGTTCGTTGACGCTGGCTGCTGTATTTTGAACTACATAGCGGACATAGCGAGCGCGGTTTGCCCGCAATCGATGCAGTCGCAAGATCGGGCGACCAGCCCGCCGTGGGAAGGCGCTACTCCTGTTAACGATGTGAACGATAGCGACTGGATAGACGAGATTCCGCACGAAGACGAAGACAGTGCGGCCGAGGATTCCGATGACGATAGCCTTTGCAACAAATTGTGCACGTTCACCATTACGTTGAAGGAATTCATGAATCAACATTGGTACCATTGTCACACGTGCAACATGGTAAACGGAGTTGGCGTTTGTACGGTATGTGCTCGTGTTTGTCACCGAGGACACGACGTTACCTACGCAAAGTATGGGAATTTCTTTTGCGACTGCGGCGCAAAGAACGATGGATTTTGTCAAGCTTTAACTAAACGAAGCCCCCAATCGTCGGAACATCAGAGTAATACAGGCGCGATCGGTACCGCGAACACGGCGATCAACACTGGAGGTAGTACCAGCGGTCCGACCGGTGTCACCGGTACAAGTTTCGGGAACACGCTTGGAACGTCGATCGAGAATCGAGATCTTCTTCTCACGAGCAGTTTACGTCGGAGAACTTCCAGTCCCTTATATTTTAACGACAAGCAGGAGAAACAGGGACGCGACAAACAGAGGCACGCGTATTTGACCAAACAGTTAGGTAATCTATCGTTCGCTGTCTCGCTTCTCTCTTGTTTCGTTGCCGGTCGTTGAATCGTTGCTTCCTTGCAAGTTCTCATCCAGTACCTTTTATTACCGTTAACCAGAAACATCGAAAGATTGGATCCAAGGTCACCTTTGGAAAAGTGGTTTGGTATCATCGTTGGTAGATCTGACACGCGCGTTGGTGCCGGCTGTAGACGCATCCTGTAGGAGGAGTTCGGCAGTTGGTTGTCACGCGCGTGCTCAAATGGCGCTTAAACAACTACACACGGTGGAGAAAAAATTTGAATACACCGATCAGTTGATGGTTGGTATGATCTTGATTTTAGAATCGAATCGATATGTATTCTCCGCTTAAATTGACGGTAGAAATGTTAATTTTTAGCTGCCCACGTTGGGATCGCAAGAAGGAGCATTCGAAAATGTCCGAATGAATTACTCGGGAGACCAGGGACAAACTATTAGGCAGCTGCTGTCTGCCCATATGATACGTCGCGTCGCGATGTGTTGCTTATCGTCCCCGCATGGTAAAAGACAACATTTGGGTGAGTGTGATAGGATTCTGGCCGGCGGTGGTTCGATTGTACTGTCGTTTCTGGCAACGATTTCTCTTTCCACGCAGCGGTGTCGCACGAGAAAGGGAAAATAACGGTGTTGCAGCTAAGCGCGTTGTTGAAACAGTCCGATTCTTCGAAAAGGAAATTGACGTTAACGAGGCTCGCTTCTGCCCCGGTACCGTTTACCGTGTTATCGGTGACCGGTAATCAATGGAACGAAGATTTTCTGGCAGTCTGCGGCTTCAAGGATTGCCACGTGTTAACTTTCAACACGTCGGGGACAGTGTCCGATCATTTGGTTCTGCATCCTCAATTGGAAACTGGTAATTTCATCATAAAAGCGATTTGGCTGCCCGGATCTCAAACTCAGCTGGCATTGGTAACCGCGGACTTTGTGAAGATCTACGATCTTGGAAAAGATGCTCTCTGCCCTCAGTATTACTTCTTGGTGCCGACTGGAAAGATAAGAGATTGCACGTTTATGTACGCGGAAGATGGTGTATTTTATCTGTTGATAATGTCTTCGCCCGGTTACATTTACGGGCAAGCGATGGACGAGGTGAGCTCGGCGAAATACGGTCCGTTTTACGTAACGAACACTCTCGACGTGTACCATCCGGAAATAAAGGACAACGGTCAAGTCGGAGGCGGGGGCGTATCGATTTATTATTCGCATGCTCTGCAATTACTTTTCTTCAGTTACGCGTGCGGTAAAAGTTTCATTGCGTCCCTTAAATACATGGATACCGACGTAACGACTGTATTTCAAATAAATTTATCGAGTAACAAGAGCACGAACGGGAATAAATCGAATAACAATCAGCCGCAACCATTGTGCCAATGGAGCGAAGTACCGAATCATCCGGGATTGATCTGCTCGGTTTTACAAACGAGTAACAACCCGGTAATATTGATGATCAAACCTGACACGATAATGATTCAAGAGATCAAAGCTATTCCGGCGAAGGCTAAAATAATGGATATGGTGGTGATAAGACATCCGAGTTCGAACGCTGAACACCGCACTACGTTGATTCTATTATGCGAGGATGGAAGTCTGAGAATTTATATGGCGGGAATGGAGCAAACCGGGTATTGGATGTCTCCGACCGTTCAGCCGGTCGGTACAATGACCACGGTGAAACCGGCGCGAAAAAAGAAAACCATTAAAACTGGGAAACCATCCGGATCCGTCACTTTTCCCATCGACTTTTTCGAACACTGTCAAGTGATGAACGATGTGGAGTTTGGCGGTAACGACTTGTTGCAAATTTACAACGTGGCTCAAATCAAGCATAGACTGAACACAACCGGCATGTACGTCGTTTCCACGAAAGCGATGGGATTCAACGTGGAAGTTACCAATAACGACGCTGTTCTGGTCATGACAGGGATCCGAGTGTTACTCGGAAATCAGGATATTCAAAGGGCTCCGGTTTATATCGAGGTAAACCCCCCGCCCGATCGCGTATCGATAATTGACGAATTCCATTCTCCGTATCTATTTCGCTTTGCTCCTCAGGTATTTGGTAGAAGCATTCGTACAACCTTGAGTAGAAGCCGCTGGTTCGACATGCCGCTAACTCGAGAAGAAAGTCTTCAGGCTGATAAAAAATTAACCATCACGTTCGGACCGTCTCAGGATCCGGAAGGTGTTATCATGGTCGATTGCATTAAGATGTACGTACATTGAATTCGTACGTCTGGCATGGGAATAGCGCGCGTAGGTGTAAACTTGTTGCTTTCTTCCAAGTCGTTGATACTTTTTTTTTTTTTATCTAAACGTTACAGATACGGTAAAACGAAGGATGCCTTCGGCTGGCCTGAAGAAATAGAAGACGTTCCAACTGGTCAATCAACGTCCGCGCCAGTGACCACGATCAACAGCGAGACGGATAGTGCCCTTTCCGCGCCTGCTTCTTTGTCCTCTGTCGATAGGTATGCGTTAAAAATGATAATAATCGAAAGACACTGACGCGCGCTCGCTGCGTTTCGATATCTAGTAAATTCCGTTAATAGTGTACAATCCAAAATCTTTTATCGTTGCATTATAACGCTTTAGCAGAACGAAGGACAATTCTCTTGATATCGAAAGGTAAGAAAACTGAAATGTTGTAATTAAACTCTTGAACTCTTTGAGCTTGAGCAACAGAGAAACGAGCTCGAAATGTGGATACGCGTCACCTTGTCCCGTCGATTTTCAACTCTTCTTACTCTTTGTGCCTGTTGACAGCATTTTGTTACCGACGGATACTCAACGTCGAAACAAAAAAGAAAACTGACGGGACTAGATGTGCAACTTACTTAACGAGAAACTTGCTTCACCGATAATTATACTATTTCACAAGCGTATCTGTTTTCGTAGAATGATCGCCGGTGTACTAGAAGTGTTGGAATTGTCGTTCAACGTACCTTCGAACGACGAGAACAGACTGTCGTTGAAAGCAACAGCGGTCGATGTAGCGTCGCAACTGCTCATATTGCCGACTCCACCACTGGTACAAATGCATACAACCGCGCTTCTAGCTGCCTTGCATACGTCGAAACAAGCGTATCACCTTCACAAGGTAAGTTGTACGATAAGATTTTTTTTATGTACGAAGAGAAGTAAGAGGAATTTGAAAAAGTAAAAGAAGTTGTTGCTTAGGATCACGTGCTCTTGTCGCATGTATTGGATTCGTTGAAATTGATGAGGGAACTTAACGACGCACGAGATATAGATGCGGAAAACTTTTACAGACTGGTACTTATCGTTCGAAGTATATCCATATCTCGACCGCAAAACCTCGCCAAGTTCACCGACCTGTACACGAACAAACCAATGGACGAAACGAACGGTACGATTTTGTCGCTGATTATTGCTAATTATCATTTAGATGCGTACGATGATTCGATCGTTATTATGTCCGACGATGTAGTACCAATATTCGAAAAGGACCGTCAAAGTGGTACACAACAATCCTGCAAAAGTGTGGACGGGAATCAACAACATCTAGTGGTGCAACTGATGGAAATACTGTGGTCTTTGCACATGACTTATCCAAAGAATATGGCGCTCGCACCGGTTGTAGTTCCAGGATTAACTCACACCGAAGGAACGATCCACGCGATCGTTGAGATAATTCACGCGTTTACAACTTGCGACATAGAGAAGAATGTTCCCTTGGCTGCTAAACTGTACCTACAGTTATTGCTGTCGTCGGATACGAGCATCAGTTTTACTGCGAAACAAGCGATAATTCGTGTGCTTCGACCGCGATACAAAAGGAGAAGAGTTTACATACCGAGTCCCCCTAATTGCAGCACGCCAGGTATAGAGAAAGTTTTAGTGTTTTTTTTTTTTTAGTGTCGTGTAAAAAATGATTAATGCGAATTAAATGCGGGGCGCAGGCGCGGTTGCCGATATGGAAGAAAAGCAGGCGACGAGTTCGATGCAAGGAAACCAGGTACCAACGTCAACGTCGGCGATGGACCGAGAAACGGAACAACAGTTGGACGTCGAGTCGATGGGGGCACCGGTCGATCCATTATCGGTGATGTTGGCCGCGGATAACAGCGGTCAAGGTTCGGCCGGTTGTACAATCGGTGGTACAGCGTCCGGTAGCACGAGCAGGAATTCCGGTGGCGGTGGTGGTGGTGGTGGTGGTGGTGGCGGTAGCGGTAGCGGTGGTAGCGGCAGCGGCGTTGGTGGTGGTAGTAGTAACGAACCGATGGCAAGAGGAGCGGCAAATCCGTTGGAAACGTTGCTCGGTTCTGGAAACTTTCCGCAGATATTAGACGTACCACCGGATACCGATGACGAGACAATGGTGGAATTAGCGATCGCGCTTAGTTTGCAAGAGCACGAAGGAGGGAACGCTGATTTGCAAGTACTGCGACAAGGGTTCCAGCAGAGTCTTTCGAATTTACAAGGACTGGAGAACCTTCAAAATTTAAGCGGGCCAGCGTTGCAAAGTTTACAAGCACTGGCGGCGCAAGGTTTGGTGCAAGTTCAGACTACCGCTCAGAGCCAAGAAGGTGGAGGCCATTACTCGGACACGACCGCTTCTGCCGGAGGTTCGGACGACGAGGGCTCGACCGCTGCTACCGATGGCAGTACGCTGCGCACGTCTCCCGCGGAACAAGTGAGTCACTTATCAGCATTTCGAATCGAGTCGTCGTGCTTGTTTGTCGTTCGCCATCAGTACTCTTTACTCCCGTTGCTTAGTTTCTATCGACATGTACGAGTAATTTAACGGGTAAGAGGCAGACAGCGAGAATGGATGAGGGCGATGGGGGATAGATTATCGAAAGTTTTACAATGTTGTAATAGATGGTTGTAACGTTTAGGATATACTTTATGTTAGGGTGGTAGTGGTGGTAGCAAGGGTAGCGAGAGCGGTGGAAGCGAGAGCGGAGCAAGTGCTGTAGACAGCATGACAGGGGAGCATAATGTGTCAGGAAGGAGCTCCGCGTACGGAGACAATGGTCCCGATTCTATACCTCCGGTCGGAGGAATTGGAGTCAGTCAAGCACCACGTTCCGAAACTAATTCCGTGGGTCTTCCCGCGGCTTTCACCGTAAGTGCTTGCGTCACTGCCGTCGTCGTTGGCGTTATTCTTCCCAATTCGTTACAGTATTATATACATATATATATGTATATATATATATATATATATACATGTATATATAAAACCTATAATAGTAACGTGCGATAAAAACAACGATACGTGTTCCATTCGTTTATTCCGTCCGTACATACGTATTCGTCCATCTTTTTGTTTGTTTGTTTGTTTGTTTGTTTGTTTGTTTGATTGTTTGTTTGTTTGTTTGTTTTCTCGCACAAGTTTTTCTTTCTTCTTCTTCTTCTTCTTCTGGCGGTAGACTCTCGATACGACGATCTTTTGCAATTTGCGTCTGTCGATTACCAAACTATTGTACGCGTCCAAGATGAGTCTACCGTAACTAACCGACTCGTATCCATCCTTTCTCTTTTCTTCATTCGTCCCATCGTATCGATGCTTTTTTTAATAGCCTACGAGATAAGCGACATCGAATTATGTACATATATATAAATAGGTAATACGATGAATGTAATCATGGAAAAATGAACGGGAGTGTTTCTTTGCTAGGTTACCGAGCAAGAAGAAGGTACGGAACAAGAACAAGTAACCGAGCAAGAAAATGATACGAGCTTCGAGGCTACCGCAAAATTGCATACCGTACGATTATTGTTGCTCGACAAACTTGTGCAATTCGTACCGTATCTGACGAATGTCTCCGGCGTTTTGACCATTCCGTTTATGCAGGTTTGTTTTCGCGATTCTTTATTTCCTAGAATATAGAATAGAATAGAATAGAATAGAATAGAATAGAATAGAATAGTGAACGAATGTGTGAATTGTTTTCTTATTTTTTTTTGTTAGGTTTTATTAATGTTGACGGCCGACTTAGACGGACAAGAAGAGAAAGACAAAGGTTGCGTCGAACGATTGCTTCACGTATTGGTAAAGGAACTGGAAATGGATAAGCCGGATACGAGTAATATATATCAGCGTAGTAACAAGCGGGAAGTTCACTTGGTCATCATGAGATTGTTGAGTGTTTTGATGTCTCGCTCGAAGCATACCGCTAAAACGCAATCGGAAAGTTCAAATTTTATTTCTCAAATGACCGCCGCGATACTCGGTAAAGCTGGAGTAATCGATTACTGTTTGACGTTGTTGAAAGCGTTGTTGGAATATTGGAAAACAACGTCGACCGAAGAGAGCGGTACTATAATTGGCGGTCAGTTGCTCAAAGAGCATCTTACAACGTCTCTGCCGGACATGTCGCCGCTCTTTCTTCGACAGCACGTTAAAGGGCACGCCAGCGATATATTCGAACCTTATCCACAATTACTGACGGAGATGGTACTACGATTGCCCTATCAAGTGCACAAATACGCTGAAAGCAATTTGATGCAGTCCGCGTTCGAACAACCCTGGTACTTTTATCTTTGCGAATACATGATGTCCTATCAAACGCCGCTTGTCAGAAGACAAGTACGGAAATTACTTCTTTTCATCTGTGGTAACAAGGAAAAGTATAGGCAACTTCGTGACTTGCATGCCCTGATCTCGCACATTCAGGTAATCGAGTTTACTTTTTTTTTTTTACCGGTTTCGAATCGCTCGCGTCTATCGCACCGTTTTACCACGTTCAGATCTTATTTTTCCGTAGTCGGTGCAACAATGCTGCACCGCCGGCGGATACGAACCGCTTCAAGCGCACATTCCGCACTCCATCGGTTTACCGTACGACTCTTTAGTGGACTTGATCGAACATTTGAAATGTTGCGTCGAGATAGCGACTAGCCGTACAGGAAATTGGCAGCGGTTTTGTTTGAAACAGAACACGGTCTTGTCCTATTTATTTACGGTATCCACGCTTTTAGACGAAGGCGTTAGCCCTACGGTGTTACAACTTCTACAGTGCGCTATATGTTCGAGTAATAAATCAAAAGAGACAAAGGATACGAAAACGAAGGTAGGCAATTGTTTTCGCACAATCTGATCTTTCGAAACTTTGCGTTCTTTTTTCGTTTTTTGTTTTTGAAACTTTGCTCCGCCAGGAATCGAAATCGGGAACCATAACAACGAAAGAGAGACGAGAGCGTGAAAAATCGGAGGACTCGGACACGGAGGCTAAATTCGAGGAGGCTCAGTGTTTGGCTTTAGTGGAACAAATCCAAAAACAAGTCTCTTCGAGCCTGTTGACGAAATTTATTCAAACTTTTCTACTCGAGACAAATAATACGAACGTTCGCTGGCAAGCGCACTCGTTGATACTGGCTATTTATAAGTAAGCGATTATAGGGAATTAAACGACAATTGGTCGTTATTCTAACGTTTATTAACTAAAAATATTGCAGAAATTGTGGTCCGGCTGATCAAGAGATTCTACTGGATCTGCTGTGGCGGCTGTGGCCTTTGTTACCAGCCTATGGTCGAAAAGCGGCACAATTTGTCGACTTGCTTGGATACTTTTCACTGAAAACTCCGCACGCGAACAAGAAAATGCATTCGTACATGGAACAGGCAGTCGCGGTGTTGCGCGCACAGAATCAGTTGCTCGCGCGTCATCCGAACGCGAATCTGTACGCTAACCTTGCGCAATTCGTCGAACTGGATGGGTATTATCTGGAAAGCGAGCCTTGCTTGGTATGCAATAATCCCGAGGTTCCGATGTCGACGATCAAGCTCTCCTCGATTAAAGTCGACTCCAAGTTCACGACTACCACGCAAATTGTTAAATTGATCGGCAGCCATACGATCAGTCGTATCACTCTTCGCATAGGTGATCTAAAGAGAACGAAAATGGTGCGTACGATCAATATATATTACAACAACCGATCGGTTCAGGCGGTAGTCGAACTGAAAAATAAACCCGCTATGTGGCATAAAGTGAAAAAGATTACGCTGGCTCAAGGGCAAACGGAGATCAAGATGGAATTCCCATTGCCCATCGTTGCGTGTAATCTGATGATCGAGTACGCGGACTTTTACGAAGATATCCAGGCCTCGTCCGAGACGTTACAGTGTCCGCGATGTTCCGCGAACGTACCGGCGAATCCCGGTGTTTGCGGTAATTGCGGCGAGAATGTGTTCCAATGTCACAAGTGCCGAGCGATCAACTACGACGAGAAGGATCCGTTCCTGTGCCACGCTTGTGGTTTCTGTAAATACGCCAAATTCGACTATACGCTTACCGGAAGACCCTGTTGCGCGGTTGATCCTATAGAGAGCGACGACGATCGGAAAAAGACGGTAGCGACGATCAACACTTTGCTCGAGAAGGCCGACAGAGTATACAAGACCCTGATATTGAATAAGCCGACGTTGGAAATGTTATTGGTTAAAATATCGGAACACCGTTTGGATCGTGGCTCGGTGGAAGATGGCGCGGCGGCGGTGGCCGCCGCAGCAGCCACAGCTGCTATACAGGTATCGAGCGGGACCACTCAGGTGAACAGAGCCATACAGTTGCTTGCCCAGAGATATTGCGGGGAATGTAAAACTTCGTTCGAAGAGCTGAGCAAGATTATACAAAAAGTGTTGGCTTGCCGACGAGAACTCGTAGCGTACGATCGTCAACAGCGAGGTCAAATTCATGCCGGTTGCTCGTCGACGAGCAACGATACAACTACCGTTATCGGTAAAGAAGAATCTACAGCGACTACCGCGGCTACTGCAACGGCAACGGCAACGGCAACGGCAACGGCAACAGCAACAGCAACAGCAACAACGACGGCAGCTGCGACGACAACGACGACGACGACGACGACGACGACGACGACGACGACGACGACGACGACGATGACGACGGCGGCGGCAACGGCAACGGCAACGGCAACGATAACGACAACGACAACGACGACAACAACGTTTCAACAACAGTCGGTCATCACGGCTATAAATCCGCAAACAGTCGGTCGTTGTTACGGATGCGCAACAGCGGCCACGGAACATTGCCTGACCCTGTTACGCGCTCTTGCCACCAATCAAGTTGCCAAAGAGGTTCTGTGTAAACAAGGATTGATCCAGGAACTGGTGGAGCACAATTTGCGCAAAGGTACGGTGCAAATGCAGGAAGAGGTCCGTCAATTGCTCTGTCTGGTTACCAGAGACAACGCGCTGTCCACGAAAGAACTCTGCTCCTTGTTAACCGGTCGAATCACTTTGACTCTTCGTGGTCGCGTCGCTACGTCGGATTTGTCATTGGCGGTACGTCACGAAATGGCGCTACTGGCAGCGTTGATTCAAAAAGAAGACGCCTGTTGGGAGCAAAAGTTACGGTGCGTCATGCAGTTGTTCCTGATGGCGTGCAAGGAATCAAAGAGTCCGGTCGTTATGGAGAGCATCATTTTGCCCTGTTTAAAGATATTGCAGGGGCTGGTGAAGCCGGAACAGCAGCCAGCAGTCTCGAAGAAAACCAAAGAGAAAAGCATCGAATCGTTGTCGAGCGTTCAACCGACGGAAGGTATCACGGTCGACGTGAACAAGTGGTTGAACGGTGACCCGAGGCATTCGTATTCCGATTGGATTCGCCGTATGCCGGCGAAAAAGATGGAACAATTGTCGGGGAAACCGGTGAAAAAAGAAGAGACTCGAGCGCTTTATTTAATGGAGAAATACGGGCACAGATGGCGTAATCGATGCTCGAGGCAACAAGGTGTTCAGCCGCTCAAGTTAACCGACGGCGCCTGGTTGAAGGAGGTTTTGTTCAATCCGAGTTCGCGGCTCGCGCGGCAAGTCGCCTGTAGCATGATAGAGAGCCTCTGTCAAGGAACGGAACGAAAGAAGGAAGTGCTCGTGTTGCTCACGTGTTACTTGGAGGAATTGCGTACGGCTGGCGAGAGCAGCACAGAGTTTCTTACGTTGTATCAAAGTTTGATCATGCAACCGCCGTGGAAGCAATTTCTGGCGGTGCGTGGCGTGATGACTCTACTCGCGGACCTGTTGACCCGAGAGATCGAGGAACTTCATCGTTTAGAGGAAATAACGTTGACCAGTGATCTGGCGCAGGGTTACTCTTTGAAGATGCTCACGGAACTGATGGCCGCGTTCCTCGAAGAAGAAAACATTAAACAACAGTACAAAGGCCGGCTGGTCGGAGCTGTGCTGAACGGCTATCTCTCCCTGAGAAGATTGGTCGTTCAACGAACGAGGCTGATCGACGACACGCAGAAGAAGCTGTTGGAACTTCTCGAAGAGATGACGACCGGCACCGAAGAGGAAACGAAAGCGTTCATGGCGATCTGCGTGGAAACGGTGCAGAAATATAGCGTCGAGGACGTTCGTACGCCGGTATTCATCTTCGAAAGGCTGTGTTCGATCATCTATCCGGAGGAGAACGATGTCGGCGAGTTTTATTTAACCCTCGAGAAAGACTCGCAGCAAGAAGATTTCCTCCAGGGTAGAATGCTCGGGAACCCGTACAGCAGTTTAGAACCCGGGCTAGGACCGTTGATGAGAGACGTGAAAAATAAAATCTGCCTCGACTGTGAACTGATCGCTCTGTTAGAGGACGACAACGGGATGGAACTTTTGGTTAACAACAAGATCATCAGTCTCGATTTGCCGGTAAAAGAGGTGTACAAGAAGATCTGGGTGCCGGAGGGCGGCGAATGCGACGCTATGCGCGTGGTATACCGTATGCGGGGATTACTCGGGGACGCTACCGAGGAATTTGTCGAGAGTTTGAACGCGACCAGCGAGCAAGAGGTGAACAACGAAGAAGTTTATAAAATGGCGAACGTTCTGGCCGATTGCGGTGGCCTTCAAGTAATGGTGAACAGATTGGCGGCCATACAGGATGTGAATCGAGCTCGACCGTTGCTCCAAGTGCTTCTGAAACTGTTTCGACTCTCGGTCAAGGTGAAGAAGAATCAACAAGTATTGAGCAAGCTGGGAGCGGTGACGGTATTCCTGGACGTTCTTCAACGGTGTCTGGCAACCGAATCGGAGAACTGGCAGGCGAAGATCATCGAACAGTTGTTGGAGATCATGGAAACGATCCTGACCCATGCTTCGTTGTCCACGCTCGAAGCGTTCTCGTGCACGTTAAGCGGCCCGGAGCATATAAAGGCGCTCCTCTCTTGCGCCCAATCGACCGCGGTGAAACAGAGCAACGTGTTGCCGCAGCTCGCCCGTGTATTAGCCGCCCTCACCTATGGGAATCGCGAGAAAATGGCCCTTCTCTGCGATTACTTTAAACCGGTGTTAGACTTTTACGAATTCGATCACGAACACACGCCCGAGGACGAGCAAAAGCTCGAGCTGTTTTGCATTCTGACTCAAGCGATCGAGCGGAACGCGATCGGAAACACGCTCAAAGATTATATCATAAGCATGGGGATCGTAAAGGATGCTTTCGAGTATATAACGGTACGCGCTCCTTGCCTGAAACCCACCCTGTTGCGAACGGATAGCGACGAGTTAAAGGATTACATTTCGAAGCCAGCTCTCAAGTACATTCTACGATTTCTGACCGGGTTAGCGACCGATCACGAACCAACGCAGCTGGCGGTATCGCAATTCACCATCAGCATAATACACAGGCTGGAACAGGTATCCTCGGACGAGCATGTCGGATCGTTAGCGGAGAACTTGTTGGAAGCTCTGTGCACGAACAAACGTGTCGCCGAATTGATCGAGAAGGCCAGGCAGCACACGCGCAGCGAGAAGAAACGACTGGCGATGGCGATGCGAGAAAGGCAGCTGGGCGCGTTGGGCATGCAAACGAACGACAAAGGTCAGGTGATGGCTAGCGGCGCGATTCTTCAACAAATGGAAGATTTAGGTGACGAGACGGGATTGGTTTGCGTTATTTGCCGGGAGGGATATAAATTCAAGCCGAACATGGTAAGGATCGTGATCGTTTCATTTTTCTCTTCTCTTCTCCTTTTAGTCCACTTCATATATATATATATATATATATATTTATTTATTTATTTATTTAACCCGCGTGTATTTCGCGTGCCAAGGTTTTGGCCATCTACACGTTTTCGAAACGTTGCAACGTCGAAGAATTCGAAACGAAACAAAGGAAGACGGTCGGCTATACGACCGTTACGCATTTCAACGTTGTCCACGTGGACTGCCACATGTCCGCGGTACGATTGGCACGCGGCAGGGACGAATGGGAAAGCGCAGCGTTGCAAAATGCAAATACCAAATGCAACGGACTTTTACCGCTATGGGGACCGCAAGTTTTAGAATCTGCTTTTGCCAGCTGTTTAGCAAGACATAATACTTATCTGCAAGAATGCACCAGCCATCGTGATATATCTTATCCGTCGACGGTTCACGATCTGAAATTGTTGTTGTTGCGATTCGCTCAGGAGAAGAGCTTTCACGAGGACAGCGGAGGAGGCGGGCCCCAATCGAATATGCACTTGGTTCCTTACTTGATTCATACGGCGCTTTACGTAATCAACACGTACGTCGAACAACAACAACAACAACAACGTTTCTTACGCTCTTAAACTAAGCTTAGAATAATTGCTTAGAATATTATATATGTTTTGCAGCACACGAGCGGATACGCGAGCAGAGAAAACGTTACTCGGATACTTGGAAACACCACCGGGTTCTAATTGGCTTGAAAGTTCTTACGAGGCGGAAGGACCTTTTTATCAGTGCGTCATGTCTCTTTTGCTTCATACACCGGCCCGATGGAAAACGTACAGGATCGCTCATCTGAATAGATTAATTGTTCTTGCCCACCAGCGATACGTTTCACCGTCGGGTCCGACGAAAACTCTCGTCGATGTTACGGTTAAGCATTACGCGGTGTACAAAAGCGCTTTAATCTTCTTTGGGCTGATCGACTCTATCTATGCCAATTTCTTCAAGGTAACCCAATCTTTTCTCTTAGTTATTCGTTGCTATTCGTTCCAATCGATTAATTAATAAACTCCACTTTCTGTCTACCCGCAGAAAGTTAATGTATTGTCCGATGATCAGTGGCCTTCGGTTTTGGCTGAATATATCAGACATAACGACGAAGCCATGTTGAAAGCTTCGGAACGTGTGCTTACCGCATACCGTGATGAACTGTTGCCTTGTACGTCTTTCGAAGAATTTTGCGACGTTGTCGGTAAGCAAGAAAAAAAAAGAGAAAAAAGAAAATCTTTTTTGTATGTGTACACTTTAATTAATACCTGTTGTAGGATTGCTGGAGGAGATAACAAATCCTACGTACATAAGTGACATTTTGCGAAGACTCGGTTAAAAAGAATACACTATCGAACGGCAGTTCTCACTCTTTTGCATAAAAATACAACTTTCTTCGGATTCCCGAACGTTTCTCGTCCGTTTAATTCTCGTTGCTTGTTTCCAAAGCTTTTTGGTCAATCACTAATTGTCTTATTCTAATAGGTAATTCCGATTAATGTAATACTCGTCGCTGTAAATTGTGAGTTAATCAGCTTCTTTTTCTTTTTTTGGTAGAAAAGGAATCCCCATTTAGTGCATCGCGTGTTGTTACTCAATTCTGTAATTGTATGTTTAACAAAAAATTATATGCTTTAATAAAAATACGAAATATTGTATTACAATTCTTAAGGTCAGTTAATAATGTTTACTTGAATTGCAGTCTAACTGATAAATAAAAAAGATAAACATTTTTTGACAACCGATCTTAGTTTTACAGATCTATATGTACAGATAGAGCACGTCCCGATACTCGACGATTGCTTTTATCGACAGATTACACTAACTAGACTTTCCGGCCAACTAACAGTCGATTACCTATAATTAAATTATCCTTTTCTATTGACCCTAATTATTAGCTTGCTGTGACTTCTGGTTTTTCCAAAATTTAGTTGGTAGTGATGACATTTAGTTGGTAGTGTATATTACCATATGAATGTACAGGGGTGAACTGTTATGTACGCATACTTTTTTTTTTCCTTCAATTTCTGTTACTAATGTTCTAATTGTAATTCTTACAAGTTTACCGCATAAAACAGTGAAACGCGTCTAAACGCGATTGCCTTTTACGATTAAATAATTTCACCAGTAAATTTTCCAATTCTCATAACAAGTCATTCGGCGTACGCGGAACGGCGTACAATTATGTTACAAATATACAATGGTATACAATATGATTGTTACTACATTTTACGATCAAAAAATAATTTAATTCAATAAACGACTCTTAATTATCTAAAATACATTTTCTTTACATACATATTGTGTTTACGTGATGCAGTGATTTGTTCTTATTTCTTCTCTTCGGCAGGCAAAAACAATAAACGGTGTGTTCGATTTACAATTAAATTCTATGGTTGCGCGAGAGTAAAACGTTTGTTATTATAGTTAATTAAAATACATATCGAAACGGCAAGAGAAAACATGTACGTTGTACAATTGCGTGCAACTCGAAAAGTTTCGTTTAATTTTTTCACTTTATTCACAACGAAAGTATAATAATTTAAATTGATTTCACCCATTAAATTACAATAAAAACCTGCGTAGAATGATACTGTATTTGACTTGTACATTGTTCGCGCGCTAGTTATACGCGTATAATGTATCGACACCTTAATGTATAAAAACAGAACCTACTTTATACAGATATTCGAGGAACAAAAAAATTCCATTAAAATTAATCGATTTCATCAAATTTGAAAGAGTTAAGAATGTGTACAAATTTTAAAAACGACAGAGCGAATAAGACATTTCTAAAAAATACAAACGCACTTTTAACAAAAAAAGTCGTAAATAATATGTCCATTTTAAGTGTCACTTTTCCACAATTTTATAGTTTTGTCGTTCTCAAGGGCGGCTGAAGCTATAATATTATCGGTTGGATGACACGTCGTACATAGTACAACATCTGGAATAACGTGATCGATCGATGTAATATAGACGAACAGCAATGTTTGATCGTAACATTTAATACTGATTAATTATAATTTTACCTGTGTGTCCCTGCAGTTTCTGAACAATTTCCTTCGTTTGCAAATTCCAAATATACACCATATTATCTTCCGAACCTGAAACAATCCACTGACGGACAGTAAAATGTAATTAAACAACGTTAATTTAATCGATATGAATCTCACGTATGGAGAAAAAGAGAAGACGAAATAATGTGTTCTGTGCAAAAGACATAGACACAATACGACCTACCTTTCCACCTGTAACTGAAAAATTTGCAAATATGCAATATTTTTCATTTTTATGACCCGTATAAGTTTTCAAACATTTCCCCTTACTATAATCCCAAAGCTTTAATGTATTGTCTAACGTAGCTGCTAAAATATATTTTCCATTCGGTGAAAACTTTACAAAAGACACAGGAGGATTATCATCGTCTATTAAAGTCTTCAAACACTGGCCAGACGCTGTATCCCAAATTCGACTGTGCAACAGTCATATATTGCTTAGTGCGATTATTCTGATTTATCTGTTTATCCTCTAACGTATAAGGACTTGGAAAATAAAGGTATGCATATTTACCATAATCCATCGTAACTGCTAGACACAATTAATGAACCATCCCTGTTAAAGTGTACGGCACTTACAGGATCCGAGTGAGCGGGTAATGTCTTCAGACATTTTCCAGTTCTAACGTCCCATATTCGAACGCTTTCATCAAACTAATGACATCCATTCAAGGAATTAATATTATTTGTATGTTTATGCATGCAACTATCATTACGTATAGATACACTTATACACGTACGAGTTATTAGTATAAAGAGTCTTAACGAAAATACACTATATTATACTGTTATTAAGTAAAGAACGATAAGCTTACACGCTATATCGTATATAAGCCTGCGCGTACAAACGATAAATATGAATCTCAAAATATACTCACAGAACCAGAAACAATTAGATTCGATTGTGGATTAAAATTGCAACAGAAAACATAGTTACTATGACCTTTTAAGGTTTTTAAACACTTTCCCTGAAATGTGAATATTTTTATAAGCGCGAATAATTATTTTTTAATTTCGAATACAGAACTTACAGAACTTAGTTCCCATATTTTCAAAGTTTTGTCATCGGAAGCGGACACCAACAGTCTACTATCGCTGGACCATGCAACGTCCGATATACCGAGCTTATGACCCGATATAGTTTTTTCAAATTTTCCATCGTACGAGCCCCATATTTTGATTAATTTATCCGCAGCTACGATTGTAAAAAATGAATCAGAACATTTGAGAACTCGTTTGTACGTTATTCTTCTATTTAACGTTAGAATTGAAAATGTTTCTATTTACAAGAGCTTGCAAGCCATTCTCCGTTAGGACTGAATTTTACAGAAGAGACAGCTTTGGTATGACCTGCCAAAGTATATTTCAGGGTATAATTTGGTTTCTGTAAAAATCAGAAAACAAAAAAACACGGCAACTTTTAAAGGATTAGTCGTACGAGAAAAAGAGAAGAGAAACAAATGTAAACGTAACGTAAACGGTAGAAAGTAACAAAGTATCTATAAATTTGCTCACCAGTGAAGAGCTGCTTTTAGTTCCAGTGGTGGGAGCTGCTGCGCTATTATTGATAGACGCTTGATGCCCTGGTGATGGACCAAGCGGCACCATTTTTAGCTGAATTCTAGTTATTAAATATGTTGCTTTATAAAACAGTGAAAACTAAAGCGTATACATGTGAAGAAAAATTGCGTGTTAAATTACACAAGCAAATTCTGATAGCTTCTATAAATAATTTATTTATATTCAAACCTCGAACACAAAAGGTTCCAGAAGAACAGAATATTCTCGTCTGAACGGAACAAATTCCTTCAAATTCCTTCGTTTAAAATGAATATTGCGAACTGCATCTTGGATTCGTTACGTATCCGAAACTTTTTTTACTTAGCGATATCTTTATATTTACATTTTCTTCGCACGGCTAACGTACATGTGATGTTTTCTACCTACCGAGTGTCGAATCACAAAATTATCAGTTATTCGTGAAACGTATCTACTGAAATGTTTATTTTACTTTTCTCTCTATAGAGAACTAGCTGGACAATTAGTTTTCGTGTTTACATATCTCTTTTCGTTTCGTTCTTTGTTAATAAAACATTTTTCCTATTCATAAAAAATGCTTTCTCTCTTCTCTCTTCTCTTTCTCTTTCTTCTCTCCAATGTACCAAATACAAACGTGAGAAAAACAAGAAACAATAAAACCGCTATATTCGTGACATTCAACGTTCATGAATCTAGCGAAGCGTCCAGCGAAACAGCTTGTAAACTGTTACTCACTTCATAATGTACATTTTCCCGGTAAAAATTTGAAACATTGATCGTTGTTGTAGTTGACATATTATTTTATTTGTCAATGAAAATAAGAATTTATAAATTATGCGCATACATTGAATAATAATAGATGATTACAAATATGGAACGATCAGTTGTAACTTTTAACCGATTTAGAGATGGCATGCAAAATCATTCACCACGATTTATCACAGGCTATGATCATCATTTTATCTTGAACGCGTTTGTTCGCTATTTATTTTAAACGGTATAATCAAATAATAATATTCAGAAAGAAAGCTAATCTATTGACGAGTTCACGAGTTCTTATGTGAAATGTGCCGTTACGAAAAATGATCGATCAATCTATTTTACGATAAGAACAACCCGAATTTTCTAGAATTATTAACCTCTTTTTATACCAGAACACTTCACGTGGAAAACCTCGTTGAATCTTCGTCGATCGGGTCTCCAACCTGATTATATATGGTCAGTGCTACGATCATTGAGATTGATAATGTGTACAATTACACATACGTATTAATTATAGGTATGCAATTAAAAGCGATTACAACATCAGGTTCTGTACCATAAATAACAACGCATACGATATATAGACAGTATTTAACTAATGCAGGTGCCGAGCGGATTAGGTATATTTAAGTATAAACAAATGGTTGACACGAACGTAACCTTAGTACCTAAGACAATGCGATATTTAACATGTAACATTTACCTTTCTTACAGACGAAACATGAGAAAGTAAACCTTGACATGGTAAGTTATTGATAAAACGAAAGCATTTTTTACAATAGTTTTATACGCTTTTCGATACGTTCGAAGGAGAAAAAGAGAGAAGGTATATAGGAACAGAATCTATGCAATCGCATATTGAATCTGGAACAGAATTGTTTGCAAGATTAAATAGTAAACCAAAACTATGCAAGCTCGAAAGTACATTATTTCTGGAGGGTCCTCGAAATACAGATATTATAGAAATCGGCGGAGACAGATCAACCGGAAAGACTCTTCTCCTCACTCAAATGCTCGCAAATTGTATTTTACCAAATTATCATAGAGCAGCCCGAATCCAAGGTTGCGACGCGTCAGCTATTTTAATAAATACAGACCATCACTTTGAAGTATCGAAATTGGCCACATTGATGAGCGATATTATAGATACTGTCGATAACGTAACGCTCGCGTCTAAAGCGATTGCAATAGATTTAGATAAAGTAGCTGTCGTTCAAAATTCTTTGCATAACTTGCGTATCATCGATTGTTACGACAGCGAACAATTTTGTCTAACTTTACGCACGCTAGACGACATATTTCTTGATAACACAAAAATTGCTTTGCTAGCTATAGACAGCATTGCTGCTTATTATTGGCAAGATTGCGAGGATGATGTTATTACGGTTGATACTTATGTAAAAAAATTGATAAAACTTATTAAAACTCATACAACTCGATTCAACGTTGTGACAATATATACCAGACTGTACGAAGATATGTATAAACAAGCAAAAAACTTGACGAATGATATCGATTATAAGATACAATTGTGTAGGGTGCGCGATTCAAAAAATCTCTTGTGTACATTAAAAACGGATGGTGCAAAAATTACAAAAAAAATATGCTATTCTATTTTATCCAATGGTATAAAATGGAGAATAGATGAAGGAGGATAAATTTTATTACAATATTTACAAACTTTCTTCGCTCTCTCTCTCTCTCTCTCTCTCTCTCTCTCTCTCTCTCTCTCTCTCTCAGAAAAAGATAATTAAGTAAAAAATATTTTATCTACAATATCCAAAGGATTCAGCAATCTAGACCCTGCTAATATTACGTACGATGTTCCTTTGTTACTATGTACCGATGTTATTTGCTGAATTATTTTTGCCTCTTCTGCAGTAATTCCTCCGACAACGTATATTAAAATATAGGGATTGCAACTTGGATGACGCTTTGTTTTACCCCTCAAGATTAAACTGTAATACAAGGAAATGTCATCTAACGTTAACCATTAATCGGTCGCATAAATGTAAAAGTCTAGTTGTATGAATTATTACTTAAAGCCAGCTGTAATAAGCGAAGATGATTTTTTATGAAGATCGTGTAGCTCTTTGTCTACATTTGGGGAAAATATATCCTTGGTTACTTGTTCTAAAATGCTAATATGTCGAATTGCTTTTTCACCGCTTGATTTTAACATACAAAATCTGCGAATTACATTACATATATTCATTGGTATATACCTAAACATATAAAGGAACAATTTGTTTTAAAAAGTTTTCTTACTTATAGTCTTGCAATGTTAAACGTTGTTCTGCGATTAATCGAAGAGTATCGATAATACGGGTTGCAATTCTAAACGATGCCTCGCGCGCCACGGTAACATCGTTTACTCCTAACGAGAAAACAATTAATTATTTGGTTACGATGATATTTTGTAGAAAGGGGAGATATTGAACGATATGTACCTAATAGTAGTAAAGTACGCTGATAAGATGATTTAGTGCTGGGCAATGGATTTTCTTTTAAAATTTGGAAATCGTCGAGAATTGCATCCGCGATTGAGTCTTTCAATTGGCTTTCTTGTTGAGTGGAAAAGCGAATTTGTGTTCCCGCAAGGGCGTAAACGTGTATTAGTAATGCTAATAAATTTTCAATATCAAGTCCTCTATGACTTCGTGTTCTTATAATGTTACTTAGCTGAAAAATTGTTTCACTAATGTTCGTTCAACGAGTAAACAAGCGGCGGCCAGAGTAAGTGTGACATTGAAATTAAAATACGCAATTACTTGAACAAGTATGCTCGACGATTCTCGACTCACGGAAAGGTTTTGCAAAGCCAGTTTTTCTAAACTAGTGAGCAATTCAAGCTGTCCAGCCATTGGTGATGTCGATGCTCCGATTATTGCTGAAATACACTGTGCAAAAGAAAAAAAAAAACTGTCAGATACATTAAGACTAAATAGAGAAACAAGAGAAATTAATAATAATAAAAACTATGGTCACCTGAATTTTGTCCGAATGAGTCATCATAGAATCAATTGTACTATTCGCAGTTTGAATTTTGTTAAGAACCTTTTCTAAACTGTGACCAGAAATTCGTGTTGGTGTTCTTAATTTTGAACTATCTTTTGTCAAAGATATGTCGCTTAAAAACTGATTAGCCATACCTAATAACTCTTTTTCTTTTCGAATTATAAAGAGATCTATCGTAGTTTCTTCTATGCTCGCCAAACATCCTGGTATTTCGGATGATTGCAAGGCTCCCTTTAAAAAGCAAAGCGGAGAAAAAACATTCCAAATTTCTAAATATTTAGTATTATACAAAAAGTGGCGAAAATTAGTTTACCGTTACTGCTCCGAATACGGGTGACATATTAATGGTTACGTCATTATCATGATGCGGTAAACGAGGGAATGTTAATAATATTTTTGTTAAGAAAGATTCCGTGCTGTTGCTGGTAGGTGTACAAAGATCTAATGTTCTGTCTATTAGAACAAGGGAGACCCCCATTTCTGGAGTTTCCGATACGTGCTACAGAAATAGTAATTCAAAGTTCATCTATCTCTCCAGTTTTCCGATACATTACCTTTTACTGCGTCCTTACATTTTGACGATCGATACTAGACATGTAATTTTCTAAATTCTCTGCTAGACGATCGCTTAATTTTCCAATCGAATAAATATCTAATTTAGCACTTATGTTATTGAACAGGTTGCAAAATGAGTAAGCCAAAAGATTCGATTTAATAAATGTGTCTCTTGGAATATCCGCGTCCAAGGGTGGCATTAAGTCTCCGAAAGGTGGTGTCACGAGCAAATGCTTATTTAAAAGAGCGAGAAAAATTGGTGCGTAGACGATATCGACGGTGGGTTCCTACAAAATAAGTTAATCTCAACGGTCACGGTTGAAAATGAATTTTGACCAAATTCATCAAGAAATGAATAGAAACGAATAGAAATGTACAAATAATGAAATAATAATAAACCTGAGAAAGATTTCCCGATGCCATCCATGTCTTGATATCTTTCTTTAACTTAACGTAACTTAATTTCTCTTCGGCAGTCAACGTTCCCGAATGGTTGATAGTAGTGCAACAGGGTGCGCCAGAGAAAACGATACAGTTTTCGAATACATTCTTGGCCAGTATCATTTTTATTGTTCGCTGATAAAATGCTGGATCGCCGGAAGTTGATATAATGACAGCTTTTTTCACATCTTTGACTTGGGTATACTGAAAATATTTTGTACTTAATCGCTAACAATTGTCGATTGGTAATAGCCATATATAAAAACAAGTACTCTTACGCGTATCGTGTACCTACTCGAAAATGATACATGCCAAATTCATAAACTGCAACTGCTCCAGCATCTTTCAATATTAAATAGCCTTTACCCGCTGTGTACCAATGTAAGCATTCGATTGCACTGTGATCTATATAAACTACCGCGTTACATACTTCTGCAAAAATATTTTCCCAAGATTTAGAAATAAACTTTTTAATTTCTAAAAACAAATCAATCATTTTTCTGATTTTTCATTATCTATATCCTACTTGACGATATACTTTACGAGTATCGAATATTAAACACAGTCAGAGTGTTGACGAATCTGGTTTAAGTGGCACGGAAAATCGTTTTATAGATGGGAGCATTGTTCCATTCTTGCTCCGTTCCAAGTTAATAAATAATTAAAAATTAAAAACTAATAACATTTGAATGAAAACATATGAAATTTTTGAATAATAAATAGTGAAGAATACTTTTGGTCTCGATTAAAAATAAAAAAATACTACTTAAAAACTACCTTAAATACTACTTATCGCTATATTAGAAATTTCTTTCGATCCTGAGGAGAAAATGTATATTTTAAAAAAGTGATGAAATTTCCGGATTATTATGTGCCGAATGTAAAGTATCGATTTTCGGATAGAAGATAATCCAATCGTTGTTTGAAATTCCAAATGGTTGTCGAGTAATCGAATAATCAAACACTTTCGATTGAAATAGGTACACCTATGCGTAGATACACGTAGTATATGTAGTACAGCCATTTATCGAAGAAAATTCTAACCTATAGTGGAAAATGATCGTGTGTCGGTGTGAATGTTGTTTCGGAATAAAAAAGACAATAATAATAGGGAACTGTGATTCTGCGAGCAATGCGTAACTATTAGTTTTAGGAATATTTTCATTGAATAAGAAGAAGAATCACGTCATTACATATATATATATATATATATATATATATATATGTATATTTTATAAAGGAGCAGGATAGCAGGATAATAGAAGTAACCGCTTGAACAGTCCATTTTTATATTTCTCTCAGCAATAGGGCTGGTCTCTCTTAATTTATTTTCTAGATAATCTTTGTGAAATTTTTCATCAAACAAGAAGATAAAATCAACTTATGTGACTTAACAGTGTACAGGTATGATTGTATTTCTTACATATGTATACTAAATGTAAGTATACGCCCACAGGCGCACGCGCGCGCACACACACACACACACACACGACACGCACACGTATGCACGTATCGAGAAACAATTTAGTTTAACAAACATAAATAAAACGTTGATATGTTATCAACAAGTATATAAGAGTATAGAAGACGATTAAACGTTAATAGGATCGGTGGAAGGAAGAATAAAAAATTTCTTTTACTCATACTCGTCCTCCCTTGTAATGTTTAGTAATGTCGTCGACGAAGGACAGGATAGAATCGGTAGGAACGCTACAATGGGATATAATAGAGTTGGCGAATCATTTACGTCAGGAACGACTCTTTGTGAATTCCGAACAGCAAAATTTGCAAGTACTAAACGAGAAGGTACGTAACGGTTGAAACGACGGGTGTCAAAGAAAAATGAAGTAGAAACAAGATTAAATTTGTCTTTAGGTATTGTACGCATCGTCAAATTTGGCGCAACAAGCATGGATCAGGGCGCAACAAAGGGTTAATCTGAACCAATTGATAATGTCTAAACCATGTTGTACCCCGGCGTCGTGTTGTCAAAGAGCAAATACATTGGAAAATTCAAATTTTGTCGACGTGTACAAATATTTACATTATCAGGCATGTTTATCGTACGGGGAATTTTTGGGCACTTTTAGAAAATCTCCGAAACTGATCGCAATGTGTCTAGTCGAGGGGGATAAATTATTACCAGATTCGGTGCAAACCATAGTTCAGTCGTTAGCAGCTGGTTTATACGGTAGTTGTTTGCTACCGGAGGATAAAATTTTGGTATTGAAGTTACTGAGACATTTGATGCTACTACAAATCGTACCGTCGGATAATCCTCGAAGATTACTCAGACACAGCACGTGCGCTTTCTCTAGGTTTTACTCAGTCTTTCACGAGAGTCTGTTTTCTGCGAAATTTTTCTTAACAGCAGCCTTGCATAATCCTATAGTACAGTTACTAATGGAAGATGAGATGTTTCTTGACATCGACCCGGACAAGGCACCTATAAGGTTTCCCGCAGCGGAGAGACTGAAGAAATTTGGCAAGGAAGGAACCCTCGAGTACGAAATGAAGCTGCAACGTTACAGACTCTGGACAATTAATTCTTTATTTCACATTACGCAAAGATTCATAATCAGTATACGAGAGAACATGCATTGCTTCCCAAGCAGCGTATGCTGGTTGGTCAGGCAGATGGCAGGACTTTTAGGAAAAAGTGGAAATATTGATTCGAAAGAAGTACACGCGATGTGTACCGATCTGGTTTTTACATATTTTATATGCCCTGCGATAGTGAATCCAGAGCCGTACGGTATTACCGATGCGCCTATTAGTTACGTTGCTCGGTTCAATCTGATGCAAGTTGGACAGATCTTGCAAATGCTTTCATTAATGAAATACCAAACTGTTGACAGCAAAACGTTTGATCTTTACAAGAAATTCGACAAGGATTCCGTTTCTTCCATAATAGATGCAATGGTGAACGGTGCAGTGGAAGAACTCGAGGATGAACCTAATATTATCGATCACAACAAACTGCGAGGTCTATCGCGGTCTGCTGCTTTATTCACAGAAATGGAATTGAATACGCTAATTACATTCTTGCAAACTATAGCTGCGGAAACTGCGTTAGAAAATACCTCGCAATCCGCTGCGTTTGACAGAAAACAATTGACCGATATGCTTTCTCAGTTACCTTCCGGTTCGTTAACTACTAATAGATTGTCTAACAATGGTTCTATAGAAACTAGAGATAACAAGAAAGGAGGTTTGCTGGGGAAAGGTAATTATATTCAAGCGTTATATATATATATATTGTACGTTCTTTCATTTTGTCTGCCACATTTAGTGTTCCGCAAGCCCGTTACGATATGTTTTATCGATAAGCCGCTTTAATAACACGACCGTTAATGTAATAAAAATATAAAACGTATACTGTTTGCATTTCGATCGTCGAATATTAACGATCGCATTTCGGTCGTTCGAGAAGAACTAAATTCTGTGAGAACTAAACTGAACCCGTGAAAGAGGTTTGAGGCAAATTCATATCGAATGTTTCTGCTAAATCTTTGAATTCACTGTCTGTCCGCATTATATTACCCCAAGCAAAAAGTAAACAAAGAAGGACAAAGAAAGATTGGCATATTTAGTCTGGATCGAAATGATGAAAATTTGCTTTCTCTGGTAGGAAAAGGTCGGGGTACGCGAATGTCATCGTCGCACTCGTCCGGTACAATTAACGATGGAGGAGACGAATTGAACGGTACTTCGACCCCCGAGGAAGAATCCGTTGATAAAAATCCAAGAGATGTACTTGTGATTCCATTTGGACCAAATACCGGAGAATTTGTGGGATTGCTTAGCGAACAAAAAGTGCGTATCTTCCATTTAACCGATCTAATCGTAATCGTTTTAATAATTAAACTGTAATCGTCGAGTAATCTGCTCTCAACTGAATCTACGTAGGTCTTGTGCACGGAACTTGAATCCAATATGGAAAATGGGTCGGCTACTTTGAATCTTTCGGACGAGATATCGAGCGTAAACGATAGACGAGAAAGTTGTAGCGTTGAACGCATAGAAAATCAAGAGAAAAAGACTCGATTTTCGTTATCCCACGACGAAGGTACCATCAACTATTGAAAATGATTATTGATTGATTCCCGTTTACATAATCTAATGTAATAATCGAATATCGTTAGTTTTATTCGGAGGGTTTATCGGAAGTACTTCGGACAATTTGGAAGCGGTATCGGAAGCTGCTTCGAATCACAGCGTTGCTTCTTCGCTCGAACTGGAAACGGAGGATCAAAACGATAATCTCTCGGACATGGTATCCGCGAGCGTATCAGGACGTGGAACGCCCAATATATCAGGTTTTGTTGTCAGGTTTCGTTATCGATGAGAAAAATATTGTGCGAAATTTAACATAACAAAATTCGAATGTATAGGTTGCGATACCCCTTCGTCTCAAATAACCGAAGGAGACGAAGGACGAGCAACGGGCGAGACGGGAAGACGGTTGGATTTACCATCGTCGAATATACCGACGAAACAAAGCCGTTCCGAGATTGACGACAAGTTTTGTAAATTTGAAATTATTAAATTGATCGAAGGTATTTAGAGATAAAACGATAAAGAACTAAAGCGATGTGAACGATACTCGATTTTAAGGAAATCGTATTCTGGCGATCGTGCATACATTTTCAGGAGACGAAACTGTTTCGATAGTATCTGATACCTGGTCGACGGATGTTCTAGCTTCGGACAGCGAAATAGTCGAACAGCAAGAAAAGATACCGTATCCTCCTTCGTCCGAGCAGATCCCCTCGGTGTTTCCAACAACATCGGAACCAGTGTCGCAAGCCGTGTTAGACGTCAGCGAGACTGCATCCGAGGCATGGAGTACCGACGTATTGGCCAGCGATTCCGAGAGGTTGACGGAAGTTGACACGGACGATACGGCTAGTGTTGCAAGGTATGCTTTGCTTGAAAGAGAGAGAGAGAAAAAAAAAAACACGAACAAACTGTTGACGACGAAAATTATGTCGACGCATTGTGTCGTGTCTTAGATCCGACGATACCGCAAGATCCGAAATCGAGGTTGAAGCTCGTAGCGAAAGTGAAACCACCGAAAAGACTTTATCGCAACCGACACTTCGTAAGAGAGAAGTTAATTCGATTCTCAACGAATTCCCCGAGGTTGGTGTTGTTCTCGTTGTTTTTTTGTTCTCCTTGTTCTCTTTTTCTTTTTAGATAATGCTGTACCAATCGAATGCGCGTCAACCACGAATTTCCAATCGATGTCGATAAATCAGGAAAGTATGCGATTTCCTGTAACCGCTCCTCTTTCACCGACCACGTCCGTCTCCGCGTCCACCTTGAGTACAACCGTGACGGAGTATATCGACAAAAATGCCAACAATATCAACGTGGACAACGCAACTATTACCAGTTACGATAAATCGTCGTTGTTATGCGAGGATAAATTGATTAATCTGGTAGAGAAACTTCATATCGAGAATGGAAAAGATCAGATGTCGAATCATATCTCGCAGCAGCCTACTTTATCAAATACGGGGATCAAATCGCAGACACAAGTCGCGACACAGAAACCGGAGGTGTGCTTGTTTTGTTTTTCGTGTTATCGTGTTATTGTTAGAATAATTCTGTGCAAAAGCGTGATTTATTCTCGCAGGAATTACAACAAGGTAATAACTTGGTTGGTTCGGTTGAAGAAAATATTAGCGAGAACGGTCCCGACGGCGTTATCGGATTAAGTACCAGCAGCTTGGCGTCCAGTGGTAGTTCCGGTTCCGAGACGCGAATGAAAAATGCCAATTCGGACATACCGCTGTCCGTGGCGAGAACGTTGGTAAACGAGAATTGCGATACCGGCGATATCGTAACGAACGACTATCCGAAACCGAGCGTGTCCAGCGGAGCGATACCAAAAAGTATCAGCTTCGATATGACTGCGGAGCGTGGAGACAAAGAATTGCTAGACGACGAGCAAAAAAATAAAAGAGGTTTCTTTGGAAAATTGAAACTGTCGTTGAGAAATCGACGGGGTAAAGCGATTCGTGGCACGACAGACGACATCGGCCGATGTTACGATCGGGATACCATTAGCGATAGTATCGACGTAGGGCGGCACAGATTACGTCGAATAATGTCGGACGATGCATCGTCGACCGGCAACGCGAACGTTGGTAAATATTTGTTTATAGTTAATCAGATATGCGATATTAATGTAATAAAGGGAAAATCGAAATTAAGAAGGAATAAATTTCTATTCTTTCTAGACAGTACGGACGACATTTTAGCTAAATACAGAAGAAAACCAAGCGCGGCAAGTGATACAGCGTCCATAGAGAGCAATCAATCTCGTACCAAAGAATCGATCGAAGACGAGAGACTCTTGATAGATCCGAATAACGTGGAGCTCTCGTATGCGTTCGCCGATGCGAAGAGAAAGTTACGAATGGTACTCAGTACTGCGGATCTTCAGCATGTCCCTTGGAGTACTACCACCGCGGAGGTAGTAAATAACCGTAACCCGCGCGGGTACCGTATACGATGTTCAGTTAAGGCGTTCAATTTATTTCTTTTCGTTATTTCTTGCAGCGACATTGTTGGTCACAAAAGGAGAACGAATTAGTCGCTTTCCTCCAATTGCAGCTAGCCGAAGCTATCAATTTGCAAGACAGAGCGCTAATCGCGCATTTACACGAGACACTGCGTTGTATCCGATTGTTTAACGACGACGGGTGTAAAAAATTGTTCAAGTCGCTGCGCGAAGATTACAAAAAACGATCACCCTATATCGCGTACTTGATCAGATGCCGACAGGGATTATTGTCCACATTGGCTCATTTGGATAGGTAAAGTAAAGTATAAGAATGAAAGAAAGAAAAAGAAAAAAATTAAATAAATAAATAAATAAAACAGAAAAATAGAAAAATAGAAATAGAATAATTTCTTTAATCATTGTCATGTTTGTAACGTAGATTATGCGTTAGAGTGAAATGCGACCGCGACGCTGTCAATAATCATCTCGTATCTGTTTGTGTGAGAGTCTTTCTAGAGAAAAGGGAATCGCTTCTTCTACGTTTTTGCGATGAATTCAAAAAATTGACATTGGCCGACGAAAAGCAAGATTTAGTCGATGGTTTTCTGGCGAGAGTCCACGCGAAAATGGACAACGATCCAATTTGGCAATGTGAGTGTAAAGTAGTTATTTGCTATTAAAATGATAAACATCGTAAATGAAATATGAATTGATAGGTGCGAGCGAAAATCAATTGAATTTGGCCAGAGTTGTGGTAGAAAGGACTGTAATGGCACGTGTTTATCATAACGCGCTATATCCAAACGGAGACGGTGACGTTTATAGGGACCAGTTACTTCACGACCACATTAAGAACTTAGCCAAAGTCATAACACCGAATCACAAAGATTTGCGAATTCCAAAAATATACCATTACGAGTGTCCTTGGCCATGGGCTCAGGCAGAATTAGCTGTGATATCGGCATATAAAACACCTAGAGACAAACTACAATGCGTCTTTCGTTGCGCTACCACCATCATGAACTTACTCTCAATGGCAACCGAGAGAGGAATACCCGCAGCGGATGATCTGATTCCTGTATTAGTCTACGTTATCATTAAAGTAAGTATGTATATACGTGTACGTGATTTATTTATTTCTTTAATCATTTATTTCTTTAATCGCGTTTTCAGACTAATCCGCCGTCCTTGCTTTCGACTATTCAATACGTGGACAGCTTCTACGGAAATCAATTAGGCGGAGAAGAACAATATTGGTGGACGCAATTTTGTTCTGCGATCGAGTTTATAAAAACTATGGATTAAGTTGTATTTAGTAGTACAATTTTGTTAAAATTGTAGAAATAGTGTATCATAATTTTGATCATCGTAGTCATTGGTTAATTTCTAGATAATTGTCATCTTTTGTCATTTCCCTTAGTTAGAATCGTTATTATTATTTTTCTTTTTATTATAATCGCTTTTAATCACACATCTTTATTGTATCAACTCAACATGTGAATATTACTATTACCAATGCCTTTAATAATACTTTTCCTTTATACTACTATTATAGCTATTATCGTACATATCTATTGCTGCTGTCGTCCTCTTATATTTCTCTTACGATTACCGTTGCTTTCGCTATTATTAATAACGTTCTCGTCAACGTTGTTGTTGTTGTTATCATCATCATCATCATCATCATCATCATCATCATCATTATCATCATCATCATCGTCATCATCGTCATCATCGTCTTCATCGTCATCATTATCGTCGTTATTGTTGCTGTTACTGTTATCATTAGCTTTGATAACATTATCATTGTCATTATAAATTCTAATTTTAATTTTTATTTAATTATTATTATTATTATATTATCTTAATTTTGTTATTCATGATATACAGACTTGTCGACGAACATGTTAAGATGCTAAAATCTTTAGATAACCCATCTTTAAATATATATATATATATTACGAGAAGATCTATTTACACGCGATAAGTATCGTAATAAATGCTTTGTTCGTTTTATGTAGAAATTTTCAATTTCAGCACAATGATACACAAAGAAGTTAATTATTAAGCTAATACCTTGCTAGCTAAATATTAAAAATTACTCTATAATCATAACCGATTACTTTTCTTAAAATGATAAATATTAATTTACAATTAAGTTACTTAATGGTGCAACTTGAAAGTAGATTTTTAATCTATTATATATAAATACCAATATAGAGCAAGTAATGGTTCCGCCGATTAAAAATAATATCTAGAAATGATAACAAATTACTAAAACGTTTGTCTTATTTTTCTTTCCCCATTTTTCCCCTGCCTTTTGCCTTATTCTTTATAGTTCCTTTAAACGTTTGCGAGCGTATACGATGCATTTTTGTGAACGAAATACATAATTATTACACTTTGCTTATATAATAATAATTAAAATAACTGTTTGCGTTAATAATTCTATTGTCATCTACTAAATCATCTACTAAACGCAAATGTACGCGTTATTACGAGTATCCAATAGAAAGTAACGTATCTTCGGACAAGTAGGCACGTTTAGGCACGGTGCCGGGGCACTGTGCTGGCGACACCGGTGCTAGCACGGTGCTCTTTCGAAGTGCCGTGCGATTTGCTGTCTTGTCTGGTTTAGATACCTGTCTATATTGTCATATTTAATATTTACGACGACGAGACGTTATAAACGCGGAAATATAGGTACCGTAATATTTATTTAATTTATTAATCTTTTGATTATTTTTTATTTAATAACCACAATTTATTATACATTCGTACGAGTAATAATCTTTGACAGCTTGCACCTTTTTTACTTTACGTGAATATAATCATATAAAATATTTCTAACACGTTATTCTGTATCAACTTTTAGCATCGATATGGCCAATGATCCATTGAATGAAATTGTACTGAGCTACTACAATTATTTATTAAGGGCAAGAGATGTTGCTTTACTTCAAGGCTCGCACTGGTTGAACGACGTTATAATAGGATTTTATTTTGAATACCTGGACGAAACGTTTAACAAGGATGGACAAAAGTTGTTGTATTATTTCAGTCCTGAATTAACGCAATTGTTAAAGATAACAGAACTCTCTCGGTACGATATGTTTTTTGATCCTACGATCATGTCGAAATGCGAGTGCGTATTTTTCCCTTTGAATAATTGCGATAAAAAAGATGCAGCTGGAGGGTCGCATTGGAGTTTATTAGTATATTCTAAACAGGATAAAACGTGTTATCATTTTGATTCGTCCAAAGGTTATAATAATAGTACCGCTTCGAAATTCGCAGAGAATTTAATGAGCTATTTTCTCGACAAAGGTGAACCTAACAAGAAATTCGTCGAGGTAGATTGTCCGCAACAAGACAATAGTTACGATTGTGGAGTCTACGTTTTATGTTTAACAGATGTGATTACAGAGCATGTTATAAAAACTGGAGGAATCGGTGGCTGTGATTATGGTCAGGTTAAAAAATTAACATATTCGAAACGTACAAAATTATTGCACTTGATATACGACCTTAAACACACAAGCGTTAACAAATGATGTGCATCAGCTTTTGTAAATAAAATGTATAACTTATATTTTTTTATTACTCGCTCGTCGTGTATACTTATTATTGTAATCGTTATCGTTTCGTATTAAAACAAATGATTTGTTTGTATTGTATATTTCTGTACATAAGTAATAATAAGTAAATATATAAGATATAATTTATAAAAACTTACGATTACTAATTTGAATTTAAAATATACTACGTAACCTCGGCGTTCACCGCCAGATGTCTCTTCGGTATGTCAAGTACACGCATACTCGACGATCGCACAGATCGAAACGGATCAGTGTTTGCCACACGAATGGTCGTTGCAAACGATGCGATCGTTTACTATCTATTCGGTTCCACTTGTACGAACTTTCATCGTCTAGTCTCTAACTTTTAACCGTTTCTAGTCGATCAAAGTATGGAATAATGATGTTGAAAAGAATTCTAACATTGTGCACGTCAAATAATAAACATGTCCCGAAAGCAGGTATGCTGTGTGCGTTAATTTTCCTAACCGCATATTTGTCAGTGATAATATCGAGGCAATGTTTACATGCGCGCATGAAATAATGAACAGAACCCTTTCTCGCGTAGGAATTTCATCGTCGTGTAAGGTTATGTCTGGGATGTTATGCGAACAAGACATACGTGTAGAAGAAAAATGGGATTTGTTAAGTGCTGTTTGCTTGGAACGTCACCCCGTAATTACAAAACCGATGCGAGACATCGAAGCGAGATATCAAAAAATATTACAACAAATAGAATTTGAGAACAGTATGATATCCGATTTTGAGATACAACAACGGAATGAAAAAAACCAGAAGAAAGAATTTGAAAGTGAGGATATCGGTTCTAAGCGAATAATAGAAGACCTCGAAGACTCTTGGGAAGAGGAACTGGCGAACTTTAAGTTCGCATCGAGAGAGAGCGGTATAGATACCTACAGAATTTTATTTTCACGATGCGCTTTAATATTACACTCGTTTAAATTATAGGAACGGAGAAAGATAACACAGTTGTATCGCTGAAACGGAAATTGGAGAAGAATTTGATATTATTAGTGGAACAAAAAGTTGGCGATTCCAGTTTATGGATTCCACCTCAAAGCATAAGAAAACATAGAGAAACTATGATACAAGTAAGTATCTTCGATCTTGCGTATCTATTTTATAATATCTACACGAAATTATAAATAAAATATTTGTTTCTTTGTCGTTAGAGCGCGTATAGAACTTTACAAGAGCTTTGCGGGAATAATGTAACGGTAAAATTTTATGGTAGCGCGCCGATTGGATTTTACCAATACAAATACCCTAAAAGTTTGCGAGATAAAGGGAAAGAAGGAGCAAAAATTTTCTATTTCCTAGCAAAATATATAAGCGGAGGTATTCCTTCGAGTGTAAATCACTGCTGGCTAGATCGGGAAGAATTAAAAACAGTCGTGCACCCAGGTGTTCAGAAAAGTTTGTCCAAATTCTTATTACCCGATTAAATTATTTTGTAAATACTAGAAAAAACTTTGTAAATACAACGCAAAGTTTCTACAATTACACACACGTGGGAGAAAATAAATGTTGATCACTCGCAAGTTGCACTTCTCCTTTATGTAGAAAATTAAACGATCCAATACATTATTTCAATTTTCATTTTACTTTATCATTTTTCTTCTACAATTGCCAATTTAATATCATCTTTAAACTTGAATGCTAAATTTATTTCAATTTAACTCCGAATTGATAAGTAATATTTACACGAGTCCCTATTCAACGAACAAACATTCGTTCTTCTCTTCATACAACTTGGAAACATATAAAATAGACGAATGTTTAAAAATGTTAAAATCTACATCTTCTCCTTCCCGTATACTTTGAATCCTCCGGTACTTTCTTCCCTTGCTTTCGCCGTCTCTCCTTCTTTTCAATAATCCAGTCTCTAGTATTTTTTAGAGATTTACGTTTAGCTTTTTTTATCCGTTCTCTGGAAACAAAATATCAAATGATATTAACAATTACGGTACAACTAAAGGTTGGCTACATTTTTTAAGTCATCAAAAATTTAACCTTCTAGACGCATAGGAGATAATCGTCTCGGTATCGTTTACACCTAAAGCTCGCGGAAGAACAGTAGGTCCACCGGTCATTAAAACCAAGAAATACTTTTTTGCTTTTGTGCTGTTTGGAAAATCTACGACTACACCTCCGTAAAAACCTGCCCTTGTCGCTTGTGCCGTAACTAATTCTATTTGCTCGCTATTTTCAGGATAAAATTGGAAAACAGCTCTAGCGGATCTTGATAAACATGAAAATAGAGTAGAAAAAAATGTACGTAGCCGTTTCGATGGATCGTGCGAACTTTTGTCCGCGTTGCATAACCATTGCAACGCGGAAATACTAACTGCTCCGTCGAAACATCCTGCTTTAAACGGCATTCCCTGACCCATGTCACCCAATATTAAATCTCCGTTCGCTTCTCTCGCTAATGCTATACCTGTATAAATATATAAATTAGACGAAATAACATTGGCATTATCCGGTTTCATTAATGACAACATTCTTGCTTCACGTATACTTGCCAAGCATTGCACGAGATATATCGATACCTATCCATACGTGTCCATGTTCGTCTATCACGCTACCGCTTAAACCTGAACCACAACCAATATCTAAGAGTAAAAAACTTGAATCCTCTGGTAGTAGAAGGAGTTCTATGGCACGTCTACACATTTGCTCCTGTATATTTACCATTCGAGAACTGGAGAGGTAAAATTTTCGTTCTTTAGTTTTTCAGACGTCTTTAGTTAGAAATTCGCAAGATCGTAGACCAATGGAAAACTTACTTTTGCGTATATTTTCGAGCCTCGCATTCATCGTAAAACTGCCAAAAGAAAGATAAAGAACAATAGATATCGTAACACGACTAATTTGCAGGTTAGAGGCAACTTACTATTTCAGGTGGTGCCAAATGCTCTGGACGCTTCGACATTTTACGCTTCCGTCTTTTTCTTTATACCACGTGATATCACTGATATTCACTAATATTTTAAACAGTAGTGTTTAATAAAAAATGAAAAATGAAAACAGTAAGTAAGGTTAAGAAGATTCATTCGGTGACACACAAGTTCCCCACTCTCTGCAATTTCTCGTGCTAACCTCTGATGTCCTGAGAGGCAAGAAACGAAGAATAGCATTCCCAACTATGACTCGAGGTTCTATGACAGTGGTAAAATAAGTTTACAATGGTTACAAAGTGGTCGTGTATGTAAATACCAGCAGTCTTTTGGAACAGTCTTTCCAGCTATTCTAGCATCCGTGTATGAGAAAACGTACGAAGGAGTAATTCTTTCTAATATTTATTCTTTTTCTGTTTTCGGACGAATTTTTGATGTTTTTCAAATTCTTAAATTTGTTGCGTCATTTTTCGATGTTTCGTGTAATTTTGTACATGTTTTTACAACTTCGGCATTCCCTGACTATTACAAAAGCAACAAAGACTAACAATAGAGAGTGATATGCATGAGTACCTGTAGAAAATCACGTTGGTCATGGTTTTTGGAAGCATCACAAGGATGATCGACTTTCATTTTATGGCTTTTGACAGTATTCAACGCGTAAAATCCAAGTTTGAACTTAATTAACGAATCCATTGATTGAAAAGTTATGTATACATAAAAGAGAACATGTTTAGTCCATTTTATAGGTTACTTTAGAAATTGAACTAGACTAAATACAGTCCGCTTATTGGGTCAACTATAGAATTCATGAAAAAAATGCTCGGTAGTACAGTTGTATTTTTAGACTTTACGCGTTGAATGCTATCTGACAAAATAAATAAATCCCCGTAAACGTTGTCTATCGAGAATGTGAATACCCTCTAAATAAATCTGATAGTACATAGATATAAATTTCTTATCTTTTATTAGACTTTATAAAAGGAATGCGCAAAGGGTAACAAGAATTGTGAAATAAAAGGAAAAGAGAATTGAGGTGGCAGAAGAAAGGCAGGAGAAAAGAATTTACCGACAAACATGCCTGGACCGGATTTACCAGCAGAAATACCAACGCCTTTGAAAGCTATACAACATTATCTGAAGATAGCATCGACGCACGATCAGCGAGATCCTGTAGTTAGTTATTGGTGTAAGTATTTGCTCACAAGTCGTTATAATAGCATGGTCAATGTAAAATTGAAAATTATTTTTAAATTATAACTACCAATTTGTTCGTTATCATAGGTCGATTGTATGCTCTTCAAACTGGATTGGAGCTTTCGACCAAGACACAGAGAGAAACAAACTTTTTAATCAAATTAATGCTTTGGTTAGAAGCAACAAAAAAAGAGTTACACGATAACGAGTCTATTACAAACGATATAGCTGCACAGGCGCATCTAGAAAATTGGACGCTAAAACTGTTCCTTTATGCCGATAAGAATGACAGAGCTGCTAATTTTGGCAAGAATGTAGTGCATTGTTTTTTTACAGCTGGCTTACTGTACGATGTGTTGACTGTTTTCGGTGAATTAAGCGAAGAAGCGGCACAAAATAGAAAATATGCTAAATGGAAGGCAGCATATATTCATAACTGCTTAAAGAATAACGAAACACCTGTGCCAGGACCAATAGAAGAGAATAATGAGAATATGATTTCGGATAAAAATATTGAACAAGGTAAAGAAAACACGAGTACGCGTCAGTCGTATTATACAATATTTGAGCTACTTCCGATAGTCGCGAACAAAGATGAATTCACGTTCCAGTTTGTCAGTTGTGACTGCGTACATTCATTTGAATATAAAAACTTGTAACTATTTACCAACTATTTACTTCTGTTTAACTGTTTACTTGTACAACAGACACAGATGCCAGTACCAGTGATGTGACTATGGGAGCAAGATCGAAAGAAGAAGAAGAAACTGTCGATTCGAACAAATTAATCAATATACATGATACAAATCTAACCGACGTAGACCACGGAACGATCGCTCGAGGCAATATCGAAGAATGGTCTTCTGAAAGCAAAGAGTCTGATGCAATTGAAAAAACGGAAGGTAGATCGGAAACGAACGATTAATAAAATGCATACATTATTACTTGGGTTATGTTAAAATTACATATATATATATATTTAATAGGTGGAATTGAGTTATCAGCAGAACAAATAAGTAAAGTACAAAAGTTTATCAAATGGGCTGGAAGTGCTTTAAATTACGACGACGTTCCTACAGCTGTATTGAATCTTCGAAAGGCTTTGCATCTTGCAACTACTGGTCAAGAACTCGCATGATCAACATTTGCGATGAAATTGGTCATTTTATTTTATACAACAACTGGCAAATTCACAGTAAAACAATTACTTTATTAGCAGATTGATTTCTGTTGTTCGTAAACGGTAATGTAAACGTAAATGTCTAACTTGTAGTTGATGGAAAAGTAAAAACTATAAGTTATATGTTCGAGTTATTTACACTATTACAGCCACCGGTGAGTGTTAAAAATAGTTTTGGAATATAAATCTGTTTTGTATAGGTGTAGAAAATCGACGTTAATATTCGAACCTGTTATTATCATAGTTATCGTGTGTATAGTTAAAACGATCAAACAAATTATCACGCATTACTGCACGCGTATAACCGTAAAAAAAAGATTGCTGTTCGCTAATCGCAATCGCTCGCATACGTAGAGAGAACAAGGAAGATTTTGTTAAAATTCTAAAATGGATTTCGGTAAAAGTGAAAATTGAAAATCATAGTAAATTTTTATTTCTTTTATTCGTATGTATGAACCTTTTTGGTCGTGTGTTTATGCGTGAGAAAAAATCTGTATATATTTTAAGGCATGTAAAATTGTCTATAAGTTAAACTAGCTATTTAGTTATCATAAATTTTTATTCGATCTGTATGTTCTTTCTGTTTCTTCTTTTGTACGTTTAAAATATTTCACACATCGTTTTCCCGCTCTTTATTAAGAATGTAAGCGCTACTTGAAGAAAAGAACGATTTTCGACTTTTAAAGGATTTCTGGAACATTTCGCGTAATCGATAGGTTAATAATTTCCAACAAATGTATTGTTATACGTAAACACAATTGAGCTTTACCGTGCACGTTTAACCGTAGTGGTATATTTTTAAAATTCATTATCTAACTGTAAATTAAAAAACTGAATGTTTAAAACATTGAATGTACAATTATTAACCAACGCGCTATCATGTCCCCCTTTTCATAGATCAAAGATTTACGTTTCAGCTCTGACCGGTTGGGTTTTTCATTTCGATTCCCAAATTTATTTTTGTCTGTGGAAGAAAAAGAAAATAGTGAAAAAGTAATATATGCGCGAGTGCGCGCGCGCGTGTGTTTGTGCGTGCGTGCGCGTGTGTGTGTATTAAAATGAGACGAGATTACGTTTCGATCTCGATATACAAATTATGTAGTATGTATCTTAATCTGATATCAAGGAGAACACTCTGATTCAAATGGCAGTTGATACTTGTGCTTGAGCTATTTAAATATTTAATGACTTCTTCTGGTTGTTTAAATTAATATATATATATATATATAATATATTGGTTAATAATCGAAAGGTTGCACTTTTCTCTTGTGTTCGACTCTTTTTATAAAACATAACGAAAGAGGGAGGGAGTTTCGAGAGAGTTTTCGCGCGTGCTTCACGAGTTACGCGAATTATGAATGGAATAATCGCAAAACATAAGAATTCGAGGAATCGAACGATTAATTTGTCGCGCGTATCGAAAATCATTTGAATGGGACTGTTACGTGATACGTTACAGACGGTGAATGACACGGCAACCAAAAGAAGGTACGTATAACAACTTCGAGTTCAATCTTGTTTCTTAGTTTTATCGTCAACACCATTCGATGTTATCGGTTGTGCGTCCTCTCGCCTGAGTTGCCAGTCTATTACTAATCGGCCTGTCAGCATGAAGAAGAACACCTAAAAAGGCAATTGTCTTCGTGCAAAGTTTTGTTCGCTTTTTTCCCGCACACAATTCTTTATATTTCTATACACTTATAACCTTACCAGTGCCGGAGCAATCCTCTCAAATTTATCATTTACCATATAGTGAGAATATACAGCCATTAACATTAACAAGAGTAACACCGCGTTTGATAAGTTCTTTATTTTGTCTGAAATAAAAACGAGCACAGAAACGAAAATAGAGAATGTTTGGGACAACATTCCTCAAAGCAAAACTAATTAATATTCATGTTTTCCATTGACGTGTTTGTTTTATAGAATATATTTAAAAAAGTGCTTCCTTACGGCTCGGAATTATCGCCATTGCGAGTCCACAAATGATCTCGAGCGATCCAACGACTCTCCTATACCATTTACTCGGCACTTTGAAGTCCAGGGTACCGGAAAGTGGAAATACTTTTGCATATTTCACATACTCTTTTCTCTGTGAACAGAACAGCACGATCATTTAATTATCATCCATTTAAGAGGAGAACGAGATCGATGAGAATGACGACGTTCTATTAGAAAGAAAATTGTCACAATTCCTATATTGGTAAACATCGCACGTTGGCAGTTGGAGCAATATTTGGCGCGTCACCAAGCGGTAGGTTGACGGTTTACTATAACTTTGAACATTAGGTAACTACGAGAGACAAAAATAATCTTCTCACAGGACGCATCGAAGTAAACGAATTTAATTCAATTTTCATCGTGTTACCACCTTCGTGGTATTCATTTTTCATCTCTCTTTCGAAAAGTATATTAATGAAAAATAAATTTAAGAAATTACATTCAATGAACATTTATTCGAACAAATATATACTATTCGAAAACTATTTTCTGGCTTCCACCCTTTTCCATGCTTTTGAAACATTTGACAAGATGATTTTTCTACAGGTAGCGACATAACGTAGGGACAAATAAATAGCGGAGAGGATGAACGACCAGAAAAAAGAAAACAAATGCATTATAAATACACCTATAACCACTACATATATATATATATATATGTACACACACACGCGCGCGCGCGCACACACACATAGTACATGTGAACACGTGTATAGTAATCAACATCGATGTTTATCGTTCGATAGATGACTTTTTTCATGTTCAAAGGAAGAGTATGCGTGGAGTATAACAAACAAACAATGGATAAACAAAACAAGAACATACAACATGAATCCATGTAGTAAAATAAAAAGAACAAGCGACTGATAAAGTTTTTTTACGGATTTACGGACAACAAAGATTCCAGTTATACTTTGGATGCGTATAATACACAAATACTACATACGTGATACAAAAGAAAAAAAAGGGGGAAAAAAGATAGAGAGAGAGAGAGAGAGAGAGAGAGAGAGAGAGAGAGAGAGAGAGAGAGGAATGAAAATAAGTATGTTTCACCCGGTGAAACCATGATCATAAAAAATTAAACATGTTAAAAGGTAATAACTAATTGAATATCGAATAAGGTACAAAAATTCACGTTCGAAGAAGATAAAGATGCACGATCGAGTACCAATAGCAGAGTAGGGTGAGTTATGTTACATAATTGTACAGCAAATGCTTACCAAATCCTTGTGAAGATCCTTGCTAATATGAGAAGTCAGCTTCATGGTACCCACGAAAACGAAAAATATTCCAAGAAGAACGGAGAGGGACTTTAGTACGATCGAACCCATAGTTGGACAGTTTGAGACCGTTGACGACACGTACAACGAACGCTTTAGACGTATAGAGGAATCGATTCGGAATCTAAACTGGACGAATGACTAGTACTCGTAAATTCATTACACGCGACTCGTGTTCATTCGCTAAACTATCCCTTTTATTTTACTTTCACCTGTTACTTTTTTGTTTCGTTTCACTTTTATACATGCTTACCGAGTTTTTAATTGTAATTTTACAAATATTTCGAATAATTACACGAGTGTTATTTGGATACGACCGTGTACACAATATATGTCAATGTTCATACTTGTTCTTTTTTCTCTTTCGGTTTTACTCGGCCTATTCCGACTGCGACAGCGCAGAGCGCGTGCGACGCTAGGACGCCCAGCGTTGGCTGCGTCGCGTCATATTAGCTTGCACCCTATCTACTTACACACACACACACACACACACACACATATATATATATATATGTGCGATGTTCTTCTGAAACCGCAGAGTTTGTCTGTTGATTTCTACTTTTCCACAAATCACAGACAACTGATCGTAATAATTATTACGTATGCTGTTTCACTTGGTATAAAAAACATACAACGCTGGACAACAATCAATTTCGAATCTTATAATACATAACAGCTTTGTATATACTTTCAACTCTTTCCTGAACTGTAAGTGATTTGCACGGTACAAATCACCCTAACACGATACAACTTATTTAAGACTTAACGCATCGCATAATGTGCAGACAAACTGCAAATGACTGATTTAGAAAAAAAAAAGAAAAACCCTAATAGATTATTTTATACTTAATAATTGTACATCGATGTTCAATGTTCGACTGTTCACTTTACCATAAACGACGTACATCTGCAGAGTGTAAAACCACATAAATCATCAACTTAAAGACAATCTAAAAATTTGCTAGTTTACATACATACATTATATTGTTCGTGTTCATTATTTACAGATGTTTACATACAATTCTCTTTTGAAATAATCACCGATGGTAACGGTAATGATAGCAGTGTTAAGTAATACCGTTCTTCGCCTCTGTGTGTGTGTGTGTGTGTGTGTGTGTGTGTGTGTGTGTGTGTGTTTAACCATTAGTAGAGGACGATATTAATCATTTTTATATGACATGTTTTATTATGTTATGTATTGGATGTTTTAAAGAAACAAATGAATGAAAACATTTCAATTCAAGCCGACTGTTATTTGTAATTCTAGTGATCGATCAACTTGTATTCGTCGTGTCATAGCCGCATGTTTTAACAAATTTCGAAACAGAATCACATTCAGTCGCACCACTTATATTGGAAGAATTGCAACTGATATCTGTTCCGTTATTTACGACAACAATCATGTTTGCGTTACTGTTTGTTAGGCATACAGGTTTCTTACGACGTGCGAACACAACTATTTTTCCGTGGATGTTCGTAGATGTAACTTTCGTGTTTTTATCGCATCGATTTTCTAACGGCTTCTTAAAATCTTCTACTTCCATCTGTTTTCCTATGTGTTGACCCCTCTGTTTCTCACGCATCGCATTTATCGTTGTGCTTGCACATTTCTGCTCGACTTTCATCTTTCTGCTTTTCTCGACGCAATTACTCAAATTAATTTTGACATTATTACGATCGTTTTCCGTTTTCAGGTCATTAGATGAATGATCATGTTTCGTTAATTTAATGGAATTTAATCCAATTCGTTTATCGTTTCGTTTTACATGTTCCAACGGATCATCTTTAGAGATATTTTCGGATTTTTCACCGGATATAGACGAAACAGTATCGTTAGCGTTCCGACTGGACACACGGCAATCGCTCGAATTTATCTCACGATTGCGAACATCTCCCTCGTCTTCTTTTCCCACCGAGGACGCGTTTGGTAATGAATTATTCGATACGCAAATTGTATCGGATGTTACTAATACCTCCTCGATCGTTTTATCGCTGTTGAAACCATAATCGCGAATAAATTTTTCAATGTTTTCTACGTTTTCTATACTTTCGATGCTTTCCGTGTTGGCAGAACTTTTTCGATCAGCCGAAACGGACGCGACGTTCGTAGCGATACTTGAAACCGATACTGTATCAGGTTTTATGATATTGTACTTCGAACTTGTCATCGAATATAAATTATCACTTGTGGAAGAAGAATTTAGTTCTCTATGAACAGTAACTTGATGATCATGTGATTCTTCGCGTTGATCGTGCACATTTCCGAGGAGGCTACCGTTTGGGGTGGTTGAAATTTCACCATCCTCCAAGTCTATCGATGTATTTTCTAATTCTTCCTTAACATACTTCCGTAATTCATCGTGAACTCCGATTCCTGCCTTCTCTGTTTGTGCTATTCGATCAATTTGTCCAACAACTTGATCATCGATTTCATCTATGTGTTTTGAAAACTCCGAATACTTCTGATGCTCGGAAAAGTTTTCTGTTCTTGACTTGCAATGTGAATACTCGTAGCATTCATTTTGTTTATTCTCCCATTTGCCTGTCGGCTTGTCGGAACTTTTTAGTCCTATTTTCCGTGACTCGTATTCGTTGTGACTATTATTTTTTTTCACGTTAGCAACGGTTTCACTCGTTGAAATTCGATCAGTGGTGGAATGTTTTATCACGCTACGAACATTGTACGAATCCTTTTTAAAATGTTTCGATTTATCTTTACTGTTATTTCGAAAATTGTAACGCTTCTCAAACTTCTTTTCGTAGTTACTATGTTTATTATATTGATTTCTACTGTATCTTTCTTCTCGACTAGACTTTGCGTGCGATATTGGTTTTACGCGTGATGATCGATGATCATCTGTTCGATGATGTTCCCTTCGTCTCGATCTATAATATTCACTGTGATTAGATTGATAATCACCTTTCTTGAAAACATCGGAGCAACGGTAATCTATGTATCTTTCGTCTAAAGTAAATTTTAGTAGATTCTGAACCGAATTCTTGCACCGTTTCGAAGAACGTTTATTAGCGTCTTCCTTATCGTGCGATACATTGTTCTTATTTTTCAAATTTTTCGTATCTTCTTTTTTATTTGTGTCATTAAGATGATGTTCCTGCTTTTTCAATTCTGTACCAGAATTTCGAGTACAGACTGTATCCGAATTTCTTAAGGAATGCCCTTCGTTAACACAAGGAGCAGATTCCATGTTAGCGTACACAGGAAGTAGAGACTTTTCCTCCGATTCGAAAGTAATATTACAATTTGTGTCTTTTTCCAATGACTGTGAAATATATTTTTCATTGCTAGATTTTAATTGTTTCGTAGGAATATGTCCGCCTGTTTCTTCGTTTGCTCTTTTCCCTGTATAGGATATAGTTAGGACAGATTTTCGCTGAAGCTTAGAACCTGTTTCGTTCTTACCGTTGAACCGAATATCTTTTGTTGTAATCGTCGATACTACTAAAGGGCATTTCGTATGTTCACCGCTTTTCTGTTCTAACGACACAGGAGATTTGATTTCCTTTGTATTACAGATATTAATAGTACTGTTTAAGGAACCATTTTCTTTGTCGCTCTCGACTATGTAACCATCGTTAGTTTCGCTATTGTCATTACCACTGCCAAATTTGCTCGATTGTTTCTCCCCTTTTTCAAAATTTTGGTCTTCCGCTATTCTTTTAACTAATCGTTCGCCAAAAACAGTAATAGGCATTAAGGTAGATTTGTTTGGTTGATTTTTACTTCTGTTGCACAAAGGGTCTATTACCGATGTTTCTGCGTCGTTTACATCAGGAGTGAAGCAAATATTAGGTAGCTTGTGATTCTTATTTAAAATAGCTTCTCTGTTAGTAGATTTATGAACGACAGAATCATTGGTTTTGCTTCTCTTGAATGCTATATCGTCTAAACTGTAATAATTATATCAACATTTAAATCTATACCAAATAATAGGAAATTACTAGCGGTTGAATTTACTTACTCTTTCCTTAATTCATCTATCATCTTATCTTTCCGTGCAATTTCCGCCTTTGCAGTTTTTAACAGCGAATGTAAATTAATTTCTAAACTTTTATTAATCTTCTGAAAATTTTCTAATTTTACCGTGAGATCTGCAATCTGTTTCTTCAACTTTAATTCTTCCTCCACAACATTTTCTTGATTGTTCGAGACAAACTGAACCAAGTGCAACACATCGATAAATAAATACGCAAAACCTGTATAGCATACAGCTTAACCTAAGTGTACAATACGATTAAATGATATTTACATTTCCACTGTGTTCTGTTCCAAAACTTGGTAAATCTTCATAAATGTCGATATCATCTTCCATGCTTTTTGTTCTCTGCGATATAAATTTGTACAGAAAATGTTTGCTATGTTACGGGTATGGTTTTTCCATTTTTATCGTTCACTATTGCTAATTTCATATTCGTACATTATAACACGCAAGTATGTTTTCTCTCAAAGGACATACAGTGTATTATTTTCTTACCTGCTGTTGATCATTATCAAATACAGTACACAGCACGCAATACACATATAACTAATACCTTGCCTTTCCGCAAGGATCACCATTGTGTAAAAAGATGGTCGAAAGTTGAAAGTGAGTCCGATTAATTTAAGTGTAATAACACATATTTACAGTATTTATAACTGTCATCGCGTTAGTAGAGTTATCTGTTGTAATATAATTTGACCGTAGAATAAATCTGACAAATAACGGGTAAGAGTACTTCCATTAATATATCTTTGCATCATTAATCATTATCCTTGATACAATAACGGTTTCAATTAATAAATACGACAAGGTTATGTGCGCGAGTTTGCGAGATTTGCATTAAACGAAGCTTTAAAAGTTGGATACTTCGTGGAATATTTTTTATTGCATTTACAATACGTTCCGCAAGATTTTTTTTACATTCAACTTTTACATACTTATTTGTAAGAGATGCGTATACAAATACGCACACACGCGCGCATACAGAACACACGTATACAAAAATAATCTATGTACGAAGTAAGGTTAAGAATTCATTAATGTTCGAAGAAACGCTACGAAGTGACACCTGTTGGAATTTGTGAGTACAGTTCAATTATTAATCGCCAATGTTCATATAAATATTATGATTCTGGTTTTGGGTACTCCATTTTCATCCATTTCAGTATCCTCATTAGTATTATTCTTTCGAATTTTCTCCTCTATAAGATATTAAAAGAGCTGCATGCTTAAAATTTTGCATTCGTGACACGCCTTTACGCAGAATTTGTATCATATATATATTCGTAATAATGTGTTTTCAATAACAACTGCAGAAGACAACAATTTGCGAAGAATATTATAAGGTCATTCATAGATTTTGAAGAGTTATTAAAGGGATAAAAGTAAATAAATAAATAAAGTCAATGAAATAGGCGAAGTATCGAGTAAATGCTAAATTTTTCCAAAAAAGAAAAAAAAAACGAAATTTTCATACAAGCTATAATTGTGAATATTAATACTTGTAAATCACTTGTTATTGGTTGTTTGTAACGACCGATTGTCACGCAAACACGTCCAAAACTGTTATCGGTGATTCTTTGAATGCGTTTTGCACAGACAGTCTCCTGAATGAGTAAGTAAGTACATCGTGTAACATTAAGCGATCCTATTTAAGTGATTCAGTTTTTCATTCGTCAATTGCGTTTGTGTGATAACACAGAAAACGCTAGAATTCAAGATGCTATCCACTATGCACATGACACGCGCGCACGCACACGCATATATTTGTTGGAGTTTATTGTCATCGAGAATCTGTAGTGTTGATAAATGAAGAAATTTCTGTACGCGTATATGCGCACTGAATAATTTTTAATAATTTGCAATCTAAAAATAACTTTGGAGAGTAAATCTGGTAACATTCCTTTGCAGTAGACATAATTTCAATTTTATTCTTTCGATTGGCATGTTAACTGCCAATGGTACTATGCGATGCACGTAAAACTAACCTGACACAAGGTACAAACGAAGATAGTGATTTTCAGAAACGTAGTTGCGTGGCCGCCTGGTGAGAAGTGACGAGTTCGAAGTTTTAATACAACATTCACGCTTACGCCGTTGCATTAGTGAGGCAAGTAGTACCAGAAATACTATCGTTGCTGCACGGTATGTTGCAACAATTTTTGCCTCATTAATACAAATGGACGAAGCAGCATGAAAACACGTAATCGATACAGCATAAGCGCTGTGTATTCATAAGTGAAGAGAGAGAGAGAGAGAGGGGGGGGGAGGGGGGAACAATGTGAAGTTATCTGTTACTTGATGTCGATAAACATCTACATTTTAATCTGTTGCATGAAGAAGCTGTCGATAAAAAAATATTGCGTACAATAGGTGCAGCACCTCCGATTACTTAATTTTTACGTACATGCGTAGTAAAGATCATTATTCTGAGCAATTTGGTTTCTTTATACATATAACTGTCATTTAGTTGTAGATTTTGAGATATTCGCGAAATACTTGAAATTTAGGTTATGAGTACGCTTACTTTGGTGTACTATATATATATATATAGTGTAACCTAAATTAATGTCGGTAACAGAGAATAATTAACCGGTCATAAATTCGGTAACACTACCGTAAGACCAGGTGCAAACGAGTGATTTGCGTCAATGTTACTGTTCTGCGATCATATGCCAGTAATGTGATATTTTTGTACTAGGTATGATCGTAAACGATAGGTGCTTCTCATATTATGAACATTTACCGAAATATTTACGATTTATTAAATGTTTAACACTTTTCTTTTATTCGTGAAACTATTCATCAATTTGCCACTGTAAAATATGTAATTTTTACTGTATGGTTTTATTTGTAACTCCATTGCACGTAATATGTTTAAGCACTAAACACGCATGCATAAGTGCGAGCTGCATCTGTGGTGCTAGAAATTAGGGGGAAAAAGTAAAGAAAACTACTAAACTTTTCAAGTTTACTCAAAACGTAAACGAAAAATATACCATCTTTCGTCCGAACGAATACATTCAAATGACGCATGCAAATAAATTTATATACATTTTTTTATGTAAATCCACAAGTTATTTTATAAATTATAAATATTTACAGAGCGTCGTCTTTATTGTCAACAGACATGTTGCTTTCTGTAATCGATTTTAGAATACCGATGATTCGATGATACATTTAATGTAAATTAATAAATTTATAAAAATCATAGATAGAAATTTTTTTATTCCGTGTTGTAATGATACATTTAATAGCCGAGAATTTAGATAATCGATTCGTTGTATCGAATCTTTTTAAGAAAAATTATTGTAACTTTAATTCGTTATTTTGTTTGGATTTCGTATGAAATAATTTCATAAATAATGTGAATAATTAGCAAGTTATAAGAGAAAACTTGAGTTGTAGAATTTAAATGTGTCCATACATATTCATTACGTATATTCATGCGAACGAAATAAGCAGGAAACAGTTAGTTAAGGGTAATAAACAGATTGTTCTCAAGCATTTATCTTTGACAAAGCTTTGGTAACTTAATGGCGTAGTTTGGTTACTTAATAAATAATTCTCATATGCAGTACGCATTACCATAGATACAAACACTCGTTGAAGTGTAAATCATTTTACACGTTTCTTACGTGAACTTGAAAAGTTGTGTTGTATATATAATTTTCTTTACCTTTGTCTCTTATTTTATAGGATTAAATATACATATAGAAGCTCCATTTATATTTGTTTAGTGCCTAAATATGTAACATGCAGTGTATCGCAAACGGAACCATACAGTGAAAATTTACCGACGCTTAAGAGTTAACCGAATAGAAGAAAGTTAAATGTTTAATATGATTTAGTATGATTTATATACAACGTGATACGAGATGTATAAGTATGTATTGTTAAATATATAAATCTTAATGGAGCAAATGTTTTTGCGTTTGCCGATATTTTTGGTTTTATACATCCATGTGTTATGGACTAAATGATTAACATGTACATTATTCATTTAATACTCGGTTATTGTGAATAATGAGAAACAAAATCAGACGATATTAGGCAAGGAGTATTAGAAGCGGTAGGGATTGGATCATTACTATTATTTATAATGGCTAAGTATTCAAAAATAGTATTCGTGTATATATTTACCGATCGAATCTACACACACGCACACACATACGCACACGTATGCACGCATCAAGATTAAGTGAATAAAATGAATCGAAAAAAAGCGGGACAGAATAGAAAAGAACCGGACAAAACGGAATGGAACGAAACGGAACGGAACGGAACGGAACGGAACGGAATGAAACGGAACGGGATGGAACAGTACGAAGCGGTACAATGAATCGGACCAGATCGGGCCGAGTTGTATGTATCGTGACATGGTAGTGAATAGCGTGAACGGAGAGAAAGTAGGGATAGAAATGGACTGAAAAAGGAGGGACCGAGAAAGAGAAGGATGTACGTAGAGTGGTTGAAGGGAACGCTATAGCAAGAGGTATAATGTTCTCCCACTCTTGAGGCCCAAGCTTTGCCAGTCCGCTCGTGTCGGTCAGTTCGTTAGTAATTACGCGGCAAGAGATAGGTTTGGGTATACGCGGTACTTGATATTGTGTAAAACAAAAAAAGTTTGGGTGTGGCGTTTGTTATTTTAGTTTTGCTATAGAGAATTATTATTGTTAATTGAACTTGCCGGAGATAATTAATTAGTTGTTACAAAACAGTGGACTTTTGACTTACAAACTGACATGAAATACTTTTGGACATTTCGAAAGTGCCCTTTTTCCTAATGGGATGAATTATATTAAGCTTGTCGTTGAACATTTACACATATGATTAAAAATGTTCGATATTCGGCAGGTTTTTAAGAACACATTTTTACAGCAACAAAAATTGAATTTGGCCCCAGTAGTGGTTTATGCGTATGCTTTGAACGGAATGTTTTATAAACATTGCAAGGGATGATCATCCCCCTATGTTACAAAAATTTCCTATTTGATTCATTCCATGTAAATTTCTGAAGTTTACATAAATTAACAATATTTAGATTTCTTTTTCCTTTGAGGTGTGGGTTTTCATTGCATCGTTATTCGTCTTGTTTTATCTATTTCGCACGATCGTTTTAGAAGAATGACAGTCTCAGAAGAGTAAGTACCATGATTACACATCAAACTATCCTGCGCCCATCTTCTGTCTTTACTATTCTCTATGCTGTACTGGTATTCGCTGCACCTTTTTCGTGTTTGATTTTATAATTTGATTTTTTGCCAAAAAAAGACTAGTTCGAGATTTTTCTATTTAAACTTTCAAATATTTTAATCATTTTGACAATTTATAAAATGCGAACAATGGTAAAGTGTTTGATTTTAAATCACGCAACGCCCGTGGCTTTCTTTGGTTCGATGTAATAAATAAAAAAGAAGAAAAGCGAGAAGAAATAAGAATGTAGTCTTTTTTACGAATTTTGATAAAATGCTACCGGTTTTGTAAAACGGTTGAATTTCCAATTTTATATTTTGTACACGGATATTTATTTGTATATCGAAATGTATACGTGTATACGCGTGTTTGCAAACGCAGGGGAAAGGGGGAGAGGGTGAGGGAAGGAGAGAGAGAGAGAGGGAGAGAGAGAGAGAAGGAAAGAGACAGAAATGTGTGTAACGAAGTCACATAGCAGGACATAGGCGTGTTCTTGGACAATAGGTTTGACAGCACAAGTGGTTAAAGAAAGTGGATATCTGGTATAGAAAGAGCGTCCAAAGAATCGCAGCAAGTGGTAAAAAGGTATATCGTATGCGGTGGGTACTCGAGCGTGTTCGAATTACTCGAGCGCGCTTTTAAGGTTTTAAGACCGAATATTGTCGAAGAAGATCGGAATGCTTGGTATGCGATTTGCTCGTTGGACGTGTCTCACTCCGAGTTAACCCGATTTTATTCGACTACTGCCGAGGATGTCCGAGTCAAGTCGATCATAACCGATTCAAACCGATCCCCTACCTGGCGATTGTAACAAAAGTTCTTTAGCTTTCGTTACCCGATCGCAGCCTTTCGGACGCATCGCGACTCTGATTTTACTTGATTTTTGAAGGCCATGTATGTTCCTTTTTGTAAAATTTCGCTTAACGAATCTATTAGGTTTATCAAAAGTATTTTAAATTACATAGCAAGTACATATTGTTTCTCGTGGTAAGCCCTTACTGTTTTCAATCCAGAAACCTTTTATGCTACATAATCTCTACAACAAATATATACATATCTACATGTATGTAGCAACGACAAATGCTGCACACCTTTAGAAATCTATGTAATCAGTGATTGTGCCAAGTCATCGATCGTCGATCTTTCGATCTTTCAATTTATAATTTTCGTCTCGACTTAAATAGTAATATCGATAATAGGGCAATAATTGCCTTTCGAAATGTATAGTATAATGATACAAATGGAACATTGCCGTACATATAAGTATACATGTATAAAACAATGCTATATAGTTTTATGTATATATAATAAGAATCTAATTAGTGGTCTCTCTCTAATAGGAATGATAGAAATATGATCTAATACCATGATTAATATCGCGATATCTAATCGTAGTGTGTATAATACACATAATACACATGTAAATAATGTGATATACGAGTTACGTATTGTTTTATCACGTATGCATTTACATATGCGCACACACACACACACACACACACACACACACACACACACACACACACACACACACACACACACACACACACACACACACACACACACACCGCACTAATGCTGTTAATGGAAGATTAACGACGATTTAATATAAAAACATAGAAATGTTTATATTTTTCTATTTATTTACATGTTGGTTTTAGAATGGCCACAGAACTGGCAAATAAGAAGGCTGAGCGCGAAGCACTGCGTGGTGTTATTCAACAATGGAACGCTAATAGGTTGGATCTGTTTGAGCTTTCGGAACCAAACGAGGTGAATTACTTGCTTTCGGTTGCTTTCGGTTAAAGCATTGCATATAGATTGCTTGAAAGGTCAACACACTTTTTCCTGTTTTTTTTTTTTTTTTTCTATTTCAGGATTTAGAGTTCCACGGAGTGATGAGATTTTACTTTCAAGACAGTGGTCAAAAGGTCGCAACGAAATGTATTAGAGTGGCATCAGACGCGACGAGTCAAGCGGTTATTGAAACTCTTATCGAAAAGTTCCGTCCAGACATGCGAATGCTCTCGGTTCCAGAGTACGCCCTTTATGAAATTCACGAAAATGGTGGTACGTACAACCGTACAACCGTACGTTCCTTCCGAATGATGAATTTACATTTGATGAATATACATTATTTAATAGAAGAACGTAAGCTTGGGCTCGAGGAAAAACCATTGTTAGTACAATTGAATTGGCATATCGACGATCGCGAGGGTCGGTTTTTATTAAGGAGAATCGACGACAAAACCAACGCTCAAGGCGTTGGTTTCACTTCTTCAGATGGATCCAGCTTTCGCAGAAAGTTAAGTAAACGCGAGAAGAAGCAGATGAAGAAGCAAGAAAAATTAAGTCGTTTAAAAAGTTTAGAACAGGACGAAAACGTTGTACCTGTCGATCAGAACGGAGTAGCTGAAAAATTATATACAGGTGAGCCGACTCGTTATCTCGATATACTATTGACTGCACTTGACTGTGTATATCATTACGAATAATAATATTGTTTTATCGTGTATCGTAGAGTTACCTGAAACAAGTTTTACCAGAAGTATTTCAAATCCAGAAGCGGTAATGAGGAGGCGACGTCAACAAAAATTGGAAAGAAAATTGCAACAATTTCGCAGTAAAGACGGCGGTCCTGATACCGGTGGGACATTAAAGATTTATGGTGAGGCGCTCTGCAAAGATGTTCCATATAAAACTTTGCTTTTGAGCGTTCGAGACTCAGCGATTCAAGTCGTACGAGAGATGCTTTCCAAATATGGGCTAGAGAAGGTTGACCCGCAGCAGTATTGTCTCGTCCAGGTTAGTTTAATTTCGTTTATCATCTACCAGATTTGCAAATCTATTAAGTAAAAATGTTTGTATATGCGCTCCTAGAATTGCAAAATTTGTCATGTATTTCTTTGACTATCTATTCAGATATAACGTGAGTACTAAAAGACAAGGTAATCGTCTGCATATTGTAACGGTGAAACGTGTAAAATAAATCGTATTAAATAAATAAATAAGTTGCATCGTAATTTTATGTGTCCAGGTAAATAGTGAAAATAACGCTAACGGGGGAACGCAACAGGAATATATATTAGACGATGACGAATGCCCTTTAGCCATTCTTATGAATCATCCTTCTACACGCGGTAAGTGCGAGTGTTTTTAACGGCAAATAATCCGTTGGGGTTATCTATTTTGGTCACCGAGGAAAAGAACGTTTTGTCTATAGTTGAAAGAAGAATTGCAAATTAAAGGATAGGCAAAAAGGGAAATCTAATAAAGGGATTATAACGAGAGTCATGCGCCAAGCGTCGATACAACGGCATACGTAAATTCACGCACACGTATCATACTATACAGACTTCGTAGGTATCGCGTCGTGTATTATACGTATCTATGTATATATATACATAGGATATTTTAGACAGATAGGTATATACATATAACGCGCGCGCGTGTCTTGCTACTTCAGAAGGACCGCCCACCAACCCTCGTTTCTGTCCGCAATGCTCAAGTTCAGTCGCGCAACACTGTGATGTAATTTGACGTTGTTACTGCTGCTGCTGCTGCTACTGCTACTGCTACTGCTACTGCTACTGCTACTGCTACTGCTACTGCTACTGCTACTGCTACTGCTACTTGTGATTCGATAACATTCGTACCGCGTAAAAATTTTTCTGTGCAGAAAAGAAAAAGAATTCGTTTTCGTTTACGCGAAATGTTTCATACGAGAAATATTAACCAGAATGAAACTAGATTCTGTATCATTCGTCATACGATACAATATATTATTTAACGTGAATGAACATTACAATTTGTGATGTAACGAGCTGAAATGAAGCACGCGAAATCATACAAGTTACAGTTACAAGTTCGATACACCGTTTTATAGTTTTCAAGAATTTTTAAGCATTTTAAAACGGGACGATTGAAAATTTCAAATCTAGCACGGTCATAAAGAGACGGTATTCCTTTATTTATTTTCGATGTAGTCTCCGAGAAAAGCACGTTTTCGAAATTCGAAGGCCATCGGTAATAGCATGTCAAGCAATAAAATATGAAATGCATTAGCCAAACGTATGGAAATATACGTATATACTCGTCGTTTAATACTTGTGAATTATGGGGGAAAACGTAGGAAATGTGGTGTAAAATACTAAACATGTTAAACTGACCCATATGTTTTCCCCGATCTTGGTGGCAAAGGAGGAAAGCGTGAAACATAGAGGACCAAAATTGAAGTGATCGATCGTAAAGGGGACCAAAGGCGTGGATGCGCGCACGCGTATACACATACACGTACATATGTATATTCAGGGACCAGGTTAAAAAGTCGACGATTTTTTTTACGCACCATGATGGATTGGGGAATTAGACGTAAGAATCTTTAAAGTTGTTTTTTTAATGATTAATCGCTCGATTATTTGTCGGCAAACAAATCCTTCGATTGATATAATTCCGAGTTCATAAATGAGGACATAAACATATACAAGTTTTCAATAGTAATTAATAACAAATTGAATAATAAATATCTTTGATTATTATATTCGTACACAAACATGTTACCAAATGATACACACTTGATACAAATTTCCGTTCTTTTTCTGATCATCTTAGTAGTAACGAGTAGAGCATGTATTGTTTGATGAATCGGCAATAAGTTGCTATCGATCGTTGGAGATAAGTAAAGGTAAAAAGTGCGGTTGTGTCGACGCACGTGGACTATTTTATAACTCGGTTGGACATGCAAAACGTAGGAGACTATTTCTGTATTATTTAAAATTTTAGATTAGTTGTATGATAAAATTGTTAGTGGATTTTTTCTAGACAGATAACTCGAATTCCGTAGAGAAGCGGAGACGAGTTCTCGTTCGCTTCGAGGAAAGATGTCGGACGAAATCTATTTGGTATTTCGTTTACAGGTTCGATTATGTTTCACGTAAGAAGAAGACCTGCCGATTATGTGCCTCGGAAACGGAAGAAAAAACCAAGTGGCAAATGGAACGAATTAGATCACAACAGGTTTGTCGACGGCAGAAGGACGGCAGGCAGAATTGTTTCTATTTTGATACGAGACTATTTTGCAGGTACGAGGACGAGAGGTTGCCGTTTTTGATCGAACTAAATCCTGATGGAAGCGAGATTCCAAATGGGGCGGGTGTACGACATCGGTTGCAACCAAACGTAACGGAGGTGGGTTCGGAAAGGCCGATAGGTCCGCAGGCAGTTCAAGCTCAAACCCTCACTTTGACAGGACCGACTGTCATGCCAAGACATTGCGTAATTGCTTTCACTGAGAATATTGTTACTCTGACACCTTGCTCCAGGGACGCTCATACTTACGTAAACAATCAGAGGATACATCAGACCACGATACTTCAGGTATGTCGTGCAACAAATATTTGTGTATATTCTAGTATTTATATAGATAGATGAAATTTTCTACACGTTTCATTCCGTTTCATTTTCACTTAACCATACATTTTTCTCCTTTTCGTTTGTTTTTCCATTATCCCTCCGCTCTTTCTTTCTTCTTTCTTTCTTTCTTTCTTTCTTTCTTTCTTTCTTTCCTTCTTCCCTTTTTCTTTCTTTCTTTCTTTCGTTCGTTCGTTCGTTCGTTCGTTCGTTCGTTCTTTCTTTCGTTCTTTCTTTCTTTCTTTCTTTTGTTTTTGTTTTCTTTTTTATATAGAACGGGGCGATCGTGAAATTTGGCAGACTACATACATTTAAATTCATCGATCCTGCACCCGATGATCGTATCAGGCAACGACACGATTCTACCAGGCAAATCGAATATGGTTACGAACGGTAAGCGCATTGTTCGTTATTTTGCATAATATGTACTCACACTCGTATCTACGTTTAACGCGATACAATAAACGATAAAGATACGGACGATTACCGATAGACGGGACGGGTGGGGTTGTTATTATTAGCGAATGTGTTGGATATATTTTCTAAGGCTCTTTTGGATGAAAAGACCAAGCGAAAAGCGAGTATAAAATCAGGTGAGAGAGTAGAGCGATGTAGCGTGTAGATAATGTGATTATTGCGTATACATCCATAGTTGCGTACGCGTATCAAGCACGCTTTTTTACAATGTTTGTAAGATATATCTCTCTCTATCTATCTATCTATCTATCTATCTATCTATCTATCTATTTATCTATCTATCTATCTATCTATCTATCCATCTACCTATCTGATCTATTTATCTATCTATCTTTTCTCTTTCCTTCTCCCCATCTTCCTTTCAGTAGATCGAGGACATAGAAAGAGAGAGTTTTAACAAGTCCATGTTATCTGCACCTGATTTTCGGTTCTCTGGTTTGCTGCTTTCTTTCCTGCACGTAGCTTGCTTTTGTACCGTAGACGCTCCCCAGACTTGACCAGTCAGGAGACAAATGTGGAAAGATACGGATTGGCGGGCGGAACTTTGAGTAACGGGCAGAAACAAGTTCAAGGTCAGAGCCAATCGTCTCAGGATTCATCTAGTCTGAACAAATCTATTCCTGCCGTTGCTGCTGCTGCTGCTGCTGCCGCCGCCGCTGCTGCTGCTGCCGCTGCTGCTGCTGCTGCTGCTACTACTACTACTACTACTACTACTACTACTACTACTACTACTGTTTGTCATAATCGAAACTCAACACATGCACCGGAATCCACGCACAATTACGAAACTACCTTTGATCTCGATGGAAACGTTGAAACTGCTAGTCTTACCAGTAGCAGAGATGGGAACAGGTAATAAGTAATGGTTTTCCTCTATGAGCCTTGAACGATGGGACGTGTGATAATGAATAGTAGGAAGGACAGACGAAACAACGATTGTTATTTTCCTTTCCTTTATTTGCGTGATGCCGAGTAAATAGATAAACGAAATCGATACGGAAATCGTTCGACACGATTGAAAAAAAATGAATGAACTTTACGCTGTTTCGGCAGAACATTGCAGAATGATCGACAATCGCGAGGTACGGATCCTATCTTACCAGCTGTATTGGAATTTCTCGAGGAAACGGAGGAAACCTTTTTTCATGCAGTGATAACGGATGTTGAGCCATCAGCGCCACAGTTTAAATTAGCTCCAACGTATACTCTCTATTTGGCGGCGAGGTATCGCGCGAGCACCCATTACAGACCAGAATTGCAACCAACGGAGAGGGCTCACAGATTAACCGTGATGTTAGCGAACGTCGCTGGTATGATACAGCGAGTGATACAGGTAACGAGAGATACGATTGAGCGATTAGGTGTTGTTTTATTAAATTAGTGATTTGGCCACAGGAACGGTACATGGATGCATCTTCTCTGTCCCTATGGCTGGCGAATGGTTCGGAATTGTTGCACATGTTGAAAAACGATAGGCACGTAGGAGCCTTTTCCACAAGGGCGCAGGACATTTTGACAGAGGCTGTTCACACGGCATTCGCATCGTTGGTCAGATGCATTTCTTTGGAATTAGCACCGGCCATGTCCCAATTTATGGCCGACGCCGACGAGCCTGCGAAAGAAGCCGGAGTCCTCCAAATATTTTCAAGCACGATGGCTTTGCTCAGGCGATGCAGAGTAAACGCCGCGCTTACGATACAGTTGTTCAGTCATCTGTTTCATACGATAAACGCCACCGCGTTTAACGCGTTAGTATCGAATACAAACTTGTGCGTTAGATGGTTCGGTCGTCGGTTGAAGGCAAGACTGAACGCTCTTGAAACTTGGGCCGAAAGGCAAGGCTTGGAACTCGCCAGTCAGTGTCATTTAGCAACGATCATGCAAGCGACTCACCTTCTTCAAGCGCCAAAATACAATGCGGAGGAGCTTGCCACATTGAGTTCTACTTGTTTCAAGTTAAACTCTCTTCAAGTCAGAGCATTGTTGCAAAAGTATCAACCAGCTGCCGATGAGCCGAGACTTCCGGCAGAATTGATCGAAAATGTAGTGAGGGTAAACGGATAAACGGATAACGTACCGTGCATATAATAAAAAAATTTCAATAACATAACACGTACTACACGTATTATATTGATTTCCAGGTAGCGGAAAGCGTGGCTGATACACTCGCGCGCGCCGACGGCAGAGAAATTCGTCTCGAGGAGGAGCCAACGCTCGCATTGGCCCTTCTTCTTCCAGAGGATGGATATAGTTGCGAAGTGATTCGCGGCGTACCTCCGGGATTAGCGGAATTCTTAGCGCCTCTCCAACGAGATGGACTGTGCCGTATGGCATCGCAACCCACTAGTAGCGGATACTGGACCATATATATGATAGATCACCATAATACTGTAAATCGTTTCTCTCTCCTTATTATTAAAGATACTCGGAATTGACGTTTCAACGATAACTGAACGTTTAATCGTTTACAGTTTCGCAGTCCAAGCGCGATGAGCAACAGGTCCGGAGGTTACTCTTGTCACGCAGGACCGAATGCAGCTCAACCCGAAATTCATGTGATAAAGTTGCACAAATCAACCAATGGAATGGGTTTAAGCATCGTTGCGGCAAAAGTATGTATTTAAACATTTTCCTTGTCTAGGATGTGACGATCGATCTAAATTTCATTTTTGGAATTTAACCTTTCTACATTCTTGTTAAGCTTGTACATTCTCACAATCGAATTAATTAAGCAATTTTTACCGAACAAAGCTCTTTCTGGATAGCGCGGTATTAAGATCTAGGCTTACGTATAGGGCTTCGCCTCGCCTAGCGCTTCACAGGCTTACATTCTTTAATTAATTAAAAAATATTGTATTCAACTGTGTGATGCTCTTTACACAGGGTGCCGGACAAGAGAGGCTTGGAATATATATAAAGAGCGTAGTTTCGGGTGGCGCTGCTGATGCTGTAAGTATCGTATCGTGCATCTTGATTCGTGCGCGTTGCTGGTGCGTTATTTAAATATTTATCCATTTTTGTGCATCGTCGCGGTACCTTCGCAGGATGGAAGATTAACAGCTGGCGATCAATTACTAAAAGTGGATGGACAAAGTTTAGTAGGAATTACTCAAGAAAAGTAAGTAATCGAGTTGTCGTGTATAAACGACAATGTATGTTGGTGAAATAACGGTCGTGTCAATTGTTTGTGTAAAATTGTGATAGTATTGATTATATTTTTCCTAGAGCTGCCGAATATTTGGTACGTACCGGGCCAATAGTAACATTGGAAGTTGCTAAGCAGGGTGCCATATACCATGGTTTGGCTACGTTATTGTCCCAACCGTCACCAGTAATGACCAGAGGTATGAATTTTTCAATTATTGAAAGTCGATCGACCGCTTTGGCCAGAATTTCATCGGATTTGAAGAAATAGAAAAAAAAAAAAAAAAATTATAATAGTAATAATAAGCGGTATTTCCGCAACGATGCAACGAGCAATTCTTTCTGTCGAACACTGTTAACCGCGGAATGTTCGCTTCTCAACGCTTTCATCGAACGTCTCTCCTCGCATTATATCTGCCCTCGTATCGCACGTCCTCTTTACCATCGACGAGACGCATAATATTGCTTAACTAACGCTTTACTAACTGATTGTTCTCAAGCAGCGCACAAGACTCGCCCCAAGTCCGAACACTTGGATGCTTCGACGATAGAACAGAAAACGAACGAGCAACCATCTACATCGCATTCAATGGGTAATTTGTTGAGCGTACCAAGACACACGATCGATTCGGAGCATTCGACTGCGTTCGATCTTCTACCAGGTGCGATTTCATTAAATTCATCATCGTATCGCGTCTCGAACAGATTTTACAACCCGGCATGGCGACTTTCGGAATTACGGAGGAATGGGTTGAAAACACGTTCGGAAACTGAAAATTCCTCGTGGTCATTAACGAGTACTCCGCTTTATGGACCCGTCGATGACGAATCTACGATAGCTGACGATGGCGGTGATGGTGGTGGTGGTGGTGGTGGTGGTGGTGGTGATGATGATGGTGGTGAAGGTAGTGGTGGTGGTGGTGGTGGTGGTGGTTGTAACGGCAGCGACGATAACATCGATGGTAGCAAAAATTTCACCTCGTCTTTCGACAGCAGTGCTATCAAATATTTTGATCGACGCGTGCCGCTTATCCAACTAATGGATATCGAGACACCACCGTCGACCACGTCGGATGATATAAAAAAATACGACGATTCTTTTCTCGATTCGATACCCTATATCGATCAAACGGATGATGCGTTGGCGTTTCCTTCGTCCACCTCGTACGAGTTGGAGGAGTATCGATCGAAAAATGTGGATGACGTGCAAAATAATCGTGTGGTCGATGATGTTCCAGCAGGTAAATACGATACGATCGAACATCACCGATCGTGTTACTCTGTAACATCGAATACGATGCAGCAACAGCGGCAGGCAGCGTTAGAGAATGAAAGTTCGAAAAAGACGATTTACGAACCGATCGATACTAGTATCATGCCAGAATTAAATCTTGATTTATCTTGCCTGGACAGTGACGCGTCCAATAACGTGTCTGGTTTCAACAAATGTTGGAAATCACCGGAAGAAGTGCGTCTTAGTTGTGGCGGTCGAGTAGCAGCTTTGGCTGAACATTTTTCAAAGATAGCTGATTTCGAATCGAGCGATCGACGATCAAATTCTATCAGATTGTTAGAGAGTTCGATGAAATTTTGTTCAGAGCCGAATTTTACGAGCAATCGCTTTACTACCTCGGACATGAAAGACCATCGATCGGAACCAGACTTAAGAAACAACGATGAGGTAGAACGAAGAAGTGTAATTTCGACGCCGGTCAAGTCGAACGATCCATCGAGAGAAAAATCAATGCTCGACGGGAAACGGAAGTTGTCGTTATTAGAACAACGGCACGTGATAGAAGAACTGAAGGAAATGTCTAATCTTGACGGCACTTTTTCTTCGACTACTCGCGCTCTGTCCATTCCTGAAGTACGCAACGCGTCGGTGCAGACGTACATTCGAAAGTTTGTCTCCTCGTGGACGATGGATAACGAGCCGTTGTCCAGCGCTAAATTAATCAACCAATTGTCTCGTTCCTATCCCAATTTCGAGACGCTAGCCGAATTCTCGCAAGACGAAAATAACCATCGAAGAGAACCCGATAGGGAATATCCGTGGCTGTACGATATAAACAGAGAAAAATCGTTGCGAGATGACAACATGTGCGAAACGACAAATACTTTCGCAGCCCAGAATGAGCAAATTCGGGGGGACAATGGAAAGAGCGACCAACGACCATTACCGATGGTTGAAAAGAAAAGAATATTTCGGCCGGTAAAACCGAACGAAAATTGGAAACAGTTGGTCGACGGAAAAATGTATTCCAGATTAACTGGAACTCGCTTAGATCTTGATTCCTTTTTACGTAAGCAATTTACATGGCTTCCGCATCTTTTCAACACCTGCCTGTCGATTTTGCAAAGCTAATTGGTGTTGCGATTATTTACCGGTGATCAATTTACACCGTGCATGTCGAGATACTTTTCTTCCCGAACGTAAACAACATTTTGGTTTTTATCGCATTTTGGTTTGCTCTCATTAGCCGCCGCAAATTATGCTTCGAGATATAGGAAGCATTTAAAGATGTACGTTTTAGGTGTACGGATTTTGTTTGTTTCATGGTTTCAACTCTTTTACTCGACACGTGGATGCATGCCTATGTTAATTCAATGTCTTTTGAAATTTTTCTCACGACATTCTACATCGATGTATGTATAGCGATAAAAATAAAGATGCATGCTCGCTTACAAACTATATATATATTGTATCGAAAATTACAAGTTTCGCTCAATTGACATTTGCGGCTCGACGATGAAACTCTTTTAAATCCAACTGTTCGTGCTTGTCCTAAATCTGTTGTTGTTTTATTTTATTTTTTCAATCGCGCTTATATCGTACACGTATCGGCAAACTAATGCATACATAGTCATACATTTCCGCATGTTGTAACTATCGCAGGACCTCGTCGCATGAGTGAACGAGACTTGCCATCACGGCTTGGACGCGACTCAACTGCACCGCAACAACAAATGCATACCAGCAAATCCGTACCAGCATTGCACAGTAAGTGGAGTAGCTTCGTACACGTTTTCCAGACTCTAGTTTAGTTCGATACGCATCTATAATATAATATTAGCAGCCATACTTATTTAAATTTCGATCGATTCTGTAAAAATTTGTTTTTACATCAGATGTAGGTACGGATGGAAAACAACAGCACGAGGTGTTCAATCCTGGATACAGTAGGGCGTCGTCGAGTAACAGTGTTACACCGCCAGCTACGCAGCCACCCCCACCGATGACTGCGATCAGCGGCTCGACATCGTTACGTTCTCGGTAAATCTGTCATCATATTAGTTATTATAATATATCTTAACTTAAAATCGATCACTCTGTTTATCTCTAATTGCGATTGTTAAAATAGCTCGAGTCATAATTTGCATGACCAGACCAGAATTGGAACACTGCCTCCGAGTGGTCTCGTCAGTAGACAACAATCGTCTCCAAATTTGAACCCTGGTCAGACAACAACGAGTAGTAACGGTTCAAGTGTTAATGTTGGGGCAGGTTCGAATATTCCGCAGGTAAACGAAAGCGAAAGATTTTATCAAAACTTGAGCATCTATAGGAATCAAGACGCACCGACGAAACAACGTCATAGTCCGTCTCATCATCCGGACGACAGGTCAGATTGCTATTTTTTCTCCTTAATAATGTAGATTTCATCTTTCTTGTTTGATTGCCGCCGTCGCCCCCCCCCCCCACCCCCCCTTGATTTGGGAACGTTACTTAATCGTATCGTTCTTCTGTTGTTAGAAATCCTCTGCAGGTACAGAAAAACTCGAGAGGTTCGCAAAACTCTTTGAATCGGCCGGCAGCATTCGAAACGAATCAGCCCAGAGATCGGCCCATGTCCGCGTATCTACCCCAGCCCCCGACGCAATCTTATCTCGCTACTGGTCAATCGCAGCAACAAGGTTGTACGGTACCTCCGAGATCGCAGTCGACGCGGGACATAATACGACAAGAGGCGAAGCTTCAAGAAATGCAGGAGGAAGTCAGGAGACGGGAGTTACGAGGCGGCATTCCAGTACCATCGAATCAATATAGATCAACCGCGTATAATCTAAAGCCAAATGTGTCCATTCAATCGGCAATTAATTCTACCGTCCGGCCAGTGAAATCTATTGGTTCTCAGCCAAATTTGGGATCGAGTCCACCGGTAACATTGTCGACGCCGCCTATTTCAACGTCCAGTCATATTACCACCAGGCAAACGGGTGTTTCGGGTTACGGTTATTTAGATACGCAATATACTCCATATATGGTTCAATATGGAAAGTCACCGCACGTGCATCAGCACCAACACCAACATCAACATCAACCACAGTCTCAGTCTCAATCTCAATCTCAACACCAACACCAACATCAACACCAGCATTCGCATCAGCACCAGCATCAACTTCAACTTCAGCTTCAGCACCCGCATCAACATCAATACCAGCACCCGCATCAACATCAACATCAACACCAGCATCAACATCAGCATCAAGGTGTGCAACAACAAAATACTGTACACGCGCCGTACGGTCAAAGTGGCGCGACATCGTCCAGAGGAAAAAATGATTCTACTCGTTTACAAACGAACGGAATGCAATTACTCGACTACGGGAAAGATCCGAGTAATCAGGATACGGGGAAACCTTACGTGGATCAGAATGTTCACGTTGCTATCGGCTCGCAATATTATTTAAGTAGTAATTCCGAGATGCGAAGCGATCATTACAACGGTGAAAGCGGCATGGGTAGAGCGCAGATCGTACAGGAAGCTAGTTCTTCGATTCCGAATGAGATCTCGATGCAGTCTATTTTACCGGAAGAAGGATTTACTGAAAGTTCTCCACCGCCACCGCCACCACCGAGTACCACGACTCATCCTCTTTACAATAAACAATCGGATTCAAGGTATACGGCGAGTATGCAAGATCCTCCCCGTGGTGGATACTATCCCGCGAATGCAACAGGCGCTACGTTGCAACCGCGGCAATATCAGTATAGCGCGACTAATCCGTGGCAACGCGAAGAGAGAGAAAAAGAACAAGCACGCAGGAGGGAAGCTGCGAGACAGTGGAGAGATCAGCAAATAGCGGAATTGAGCGCGCTACCTCATAGAACGTCGCAGCAGGAGGAACAACTGCGAGCTCTTCAATTGGAAAGAGACTTTCAAAAAAGAGCCGAAGAAGTGGCCAACCAACAAGACGATGACGAAGAAAGTAACGATTTAGATACTGAAAATGTACAACGAATTCAACAAGGTGTGCTTTGCGCGACAGTGAGTCAAGATCGAAGCAACAATTCATCGGAGCAACAACAGCTCAACTTGTCTAGAACAAATCAGTCTGTCAGGGGAGGTTCAGCCGCTGTTCAGTCGCTTGCCGAATCCCCGATTCAACATTCCAACAACATCGTCGCGACACACGGGAATAACACTTCGCAAAACATCGCAACAATTTATTCACAGCAGCAACAGCAACAGCAGCAGCAGCAACAGCAGCAGCAGCAGCAGCAGCAGCAGCAGCAGCAGCAGCAGCAGCAGCAGCAGCAACAGCAGCAGCAGCAGCAGCAGCAACAACAACAACAACAACAACAACAACAACAACAACAACAGCAACAGCAACAAGATAGCTCTGGGACTCATTTGTCGACAAACTTTCAACTTGAACAAAGTAATCAAATAGAAAATAGCATAGGACAAATTTCTATGCCATCCCTCAATCAATTGACCGCTTCTCAGAAGTCCCTTGCCCTTCCTCAAGTTACCGATGATAAAGAAATATATCGTAGACACGAAGAGATTAAGCGTAAACTAGTCGAATTCGACGACATTCAATCGAAAAAAAAGGAAGATTTCGATCTTAATAAACAACAAATGCAGCAAATGTATCAACAACAGCATCATTTGCAACAACCACAACAACAGTCCCACCTTAAGACTCAACAAATGTTGCATTCCAGTATGTTACGCTTAGACGGTCTAGCTATCAATGGCTCGAACATGTCTTGTAAGTATTTACTTTATTTATTATCGGTGACGAATGTAAACGAAGAACAATAATACCATCTGCTGGTTTATATCGTAATAATTTCTATATGTATTTGACGATAGCTACACAACAGAATGGCGGTAACAATGACGCACCTTTGCCTCCGGAACGGGGTTCCAGTTATGCGATTATGTCTCAACAAACGGCTCTCAGATCGAACAATACAAATACGTCCAACGCGATGACGTTATCATCTCAGTCGCAATCAACGCAGTCCGTTAAGAGAGTCTCCTTTCACGATTCAAATGCAAACATAGAATCTATGCAACGAAATTTGTCGTCTGGAAATTTAACTGCGATTCAAACCACGGCCATTGACGTCATTACAGAAGATCCAAATGTAAAATATGTTACAATCGTTTTTTTTTTTTCTTTTTTTTCTTTTTTAGAGCGGCTTATAGCAAAGCATCGTTTTAACTTGTTGCCATTTCTTTCAACCAAGCGTTCGTATTTATTTGTTGTTTTCAGAATTTCATAAACGATACAGAAATTTTATTGGCATCTCCAAAAACACCCGAAGGATCCGGCGGAATTTCGATTACCGGCAGCACACCTGGCGTAATAGGTGCTCAGGAAGTGTACAAGTAACGTTACTACCCGTTTACTGATTCCTTATACCGAAATTGTTGTTAAATAAATTATAGTTTATCACTTGCATCGTTTTTCTCGTTTAGGGATCCAAGACAAAGACGACTCGCAGAGAAGCAAAAGCAACAGCAAAATTCTCAAGTTGGGCAAGTACCTGAGAAACTCAGTTTTAAAGAGAAAATGAAAATGTTTGCAATGGAAACCGGCGAGGATGGAACTCCGCGGGACAAGGTAAAAATTTCGCGTGCACAGCGCGAAATAGATAACATTGGCAATCCTTCTACCACCGCATTGAATAATAGTAACCAGCACCAGCATTATCATAACAACCTCAACATGAACAGCAGCAACGGTAGCAATGGTGGCAGTGGTAATAATTCAAATAACAATAACAACAACGGCAATAATGTCGGTAACAACAATCGGCAACAATAGTAATTAAGACTGAAAAAGTGACATTCGCATCCTTGAAAGTCGTCTGAAATTTTTATTAATACGAGTACGAGTAGGTCAAATACAATAATTTATAAGATTATTATAGATTAAGAACGGAAGTGAATTGTTGTAAAGGCGGGGTGCGTACCAGACGTGTACGGCCAGACGGCACGCGAACAACTTGAGATTATTGGAGAAAGTCCGTCGATTTTCGACGGAGTCGTGCGGCCTCGAATAGCTTTTTAGGAATCTCAAATTGTTCGCAATTTGCACGTATTGTATGTGCAGCACGGACTCCACATCCTCCTTGACGTATTATTTTATTTTCAATCATATCGACTACTCCTTATAAATGTATATTCGCATCGTTTCTGACAAGTGCAGGCAAATAAAATAATTATGGACTAGAATTATTAGCGTAATAATAATTGTACTCGTGTTACGAGTACAATGTACGCCTATAACTTTCGTATTTTCGACATATTTAACAACACTGCTAGCGTTAAATGCATTTGATCCTACTCGTTCGACTTGTTGTTGGACCAATTAATTTTACTTATTCTCTTATTATTTAACGCGACTCAACAATTAAGATTTACTATATTAAAGATACCGACGATATATCGTAGATTTCAAAATGATTAAAACAATTATACACAGGTAACGTGCCGTAAAGGAACCATCATGAATGTACATAGAGTTAGTTCAAATTTTAGAACTACTTGTTATTTACGATGTTGTTTCGTATTTATATTTAATGTAACGCGTATCGAGTACAAAGTACTTGGATTTATGCGCGTGCACGTTTTTCGTTGCTCACTATCAGCCAAGAGACGCTTTAACGCGATTGTTAATAAAACGTGCACAAATTTAATCAAACATGGCAGCTTTAAAGTGAAACAATGACGATACAAGAAGGTAGGAAAGAAAAGGAGTACGTGTGCGAGTGAAGGAAATCTGAGATGGAAAAAACAGTTATTTACATTTGGTTATTATATTGTAAATCTATTCGTGGTAGTCCCTAGTAGCTATTATTTCCTCCCCGCTGGTTTGTTATGTACATACAATGATTGATATTCCGAGATTTCACTGCTCTTAACGTAAAGCACACGCAACTCCAACCGAGCAATAAATAAAAATAATATTATAGCACTTATATTTCTGTACAACGTTACAGCATCAGGCTAAATCGAATTAAAATCGGCGAATAAGCAAAACTAACGAAGAATACAGCAAATTAGAGTGTCCTCTGTTCTGTACAGCAAATATATAATGTTACATATACCTGCTCTATATTTTTTTCACATGCTTGCACATCTATTTCACGTCGATGCAAAATTAACGTCTTATATCTTATTATTAAGTATTGTCATTACAGCTCATTGTTGATACATTAACGATTCTAATTATAGAAATCACCTATTTTTTAATTATTGTAAAACACTACGTGTACTGTGTAAAATAAAGAAAATTGTAATTTCTAATTTATAACGATCGCAAAATGTATTCTACGGAGAATGATATTGATTTTTCATTTTTTAATAACAGCTTGTAACACTGACGCATGCTTAGGCCGAAAGCCTGTTGGGCGAGGGGTAAGTAGAACGATAATTAATCTATCGGCATTCGGCATTCGGCAAGGTCCTACGTAACTACGTCCTTTGGTGTAGAGAGGTTATTAATTCTTGTTAAAAAGAGCATATTTTCTATCTATCTAACTTGCATCGATCGTTTATCGCAATAGCACGTATCACGTTAGTAGTAGCGTCAAATTTACAAATAAACGTTTCTAAATCGAACGAGAAGAAAATAAGGCAAATAAGATAGAAACGAGCGATATTACAGTTTCTGCTCTTTTCTGTCTTTCTTGTGGCGCAAATTACATTACGAGGCAATTATGTGATTTTTTTCAAAAACGTATATGTACGATATACGGACGCTAGAGTAGTAGTTGAGAGAAGGTATCGCTTTACACACGATATTTATAATTGTGGCAATTTCTTTTAGCATTCTACTCGAATAATAATTAACTTATTTAAAGAAGTCCCGAAAGAAACGTTCGGGAATAGACTAGTCTTCATTTCAGATAATGTAGAATTATACGCTTATAGACTTGCCAGAGTCACTTCGATCCACGTATATAGTATAGTCAGTAGTGGCAAAAAATAGGCCAATAAGTAGACATTCTCGGTAACCAATGTTACCGCAGTTATCATCGAAAGGAATTAATTTAGCATTTTTACAAAATTTGTGTATTCGATGTATGTACGATTCTTCTTTCTTTATGTAAATTCTTGAGAAGTCTGTATTTATAGAAAATTTTTTTTAACCATTTTTCATCTCTACTACCGCGATGGTAATACAATAAAAAGTTTACGGTAATATTAGCCATAAACGATGAATAAACGATAAGTTTAACGACGGAATTTAAAACAATGTAAAATCATTGTTTAATCATTTTTATTTTACATTGCATACGTACTTTGCTAGACATGTAGCCAATCAGCCAATCAAACGCCGTTTATCCGTATTGACTTCCTGTGTCGTAGGAGATCAGTCGCTAGAGAGCGCAAACACATGTACTTTGGTTAACATTCGCTGGAAATTTGCCGAGAGAGGCGGTATCGTCGCGATAGGTGGAAGGAAAAATTATTATTTCCTTCCCGATTCATAAGATAGAGTCAGGTGTCTTCAACTAAATTCAGACAAAATCGTGGTAGTCGATTCGGCTAGGTTGTGATAAACTACGCGTTCTATCAGAATTCGTGATACTTACAGTATTAGATTATAGAAAATAATTTAAGAAATTCATTCAGCTTAAAGTGTTTTGCGATCGATATTGACGTGTCTATTACTTTTGTTCTTTTTGTAAAATCAAGTGAAAAACTGTTTAATGGTAAATATACTTTGGACGAAAATACCGTTCGAATTACGTGTGACGATGTATTGAAATTTATTAGAAAGTCACGAAAACGATCATTGGGACAACACAGAACTAAAGGACGCAAGAGATTGGAGCACTGATCGAAGGGTAGGTATACAAAATACGATTTATATATACATAATATATATACATTCTTCACAAAGTAACTGCCAGTGCAGATTAAACGTGGGTATTGAACTATTGATCGTTGACACGGCTCGACAGGTAAATGTTTTCCTTTTTTTTTTCTTTCTCTCATTTTTACAAATTTGCAAACCAAACTACATACGGGTTCAGTTGGTCCAACTTGAGCAAAAAGTATCATTTGTCGAGGAAACGACATACTTGGACACGACGTAGCATGGAACATTTGAAATATTGCAAAACTATTTCCTTATGCGTATTTACTACGTATTGCACATGGGAAAAATGATCGAGTATATAATCTTAAATGGGATATGCGTTATCGATCGTTAATGGCAGTAGACGTCGAGACACCGACGTAGTGCACGCGCGCGCGCGCGTGCATGCATTTTAGCCAGATACACGTGTGGTACGTGTTGCGAATTAATGCGAATAATTTCTCTTTTGTATTATTTAGGAAAAATATCCAATGTTATTTACGTTATATGCGTGCAATCGTCGAATCGACGATTAGAATAAAGTAGCAAATTAATCGGTCGGTGTAGAATATTATTTAGAAAGAAACAAGTAAAGAGAGCATAATTTAATTCTATTTGAGACGTGTAAGAGAACATTTAATTGGTGAAAAAAATTGAGTGCCGAAGGAAAAACTGAATCGGTGGTAGCCATGCAAGAGCGAGCGTGTACGTACACATTAAAATATATCCTATTTACCAGCTTTAACGATAACGGAATATTTCGTCCCGTGTGTTATCATTACCTTCGAAATAAAAAATTACCCGTTTAATTTGAGGTACTTGGTAATTACTTTTAGGTTAGGTATTATTATTGTTGTAATCGAAAGAAGATAACATAGTTTAAGAAAAGAGAATAAAGCTATTATAGCTGTGCAATTGATCGACGTTGCGACTTATTAATTAAACGTAGAGTGTAATCGAAAAGGGGCAAGGAAGGAAGTGAATCGGAGATACGTACGTTGAATCGTGGTGTTATCAATGACTTTCGTGTTGCGAAAATAGAAATATATTTTAAGGAAAACTGAGAGTTTTCGAGATCCTCTATTGACAAATTGGCAGGTAGCCAAATATATCTATATCAGCCAAGTAATCGTTATTGGTTCGGTTATTCACAAATATTTAAGTAATTTCATAAAACGATGATGGTACTGGTAATAGGTGAATTTCATTTACTTTTTCTTTTCTCTTCTTTTTTTTATGAAATCTAGAGAAACGAAATTTATAATAGGAGCTTTAGCGAGGGAAAGATGCTGCAGAAAATAGAAGATACGACGTTACTTGAACTTGTTGTGTTTGTCCAATATTTTCAAAGTGTATAAAAGTAATGAAACGATTGCGAATAACCTTCGTAATAAAACCAAGATAACCAAAGTTATGTTAAAGTTTAGTCTGAAAGTGGGACGTGCTAGTGTGCGAGAACAAATGATAGGATAAGGCGCCGCCGATCGAGAGGAGAAGGGTGAGGAAGGCAAAGGCGGGGCAAAGCTGAACGAACGTGCAACAACACGATGGGGCGAGAAAGGAGCACGGCAATAGATGCGATACGTATTGGTAGTACGCGGTGGGATAAGTTTTGCGATCGTATAACGATATTTAGGAAATTGTCGAGGAGCATTTAGCCAACCAGTAGAGACGGGTGGGAATTGCGAGAATGCAGAAATGCAACCATACAGAGGGAAAACTGGTTGAAAGTTTTTCAATAGTTCTTTCATTATATATAATGATATATAAAAATATACTGATTTTGTCTCGCGAGAAATTGATTGAGGGTGAGCGCAAATTGGTTTGATCAGCGCCTAATGATCTTTTTCTTCCACTAAGTTGTAGTAATAATTTTGTTTTCGCGTATTTCATATCCGATTTTACGTAATAACGATAACTATTTGCGAATAGTGCATGGACTGCAGCAACATCCGAGATATAATGCGCGCAATAGCAGGGTCTAGTTTCGCATTACCTTTAATGATAGAATATGTACCTAAGAATCTATACTTTCGAACTCGACCGCAAAGGTGACCTTCGATCTATGATGTCGATAATTAACGTCGATCGAATCGACGATACATGAAATTTCAACTGGAACAACTTTTGTTAGGGACAAATTGATAGAGACGCATTTATTTCTATTCTGAATTGCAATCGGTTTTGCAATTAAAGTCCGAATCTGTCGGCCTATCTACGCAACCTACACCTGTTTCCAGTTCTGTTTTTCCGTATGCGCCATCTCCCCCTTCATGGTCGCAGTTTATCTATTGCATTACGCGATTAAACTGATTTTGCACGCGCACACTTTACGTAATAATGAATCGATGGGGCGTGCAAGAACGAGAACGCGCGTCCAAGTCCATTTGATTTTTGTCTTGCAGACTCGTGTGTGCGTGTGTGTGTGTGTGTGCGTCTCGTCCTAATCAATCGTAGAATCGTGATCGCAACTCGGCAACTCGCGACTTACGCTTTATTTACCAATTCATTTCCGCCTTGTCTATTTCTTCTTCTGATACTGGTACAATTTTCTGCTCTACTTTCACTTCGTCTACTTTCGTTCGATCATTTTAATTCGAGATCAATTTCTTGCAGATTATTTGAAAGTTTGCCCGATACTCTCCGATGGAAAATATGAACGGAGCCACATTTTGGTCGCTTCCCGCGAAGCAGGCTCTCTACGACCCAACGCTTGAAAAGGAGGCTTGCGGCGTTGGTTTTATCGTCGCCATAGACGGGAAGAGGTCCCATAAGGTAAATTATTTTATTTCTCGCTTTGAAAGTTCCCAGTTCCCAGTAGTCTGTAATTTCTCCAGTTTGTCGAAATTATTATACGTTACGATAACCTTATTATAAATCTAGTTTGAATAATATCGGAAATCAACGGGGTTTATTCTTCCATCGAAGCGATTTAGGATTTATTTTCTTATAAAGCGATTTATTTTTGTCCCTCTGTTATAGATCGTTCGCGATGCGGAGATCCTCTCAGCGCGTATGAACCATCGTGGTGCTTGTGCATGCGACAACGACACTGGAGACGGTGCTGGTGTTCTTTGCGCAATTCCGCACGACTATTACGCCGATGAATTACGGTAGGCGATAATTACGTTTCATGGACTTTCTATTGCTTTATCATTCTATGACGAATTAACATTGCATTGCGTTCATTGTAATTTCATAATTCGTCTAGGTCATTAATATAATTGTAGGTTATCTCCTTTTACGTTGTTACGCGAGCATCGACATTTTAAAAGAAACATTGCGTATTTATCTTATTATTAGTCGTATATTAATCTTGCCGTTATTATTCTTGTTTGTATTATAGGCTCTACAGTTATTACTGTTAGGACAATTGTTTTATACATTTTCTTTCTTTTCTTTTCTTTCCCTCCTTCCACTCCCGATCGTTTGTACGTAACAGAAATTATACACGTATCTACGAAAAAGATTGCAAAATAAAAAGAGAATAGACACTTGCTGCGTGGATGGAATTCCAGTCGATTATAATAATCAAACTGTTTGCACATTCTATACATTACATATTTAACGCGAAATCATACCACTTACACGAAAAGCATCAAGCTGTAAACATTTTTTGTAAATTCATAAATTCTCTTTTTATTTTTTAGCGATCAACAAAACATCGAATTGCCGCCATTCGGCCGTTATGCAACCGGTATTCTATTCCTTGATCAATATACGCACGAACAAGCTGAAGTTGCGTTCGAAAAGTTAGCCGAAGAATGCAATTTAAGGGTATGACGCATCTTTAATTTTTCCTCATTCCTGTCGGACAAATTGTTCATAATTTATGGTGATACCATTTACGCGCACGAATCCAACTAACATCCTAACACGTTATCTACAGGTAATTTGTTGGCGAGATGTTCCAAAGGACAATACACGAATCGGTCAAGTTGCTCGAAAGTGTGAACCTTACATGCGTCAAGTCTTCGTTACTGGCAGTCAGGATGATGTTAATCTTGAACGGCAGGTGCGTATTATTTCGATCTATGTTTTATTCATTTAAATGTAATAATATCGATTCGATGCAGGTTTTCATCTTGAGGAAAAGATCGTCTCATTGTATACCGCAATTAGGAATCAGATATTACATATGTTCGCTTTCTATGCGAACAATCGTTTATAAAGGACAATTAACCGCCGATCAGCTATGGCTTTACTTTTTAGATCTGAAGGTAATCAAATACATTTTACAATGTACATAATACGTGTACGTTCGTCTATTCGTGTATTGTATTTATTAATCTTTTTTCTAGTCTCCAAAATTTGAAACTTATCTGGCATTAGTTCACACAAGATTCTCCACGAACACGTTTCCCAGCTGGGAACGAGCGCATCCTCTTCGGTAAACGATTTTCAATATTTTCAAAATAATCCTGCTGTATAGACGCGGTTTACGATTTACGGTTTACGTTTGTAGATTGTTGGCGCACAATGGTGAAATCAACACTTTGAGGGGAAACGTAAACTTCATGAAAGCTCGCGAAGGAGTGATGAGTAGCGAACTTTACGGAGAACAATTAAAACAACTTTATCCTGTGGTAGAACCAAATCTCTCTGATTCGGGAGCCGTTGATTGTGTTTTGGAATTTTTGGTAATGGTTGGACAACGATCTTTGCCAGAGGTATAGGATATTCGCATACAGACACGTAGTTGCAAAACTGTCTGGTATTGTGTAGTATTTGATTCGTCTTTCTATTTGTTCACAACGATCAAAGGAAATCTGAAGGAAATATATATTTAGGCAGTAATGACGATGGTACCGGAAGCATGGCAAAACGATTTAACGATGGCAACAGAGAAACGGGACTTTTATCACTGGGCTGCGTGCACGATGGAACCTTGGGATGGACCAGCTCTTTTAACCTTTACGGATGGACGTTACGTTGGTGCAATTCTAGACAGGTAGAGACTAGTACTTGGTAAATCTCTTTCTCTCTTCCTAAAAGAGTTTCAAGTCGTTTAAGAAAAACTTTCACGAGAACGGGGTTCGAATCAAAAGTGATTTCTATATACTTATTATTCTATGCGAGGGTCTTGTAAAATTGGTTATTATTTTTGGATTTTTGTTTGGTAGAAATGGCCTACGTCCATCGCGTTTCTACGTCACTAAGGATAATATGATGGTGATGGCGTCTGAAGTGGGCGTCTATGATACTCCGTCCAGCAATGTAGTCCTGAAGGTAAACGCGGAAATAAACACGGCATTGGCCCTATTGTTGCAATTGATCTCTCTTTTTCTTTGTATTTTGCAAGTTATTATCGTTTTATTTACAGAGTCGATTGAAACCTGGTAGAATGCTTTTAGTCGACACGCACGAGAAGAAGATCATAGAAGACGTTGAACTGAAGATGCAAATTGCCAGAAGTAGACCTCATTCCAAATGGCTCAAGGCTCAGGTATTCTTTCTATCTTTCATTTTTACCGATCATCATTGCTGTTCGTCGCTGTTTATCCTCTTAGCTGTTATTAGTACACTCTAGATACACGTTAAGATGTATCTGATAAAAAATGTCTGTTTCTCTTATGCGAACAATCTTAAATGCTGTGATCATGCTGCTTATTGTAACAGATGGTAAGTCTTGTATATATTTTTCGTCCAGTTTCATCCGTTGCACAAATAACGATCCTACGATGCCGTAGTTACACGAAGATTTTCCCCGTTCCCTAAAACCACCATGTTACATATGTATACATTTCCCAAGATATAGTTGAGCTGATTATATCGCATATATATATGTGTGTGTGCGTGTGTATTCACAGATTACGATGGAAGAGTTACGTTCTGCGGATATTGATTTGAAAAGGACATCGAGCACCGTTGAAAATGGCTCGGCGATAATAAAAGAAGAAACGATCAAGAGAAGCACGATGGCAGACGCAAATCCAATATCTACCGTGAATCGAGTATGGGGTGGCGATAAAAGACTTTCTCTCTACGGATACACTCTCGAAACCATTAATATGCTCCTTTTACCAATGATGCAATCCAAGTACGTTTGTAGATTGTTGTGAACGCACGATACAACTGTAACTTATAAGTTAACGCTATACACGCTATTTGAAATTGTAAATTTTTTTTTTTTTTTTTTTTGCAGAAAAGAGGCATTGGGCTCCATGGGAAATGATGCGCCGTTAGCTTGTCTTTCTCAATTTCAACCGCTTATCTATGATTATTTTAAACAGCTGTTTGCCCAGGTATGAACGTATGCGGTTAATTATTTACGAAAGCATAAATTATGTTCGTTTGTTTCATCAAAATTTGTTCACAAAAGGTGACAAATCCGCCGATAGATCCATTCAGAGAGAAAATTGTAATGTCGATGCTTTGTCCTATCGGGCCTGAAAGCAATATTCTCGAGCCAAATGAACTACAAGTGCACAGATTATTTTTACCACAACCGATACTGTCGTTAAACGACTTGGAGGTAATTAAACGAACAAGGTATCGCGGTTGGAAAACGAAAGTGATAGACGCGACGTATCCCGTGGAAGACGGTCCATCCGGCTTGGTAGATACGTTGAATCGCGTTAGTCAGGAGGCTAATCAGGCTGCGAAAGAAGGGTATCAATTCATCGTTTTGTCGGATCGGGCAGGTGGCCCCGAAAGGTGAGAATCTTGTATGTACGCGCATATTTTCTTGCGTTTCGAATCGAATGGAATCGAATAATATTTCTTGTTGTTATTACCAGGGTCCCTGTAAGTAGTTTGTTAGTATTGGGTGCGGTGCATCATTATCTAATCGAAGAACGGCAACGTATGAAGGTTGGTCTAATTTTGGAAACTGCCGAGGCCAGAGAGGTGCATCACGTATGCCTGCTGCTGGGTTACGGAGCGGATGGGATCTGCCCGTACTTGGTATTCGAAATGGCAAGAAATCTTCGCGCAGACGGTGTTCTCGATTCATCGCTAACAGATGACGCTCTGTGCGCGGTGAGTAATTAATATTATACATCGGTACATCCTCCTCGAATGATAAAACTCCAGTATAAGAGAAGAAAATGTGATCGTTGCAGAACTATGCGGACGCGATGGAGAGAGGTATAGCAAAGGTAATGGCAAAAATGGGTATCTCCACGTTACAGTCTTACAAGGGAGCTCAAATTTTCGAAGCGGTTGGTTTGTCCGACGAAGTTATCGAGAAATGCTTTAAGGTGCGTGCGCAACGCGGTGGCGTTTTCTCGCTTTTTAAATACGTAGTTGCAGAAGTACGGTACAAGTACGAATGATTAAAAACTGGATCCAATTAATGAATGCAATTAACCGTTGTGATTCAAATACATATTTATGACGTACATCGGATGCATCTAACTTAACGCACCCCATTCCCCGACGGGGGTCAATTAACTTGATGTTTCAAACGTTTACCCCTGAATTTCTCAATCACACAGGGCACGCAATCCCGTATCGGCGGAGTGGCTTTTGATATCTTGGCGAAGGAAGCATTTGAAAGACATCAAATTACATACTGGAGAAAGCCTATGGATATGCTCGTTATTCGTAATCCAGGAATATATCATTGGCGATCCGGTGGCGAGAAACATATAAACGATCCTGATAGCATCGCTAATCTGCAGGTAAACTAATAAAAAATTCGTACGATACTTTCGACAGGATACCTATCCATACAGGATACGACATTACTACTTTCTTTTCTTTTCTTTTCTTTTCTTTTCTTTTCTTAGGATTATGTAAATTCAAAGAATTTGAACGCTTATGAAAAATATCGTAAGAGTACAATGGAAATGGTAAAAGCATGCACGTTACGTGGTCAGTTGGAATTGGTACGGACGGCAGAAAAATCGATCTCGATCGATGAAGTTGAACCAGCGTCTGAAATCGTGAAACGATTTGCAACAGGAGCTATGAGTTTTGGAAGCATTTCAATGGAAGCGCATACAACTTTAGCGATTGCGATGAACCGTATCAAAGGCAAATCAAATACTGGCGAGGGTGGTGAAAATGCTGAAAGGTAATTTATAAATCGATAAATCGATTTCTAATTAAATATAAAATATAAGAAAGTATAAAAATTGACTTGCGATTCAGATACCTAAATCAGAATCCAGAGTTTAACAAACGATCGGCGATTAAGCAAGTTGCCAGTGGTCGTTTCGGCGTAACCTCGAGTTATCTAGCAAACGCCGACGATCTTCAAATTAAAATGGCACAGGGAGCAAAGCCAGGTGAAGGAGGCGAGTTACCCGGTTACAAGGTGAATCTACGAATTTTCTACCAATTATTCCTTTCCGTGGTCCATAAAATAATAAGGTAAATATTTGTTATAACACGCGATACAGGTAACAGCGGAAATAGCATCGACCAGACATTCGGTACCAGGTGTAGGTTTAATTTCACCGCCGCCGCATCACGATATTTACTCGATCGAAGATCTCGCCGAGTTGATTTATGATCTGAAATGTGCTAATCCGAATGCTCGTATCTCTGTCAAGTTAGTGTCAGAAGTCGGAGTGGGCGTCGTCGCGGCTGGTGTGGCAAAGGTATGGAGAAACGTAACCACCCTCCGAATAATCGCCGAGTTTAATCATCACGAGAATACGTATTGTTGTACAGGGAAAAGCGGAACATATCGTGATATCTGGTCACGATGGTGGAACCGGTGCTAGTAGTTGGACAGGAATAAAATCGGCTGGATTACCGTGGGAATTAGGAATAGCGGAAACCCATCAGATATTAACATTGAATAATCTTCGATCGCGCGTTATCGTTCAAGCAGACGGGCAATTGCGTACAGGATTCGACGTGGTGGTTGCCGCTCTTTTAGGTGCCGATGAATTTGGTTTCAGCACCGCGCCCTTAATTTCTATGGGTTGTACAATGATGAGAAAATGTCATTTAAACACCTGCCCTGTGGGTATTGCCACGCAAGATCCGACTCTTCGAAAAAAGTTCGAAGGAAAGCCAGAAAATGTGATCAACTTTTTCTTCGCGTTAGCAGAGGAGGTACGAGCACTATAAAATCTAGATGGATTCTCTAATGTCTATGATCGTGTCCCTAATCATTTATTTTCGCAGATCCGTTCGTACATGGCCGGTTTCGGATTGCGTAAGTTTCAAGATTTAATCGGCCGTACGGATCTGTTGAAGGTTCGCGAAGATATATCGATAGAAAAAGCTAAAACGTTAAGGCTCGATAATATGTTGCGCGATGCGCTTCAACTCCGACCAGGAGTAAATATCCAGGGTGGATCGATAAAGCAGGACTTCCAACTGGAAAACAGACTGGATAATCGCGTGATCAAATTGGCGATGGATGTGCTGAACGGGAAGCAGGACCGTATCGATATCGAGTTAAATATTAATAACGAATGTAGGGCATTTGCATCGACGTTAAGCTACCATATCTCAAAGTAAACGTTCATTGTTCAACTTTTCTAACGGCCTCGACCAAAGTAACTAGATGTAACTTTTCACCTTTCCGATTCTCTCGGCAGATTACACGGTGAGAATGGTCTTCGAGAAGGTAGTATAAATATAAAAATGAAAGGCTCTGCAGGTCAGAGTTTCTGTGCTTTCATGACGAAAGGCGTTCACGTTGTCCTCGAAGGAGATGCGAACGATTACGTCGGGAAGGTAATATATGGTTTATCTCCATCTAGTTGGCATCGATGCATACGCGCATGTATTGGGTTTCTATCATTTTTAGGGGTTGTGCGGAGGAGAGATTGTCATATATCCACCAAAAGATTCAACGTTCAAGTCGGAATCGAACGTGATCGTTGGTAATGTATGCCTTTACGGGGCAACGTCTGGCAAAGCATACTTTCGAGGAATCGCTGCTGAAAGATTCAGCGTTCGTAACAGCGGAGCGACGGTTGTCGTCGAAGGTGTAGGGGATCATGGATGCGAGTACATGACGGGCGGTTGCGCGATTATATTAGGACTTACGGGACGAAATTTTGCCGCGGGAATGTCCGGCGGAATAGCCTACGTGTTGGACGTAGACGGATCGTTTAAAAGGTTCGTTCATTCAAACAAATTTGAAACGCGCTCTCTTCCGACTAACGAGATTTAATATAAACCTTTAATTATTATCACGCACGCAGCAAATGTAACCCCGACATGGTTGAATTGCTTCCTTTGAATCGTCCAGAGGATATAGCGTACGTGAAAAAACTTTTAGAAGAGTTCGTTGAAAAGACTGGTTCTTTGATAGCTCGAGATCTTCTAACATTGTGGCCTGAACCAACGACACGGTTCGTCAAGGTAACGCCTAACAAAACATATTTGTTTATCAAATTTCAACACTGCATTACGTAAAAGTAACCATTCCCCTCGAAGGTGTTCCCGTATGAATATCAACGGGCGCTGAAACAGCTCGAAGACGCGAAACAAGTGCGATCGATACCGAACGGTAGTAGCTCCCAGACGTCGGACGTGAAAGACATCGAAGACGCTATCGTGGATAGCGATATGGAACAGCGGAAATTAGATAAGATAAGGTAATTATTTCCCCTAGTAATTGATTTCCCCGCCGCTTCTCGATGCAGCAGCTTGGTTGGATCTTTTTAGAGGATTTATGGCATACAAGAGGCAGAAAGGAGTTTATAGACCCGTTGAGAACCGAATGGCCGACTGGGATGAGATTTATAACTTCGAAGGCGTGCGTAAAGGATTACGCGTCCAAGCAGCGAGATGTATGGAATGCGGTGTACCGTTCTGTCAAAGTAGCTACGGTTGCCCTTTAGGGAATATTATTCCGAAATGGAACGATCTCATCTTTCAATCGAATTGGAAAGAAGCTTTGAATCAATTGCTGCAAACGAATAATTTCCCAGGTTCGTGCAACCGAGAGAGAATAATTAATTAAAGTATCGTATAATGTGTGCCAGATAATAATAATAATAGATGGTTAATGCGTGGATAAATTTAGAATTCACCGGAAGAGTTTGTCCCGCTCCGTGCGAAGGTGCCTGTGTTTTGGGTATATCGGAGCCAGCGGTGACGATCAAAAATATCGAATGCGCGATAATCGATCACGCGTTCGAACAAGGTTGGATAGTGCCGCATCCACCGAGCACGAGAACGGGTCGACGAATAGCCGTTGTTGGTTCTGGTCCGGCCGGTTTGGCAGCAGCTCATCAATTAAACAAGGCCGGGCATTCGGTCACTGTTTATGAAAGAAACGACCGAATCGGTGGTTTATTACAGTACGGGATCCCGACAATGAAATTATCTAAACAGGTTGTACAGAGAAGAGTTTCTCTTCTCGCGGCGGAGGGTATCACATTTAAGACTGGTATCGATGTTGGAAAACATATCTCTGCCAAGGAATTGCGGGAACAATACGACGCGATATTATTATGCACCGGCGCCACTTGGCCTAGAGACTTACAAATACCGGGTCGACAACTTGAAGGAATTCATTTTGCCGTCAGCTTTTTGGAACACTGGCAAAAGAAACAAATGGGAAACGAGACTCCGCTCGATATCCGCCTAATGGCTAAAGATAAAGATGTCATTATAATAGGCGGTGGTGATACTGGTTGCGACTGTATCGCCACGTCTTTGCGACAGGTCAAATTTTCTTTCAAAATTCTTCATATATATAGATATATAGATATAGATTTCATACGCGATTAATATTTAGTGGTAATATAGTAATTATTAATATACAGGGTGCGAAAACTATTACTACTTTCGAAATCTTGCCTGAACCACCAAACAAAAGAGGACATGATAATCCTTGGCCTCAGTTTCCACGAGTATTTAAAGTAGATTATGGACACGAAGAAGTTTCCCTCAAGTTTGGTCGAGATCCCCGACGATTCAGTACGCTGAGTAAAGTAAGTGACGTGTAGAAAGAATTGCCTGTAATGTTTTCGTTACGACTTACTTACTTTACTTCCGGCAGGAGTTTGTAGACGATGGACATGGTCATGTGAGCGGTATTAAAACGGTGTCGGTATCCTGGACGTTAGAAAATGGTCGTTGGAAAATGGAAGAGATTCCTGGAACAGAGAAAGTAAGATTGGTTTAAGATAGGAAAGGATTTGTTTTTCTATTCACCATTGTTTGGTTACCCTAACGCGTTTCGATCATTTTTCTTTTCCGTTAGCTGTACAAATGCGATTTAGTTTTACTGGCGATGGGCTTTTTGGGCCCCGAGAAATATATCGCAACGGAATTAAATACGACAATGGACGACAGAGGTAATTTCAAAACATCGGTTGGCAAATACGAAACAAGTTTAGCTAAAACGTATGCCGCGGGAGGTAAGATGTTTCGTTTTATTTTATCGTCGATACGAACGATACACACACACGCGCACACACGCGCGTACACATACACATTTTTATCTGCATAGATTGCCGGCGAGGGCAATCGCTCGTAGTATGGGCGATAACGGAGGGCAGGCAAGCAGCGAGAGAAATAGATCTGGCTTTAATGGGAGAGACAGGGCTTCCCGTGTGCGGTGGTGTCATACCCGGCATTATGGCCTAAGGATGAGAACGCGAATTGTTACCACCGGTCGATTAGAACAAGATTTTCATCTAATTCGACCATTCTCTTTTACTCCCTGTTAGTTTCCTACTATGCTCTCCTCTTTTATCTTTCCGATTGAATAATGTAAAAAAAGAAGAAAAACTAAATACGCGAGAGCGATCAACGCGAGAATAAGAAAATCAGTATTATTTCATTAAAGAAGTTCTTAGAAAATATCGAAAAATTTTTTTATCGTGAATGTTTGTTTATAGAGGTGTGTTGTTTCGCTATTAGAATTGGAAAATAATAATAATAATAATAATAATAATAAGAAGAAGAAGAAGAAGAAGAAGAAGAAGAAGAAGAAGAAGAAGAAGAAGGAGGAGGAGGAGGAGGAGGAGGAGGAGGAGGAGGAGAAGAAGAAGAAGAAGTAAGAGAAAATAATGTTCGTTCGTGTTCGGTAAAAAGAAAGCAAGAAAAAATAATTGCTTATTTTACGAGGTAAACTGCGCGAATTATTCTATGTAATTGAAATAAATTTAAAAGAGAATTGTTCGTTGAATGTTTCTGCAAATGAAATCGAAACGGAAATTGAAACGAATGTATATCGTATACCGTGTCTGTCTGCGTCAATCGCACTCTTTCAGAACGAGTTCAGAACTAAACGATGCTAGAGCTTACTTAGAGTTGTTGGCATTTCGTATTCAATCCTCGTGATAATAGTATATTTTTTCCCTTAATCGATAATTCGTAGCACACACTATGAACATTAGTATGTACGTATGTATGTGTCGCTTACGAGTTTATTGTATTGTATATTTATTTATGAAAGAAAGAAAGAGAAACTCGATCATGACACACCTGATCCCCGCTCCTTTGCGCGTACGATTCTACATTCTATATCAGCAGGAGAAAATAAACATATTGAGACAATAAATATATAAAGAAAGGTATAAAACATATTTCAACAAAAATGTAATTCAAGTGTCGCGCAAGTTATATCAAACCGTGTAATAATACGAAACGAAGTACATACGTCGTGTACACGTACAACAACACGCGCAATTTTCTTTCCTTCGATCTCTTACATTCCCTATCTTAATCGTTAAACGACTAATTTAACCTTTAGTTTAAATCTTATAGATTTAATGATACAATTTGAACATCTTCTTCAAATTCTTAGTATGTTTCGTTTGATTCCTTCCGATATACAAGAACGAAAATGGCAAGAATTCGTACTTACTCAATTAACGGAACATCGCATTGCTCGCGTTAGGGAGGAAATAGTTGGCATAGCAACGGCGGACAGTCTTCGGAAGTATAATTTCGAGAAGAATCTACTCGATTTAAGCGAATGCGTTCACGTGGTTTGGTTGCAGTTGACTAATGCAAGTACCGATCTTTTTAGCTTTTTAGCTAGTTAATGGAATTTTCTTTATTTTTATCTGCATTTCTTGCTTTCTGTTTTTTGTCTTTCAGTGGACGTCATCAAAGTTACATTCTTGTACTAAACGTGACGATTCTAGAAAACCGATGCACCTAATTACCGATACTGAACTTCAACCTCCTGCGATTGATTCTTGGGTGTTTGGAAACGTGTCGGAAATATTTGCCAAAAATTAATTTTCTATCATACGGATATTCTATATGTTATCATCGGTAAACATTAACCAATCGTAAATTAACAGAGATATTGGAATGCAAAAGTTTCGGTATAGCAAGTAGTAGCAGTTTCATCGAGTCGTACAAAATTAATATATTTTTCCGTTTGCGCAAACAATTTACAAAAAAGACCTTGCTAATCGCGCATACGTATACATCATTATTGATGCGCATACTTTTCATTTCGTCCATTTGAACGATAAATAGACTTTCTAAAAGAAGGAAATAAAGGAACGTTCTGTCGAACGTACACGAATGAGTTCGCATCGACGAAGAAAAAATGAAACACATTTTTAACATTTCTTTTATCTGTGATTCAAATTATGTTAAACCATATTAAAAACAAAAAAGAAAGTAATACTTAATGAATGTGTATCGTGTAATTAAAAATTGAACGTGTATGTATACACGTGACGTGAGCGCGCACATACATATATGTATAAACGTAGACATATACAATCTACAGGTTGCGTTTATCATATATCATATTGTTATTTTTAATTCTCTATAACGAAGTACAAAACATATATATAACAGCACTTTTATGCTCTGATTGCTCATACATAGTTAATAACATTACGAACATCGGGTGCTCCTCTTTCCTCTTTCTTTATTGCCGCAACGACCATGCGGGAACAATTTTATGTATGAATCATATCGAAACCGCGAATCTTATTCGATTTATAACATACCAAAGTTTCTTTTAACATTCTGGGTACTTTTACATGCGTATAAATAGTATTTGAAAAACTCTAACGCTGATCAGTCTTATATAAATCCATACAAACTCTTATTCCTACAGATTTTTCAGTTTTCTTCCATCCGTTTTCTACATCCATTTAAAATTTCAAAAATGAAACGAAGAAAGTGATACAGATTTGACATTTTTTTAGACACTTTTTTAGACATTTACATATTATATACATATATTGAAGAAGTTGCACGTATGGCCAATTTAAGAATTATCAAATAGATTCGTATTTTATATCAACCGCGACTTTTTCTTGTCAATATCACAACGTTATCACCAATCGATATCTAATTTTATTGGAGTTTATCATAGAAAATAAATCCCGCGAAGACGTTTAACGATCGATAATTATTAAGTGAGAGAAGGATGCGTTCTATAAATGGATATTAAAAGAAATTCTATAGAATTATTTGTATCAAACGAAACCGCTTTAGATATCCATTGGTATTTCTGAAATAAAAAATTATACAGTATATATATATACATATCTACTTCTATTATTACTACCGTATTTTTATTTTTACTACCTGTTGCAACCGAAAGCGAAGAAAAAAATTTTGATTTTCGTGTTATCGTACAGATTACTGTTACAGATTATTGTATACGGCGAGTTCCTTCCCCGTAACGAAATTTCACTTTTTCTCTGTGTCGCGAAGGAACGTCCTCTTGGAGCGAATCTAAAAATTTGTACCATTACCGCACAGATAAGTGCGAGTTTCTCCAATTTTCTGTTACACTCGCAAAGCAGCATACTGCGCGTCCTAAGATGATGCGGTGATTGCGAACCAAACTATCTAATTCATAGATATCATCCTAAGCTGCAGTGTCCTTTATTTTGGATATGTTTACATTTTTTTATTCAAACCTACGTTATTTAAGCATTACATATATATGTATATATATCAGGCAGTGTACAAAATCTAGAAATCACATAAAGAAATTTTCCAGCCTTAACAATATTAATTTTTCCTTCTCTATTATCACAATTATCAAAACCCACGGATTTCGTGCCTTTCGTGCCCGACTCAATTCGTTATCGTTCTCTCTACTCCTTTTATGTCCCTTCCCTCTGTCTGCTATTTGTACCGTACATTGGCTAGTTTAGAACCAAGCATATTACAAAATGTACTGGCATCGAAAATAATTATTTTCTTATTTCACAGGGAAAATAAAAAGGACCGTATTAGGACCTAGTTGAAATTGAAAAATCTTACAACCGCGCGACGACCTAATACAATGGCATTTACCAAGAAGATCGACTAACGATGCTTGGAAGTCGCAGAATGATTCACTGCGTATGTTGATACGATCTATACAATTTCTTCTTTTCCAAAGTGAAATCTCTACTGATCATGATGGTGCCTCCCCGTGTAAGGTTTCTAGAAATAGAAATTTATGCGTTAACGATAATACAGTTACTCTCTTGACCGTGGAAAATCATTATTTCCAATTACAACAATTGACTTACTTTAGAAACTGGGGTAAGAGAATATGCCAAGACGTATGATCTTGTTTTAGGGTCAAGTAAAGCTCGAATGTAGAAACCGCGTTTGGATCGCATTGTATTTTCGACAATCTTCTGCATACGCTGTCCGTTTCGAAGCTAATGAATAAGGTACAACCTCTGTAACGAATAGAAAACGAAAATATTTTAAAGTTGCTAAACGTGAATAAGCGAACTTGATGGAAAGTGAGATCGATTTTTAAACGTTAAACACGAGAAAAATGAATACACCTCACCTGAGACCGCAAGGTTCATTCTCGGCCAAGCTAAGAACATTTTTGGCTATTCTAGGCAAAAGATCGGCAGGCAGTAAAACTTCCCCGCATGCTAACTGAGCATGCTTTGCCCTCCTTAGTTCAACTTCCAAACGTTTTGCTAAAGCCTGACAAGCTCCGTCAAATTCTTCGGCCACTGTTCCCGCTACGATGAAAAACAATCGGTTGTTTAACTATTCATTTTTCGTTACTCGGTTCGACTTTATTTGTTCAACCTTTCGACACGAGCGATCGTTTATCACGTTGTAAAAAATATAAATATGGTACTACTCGGTACGTCTACCTAACGCGACACGTATCGACGAGATTGTACAACCTACCGGCCGGCTCTATACACCGGCAATCCATTTAATACATATTACCTTTAATACGTATTACCGTGTAATATCGTGTATCGTTTCGTGCAAAGTAAATTAACGCTATCCTATTTTTAAACGATACTACAATGTCTTTTTCAAGCGCGTCATCCAACGAAACGGTAATAGTTGTTCCATTTAGTTTGCCGCGCAACAAAAGGCAAATAAATTGCATCATGTTCGATCACTCTGCGAACAATCAGCTGATCCAATCCAATTCAGCCGAAGCAATCCAACGGAAGGTAATACCGAACGAATTGATGATCGTCGTTCCTTTAACTTTAATATTCTATATCGACGAGTATTCGATGTATCGTATAGAAAAGAGGCAAGAAAAGGGAAGAATCGCTCGTGTCCGATTTTGAACACTTGTAAAAGAAAATGAAACAGGCGAAAACTATTAGTTACTTGGAAAGTACCTCTTGTGTTGCTAAAATTTACATTCACAGGACACGGTAAAACCTCCATATTCGAGAGATGTTACACACAAACATAAATATATACACGCGCACAGGTAGATAGACACAGGACACGATATAATGTCACCACGATGACCTTCTTGGAATATAATACGCGATTGATTCGATTTTCCTACGATACTAATTTAACTTTGAATTTTATCGATACGATAGAGCGATCGAACAACTTTTCTAAAAACCAGTTATCAACTGGACGGCTTCTTTAGTTATCCGCTTAGATACAAACAGCAGACCGGAGTAGTCCTTTCTTTTCGTCTGACTTTCACTGGAAACGACTACACCATCGAAAACAATACCGCGCGTAAAATAACGCTCCTCGGATCATTACACAACTGATTTACCAACTACGATGACGCGACTTTTATATCGATACTCCCCACCCTATAGGTTTTTCCCTTCCACCTTGCTTGAACAAACCGCCTAGCAACACCGGCTACGTGATGTTTCGCACTCTATCCACCTCGGCTGTTTCCGTTTCTTGTCACTCGGTTATCTTCGGTTCACAATATGCATACTGCTTTTCTTTAGCATCGCTACCGGATCATCGGATGCATCATCGCCTTTGTATCGCCTCGATTCTTACTTACTTATTTATACATTTCAATTTCTTTTCGACGTAAACGCTTTTGCTATCTGAAAATTAATCGCTTTTTCTCTCTACACTACTACTGTACATCACTTTTTTCCTTCTATCGCTGAATTACTTACTCTTTCTAAGGTCTTTCACTCGTATATTCCGCTGTACGTAACACACGTACACTACAGCTTGTAATTGTAAATAATTGTCTCTTAAAAATGAGAATTCTTGTGGTTACCACCACGATACGTTCGCCGATAAAATAAATAAATAAAATATTCAATCGCATTTAAACGATGTTTTTTTACATGCTTGTTGCAGGTATAAGTTATCCTTGTTAATTACTCGACTAAATTTCTTTCTGGTTTTTAAACGGTAAAAATAGAACTCTCTGCGACATTATATATCTGCGTAGACAGACGTGTGTGCGCGCGTGTACGTGCACATTAACGAATTATTGTATCGTGCTCGTTATTTGACATTTTCTATAATTAAACAACACGATTTTATTTTTTAAACATTTTTACGCATAATTTATACGCTTTTTAAATTCATAATCGGAAATAAAATAATAAGAAAGTTCGGATGGCATAGAAACATTCGTTGAACACGTCTCGAATGTATCAGTTTGCAGTCTGTGCAACATAAAAAAGTGTTATCTTATTGGTCGGTTCCAGCTTAAGCACACGTAAGCGTGCAACGCTTAATAATTATGTTCTAAAGCTCGTTTGCTCTCTTACATTTTCCCGATTCACAAGATTCGATTACTGGTAATTATAGACATGCTGTAAACGTGTCACCTCGTACGAGTGTATTATATACTCTCTGGTGAAAGTTTACGTTACTAACGCCCTCTTTTTGTTTCAGTGATTTCGATGAAATAAAAAATGTTGACGATGTTACGTGACGTGTAGTTTACAATTTTCAAGTTGTCAACGTCAACATGGAATATTTTAAAAGTAGCCTGAAATCTGTTTTAGGTTCTACACCTACCGAATACGAACCATCCGGTGCTGATACGGTATTTATAGTTTCTTAATCGATTCACTTTTTACATATATCCTGATATTTTCAATTACTTAGTAATCCGGTGCAAAACAAATAGATCTTATGAATCATGTTCAACTAGCTTTAACTAGCTCGATCGAGTTCAAATATATTTGTGTTAAATACTTTTCAAACGGAATAATCGCGCAGGTAGAGCGATTGGTAGACAGACTGCAATCATCAACGTTATTGAACGACAGACGAGATGCCTGTAGAGCTCTGAAAGCTCTTTCCCGCACTTACCGCGTCGAGGTTGGCGCTCAAGGAATGGATGCGTTGAGACAAATTTTAGAAATGGATAGAACCGACTGCGAAATCATTGGTTTGGCGTTAGATACTCTTTGTAATATAACGGATCCTAAGACGTTCGACGAAGAAGGTAATAGATGGTCGTACGATATTTCCTAAAAACTAATGTCTCTATCTCTTGGAATATGTCTATTCTCATTTTTAGTTGACAAACACGGACCCGCTAATAAAATAGGAGAACAGTTCACAGAAATATTTATTAAGAATACAGATAGCGTCGGATTAGTTTTAGCCCTTTTAGAAGAATTTGAGTTCAAAGTTAGATGGTCGGCGCTAAAATTATTGATGCATTTATCGACAAACAGACTGAAAGATATACAAGAAATAATTTTAGTCAGCCCTATGGGTGTTTCTAAGCTAATGGATCTCCTTAGCGATAGTAGAGAAGTTATACGTAACGATGTAAGCTTTTATAAATTGATGAAATGTTTTGAAAACTGTTTTGAAAAGCGTAAAGTACCGTATACTATACTATAATATAGGTTTTACTGCTTCTTATTCAACTGACAAAGGGTAATGCAAATATTCAGAAAATTGTGGCATTCGAGAATGCGTTCGATCGTATTTTCGATGTTATCGCCCAGGAGGGTAACGCGGACGGTGGTATCGTCGTGGAAGATTGTTTGTTGCTTATGTTAAATCTTTTACGGGGCAATATAAGTAACCAGAATTTTTTTAAAGAAGGTAACACAAGCTATATTGCTATTGCTTAAATATACACGAAAATATATATATTATTATTGTCATTCTTTGGGGTTGTAGGCAGTTATATTCAAAAATTAACTCCCATGTTTCAAATACCATCCGAAATTGATGATAATCCCCTAAGCGCGTGGAGTTCGCAAAAGGTATCGAATGTTCATTGTATGGTTCAAGTGATTCGTGCTTTGGTTGCACCGAGCGGACCCGCTCAGGTAATTATATTAATTGATTACCATAAGGTAGGATATAGCGTAAATCGTGCATCTATCGTGTATATAATATATCGTCTATATTGATAAAGGCAGTAGCGAATTGTCAACGAATCATGAGAGCTTGCGGACTGCTACAAGCTTTATGCAACATACTGATGGCTAGCGGTGTACCCGCGGATGTACTGACCGAGACTATTAATACGGTAGCAGAAGTCATTAGGGGAAATACCAGCAATCAAGAATTTCTGGCTGGAGTCATGGCACCTAGCAGCCCTCCTAGGTATTTAGTTTATTTCAATTTTTACGATACAAAACTGCTGTACGCGCTAACTCGAAATATAGACGTACATATACATACATACATATAGATACGTACACAGAATTCGATGCGCGTTTACTTCTCTTTAGGCCTGCGATCGTTGTGCTGCTTATGTCTATGGTGAATGAAAAACAACCGTTCGCTTTAAGGTGTTCTGTCCTCTATTGTTTTCAATGCTTTTTATATAAGAACGATATGGGACAAAGTCAGCTTATTCAGACTTTATTACCGCAAGGGAACGAAGTCCCAACGTTGACAACAGGTTTGTGAAATACTATCTTTTATCTTTTACTATTTAAATTACAATTAAAATTTCTACGAATTTATATTCGTTATAACGACGTATAACGAACGAGAAATATTTTACGAACACGTACTACTGCTAGGACAGCTCTTATGCGGTGGTTTGTTTTCCACGGATTCACTGTCGAATTGGTTCTCCGCTGTGGCACTTTCTTACGCATTGATCGACGATAACATGCAGAAGGAACAATTGTTACGCGTACTTCTTGCAACGAATATTGGTAAACCACCCGTGACCTTGATGCAGCAGTGCGTCATATTGTTACAACAAGGGAATAAAACGCAATGCAAATTAGGTCTTCTAATGCTACTCTGCAGATGGATTGCTCATTGTTTAGCTGCTGTTAAATCATTTTTGCTTATTGATTCGTCTATAGCTTATTTAACAGCTCTGTTGTCGTCGCAGGAGAATAACGATGATTTACAAGAAACATTGTTGCAAAGCATGTGCGCTATGCTTATTGGATTGTGCGTACATTTCAACGACAACAGTGTTTCTAATTACACGAAGGTAACACCATCGAATTTTCTAAAAATGTAATAGAATGGAAAATCCCCGTACGTATGTATCAGTTTTAAAAGATATATTTTTTTAGGAAAAATTATGTAATTTAATTGAAAATCGAATAGGACTCGAAAGATTCCAAGATGCTATTGGTGGGCTCGCTAGGCACGAGGTGTACTCTAGAACTTTAAAGCATCCTCAACCTTCGGCAAAAAATCCCTCCGAACTATTATTGGATCATGAATTTTGTAGATTATCGAAAACGTTGGAAGGTAATTATCGTTTAAAATTGTCTTTTATGTTATGATTTTTTTTATCAAATCTATCTTATCTATTCTAAAAATTGCAGTTTCCTAAATTCAACTTTTCTTCAATTCTGTATTCTTAGGCGTGATTATAAAATCAGTTCTAGATGGAAGTAGTTTGCATCGTAGAAATCAAATCGCAACACCTATATTGCCAGATTCCGTTTTAGTATCCGAGTATAAAGAGGTTATTCGGGAACAAAATTCCCAAATACAAAAACTTAATCAACTTACAGAATCACTTGTCAAAGAAAAACATGAGCTCGAAGTACGGTACAGTAATGTTTGCTCGTAGTACAAGAGTACTTGTACGATAAATGTATCGAACATACGACAGGTGATATTTACTAATTAATTCGCTGAAATTATCAACTTGTTGCAGGCACAGTTACAGGATCTTCGATTAACCATCGGTCACTTGAAAGATCAAAATTTAGTTTTACGAGCGGCACAAACCAATTTGCTATCGGAAGATAGTGAATTCAATAACTTAACGATCAGCGAAAATTGTACGAAAGAAGTAGAGAAATATAAAAATATGATTACAGAATTGGAGAATCGTTTGGCAGAATACGCCTTAATGATGAAAGAACGTGTATCTGACTTTGATCGTAAATTGCAAGAAAAATCAGAGGAACTAGAAAAACTTAAGAAAGACCAAGAAGATCTTTTGGAGCTGTTAACAGAACAAGACAGCAAAATTGTGCTTTACAAAGAGAAATTGATCGCATTAGGTGAAAAGGTATGCAGAAAACGTAAAGGTAAGCGATAAAAACTTGAAAGTTTACCCTCTCTTATATCGTTTGATCGTATTTTAGGTCGAGACGGATGAAAGTTCTGTTGAACTCGACACCGATGATCAACCAGAGTCCAACAATTCTCGTGTCGATCGTGTCGATTGATTCGTATCGGCCGTAAAATCAAACAACTAAAACAATTAAGTAGCGAGGGTAATGAGAACTCTTTTATTTCGACCTAATTCTTCCTCCCTTTTCTTATTTTTCTTAATCATTCAAATGAATAGCAGACACAAGTTATTTATATTATAGCACGGTAAATCGCAACTATCATCATATATTTTCTACAAAATGTAAATATAATTTTTGTTCTTCTACCTACCAACTGCACCACTTCGATGTTCTTAGATAACAAATTAATAGTTATTTTAATTGCATTAAGACCATATACATAGAACGGTCAGTTAATAATAATGATAATCTACTTGATACACTGATAATTCAATACGATGACAAATAGAAGACAAATCTTTATCATTCCATTAAGTTAATATATTGAATCTGCTCTACATTCTGCTGAATTAAATTATGCGATACTTATATTGGTATATCTTTAATAAATGTAGCGTACATTTTCCTCTTTTCTATCTATTCTCGTAACTATTACATCAAGTATCTACCATAAGATAGTTTACTATTTACATACTTATATAGTTCAAGTGTCTATAAAGTGCTTTCTCGTTGCTTGTTTACTGCTTGTACACATTTTGCCATAGTTTGCGAAGCACGAGATATTACGTCTGTCATAAAGAAGTGATCCAACGTTTTTTGCTTCACCTCCAAAGGACTCGAAGACAAGGGACCAGACGTTTCCTAAAACAAAAAGAGATAAAATTAATAAGAGATATAAAACAATTGTTTAAAACAGTATTATTTAGTTCGCTAGTTAATGAATTAACATCTATACGTTTATTACTTTCGTTAATTCTAATGCCTGGATGAAATAATTGGCCGGTTCTATGGTACCATATCTGACTAAATGCGGTGCAATCTCTTCTAGTCTAGATCTTATTTCCGTCAGATTTTCATAAGGCAAACAGACTCCACAAATCTGTAAAGATATCGTTTCAGATTAATTCTAATGAATTATCTAGTTTTTATGTTACATTTAAACAGGTGTTAACTAAATTACTTCGGAGAGGGCCCGTATGATCTTCCAATCTGTGCGTCCCATACCCGGTGGTGTAATTGCGGCACAAGTTTGCTGCGCTCGACCTTCTGTATTTACATATGTTCCAGCCTTCTCGGTATACGCAGCCCCGGGAAGTATAATATCTGCAATCGATGCTCCCTCGTCACCGTGACTGCCTAAGATTACGTTAATAAAAATCATTACACGTGTTCAAGGCGTCGATAAAATCTTATTAAATCATTTCTATCAACCTATATATATAATAAAACTGTTTGGGAACTCTTCCCTCTTGATATTCGCGTCGTCAGCTCCCAACAAAAAAAGAACTGTTGGTTGCTGTTCTTTAATTTCTTCAACAGACGATGAATAACCCAGATCCAAAGCTGCTACTTGTGATGCATTTGTGTGAAGTACGTTTAACACTTTCCACTCTGCGGGAGCCTAATTAGAAGAAGGCAAAACGTATCAATGACAGTGTATGTATATATATATATATATATGCTATTCTATCATGATTTTCTTACCTTTGAACTTTCTCCCAAAGACTGTGCCAACAATTGCGTTTCGGATAAAATTTTTTCACCGTCTCTTCTAGTTAATTGTTCAACACCCAAAATAATTAGGGGCTTTTTAGCAGATTTCAGAGTGTTTGAGAACGGATGAGTACCATTTCTTAATTGCGTTATAATTTCTGGAGACTGACCTAAATGCTAATAATTTATTCAAACAAGTCATTGATATACAGTCACGAAAAAAGAGAAGGATAGGGATATATATATATATATATATATATATATATAATGTTAACTGCGTCTTACCGCTTACCTCATAATCATAAGTTAAATTTACATTTGGTCCGATCAAACCAATTGTCTGTTCACCGTGGATGTATCCTTTTCTTAAACGGGTATTAACCAATGGAGCTTCATACCTCGGATTAGTACCGATCAATAAAACAACATCGGCATCTTCTATCGCAGCGATAGTGTTGTTTAATAGATAATTACTCCTTATGTCGATACCTGCACCATGTTTCGGAAAGCGTTGTTCAGTTGCAAGACTTTCACCTCCAAGTCTATTTACTAAATCTTTCATGGCTACGAGGGCCTCAGCGTCAGCTAATTTCCCAGCAATTGCAGCACATTTAGGCGGATCTACATTTTGAATAGCTCGAGTACCTAATAAAATAGCTCGAGTTACAGGATGACAGAAATTTGAAGTATTTTCGTTTCTAAGTATACAACATACTCTCTACAAGAACATCTTCCCATTCAACGGCTTCTAATTTCCCATTGATTTTCATCATGGGAGTTATGAGCCTTTGACGCTTCAGTCCATCATAAGAGAAACGTGCTTTATCCGACAGCCACTCCTCATTTATTTCCTGTGTATCATTAAATCATTTAGGGCGACTAATACATTTAAATATTTGGTTACTCCATTAGCAATACCTCGTTCACTCTTGGCAAAATTCTCAGAACTTCACCAGTTCTATGCGATATCACAATATTACTACCAACAGCATCGAGGACATCGATGCTGTCTGTACGGCGTGTTTCCCACGGACGAGCAACGAAAGCATACGGCTTACTTGTCAGTGCTCCGACGGGACACAGGTCAATAATATTACCAGACAGTTCGGACAGAAACATTTTTTCTACGTATGTTCCTACCTATACGAATGTAATCGAAGAGTAAGTAACGATCCATGTTTAAGAAAGATCGTTAAATTTGTCGAGTATGAAAATTGTTAAAAGACAAACATACCTGCATATCATTTCCACGGCCCGTAGTCCCCAAATCATCGATACCGGCTACTTCTGATGCAAAACGAATGCATCTTGTACAATGGATACAACGTGTCATAATTGTTTTTATCAGAGGGCCGATATCTTTATCTTCTACCGCCCTTTTACCACTGTAATTGATATCAACGAATCTGCTTCGATCACTACCAAATGCCATACTCTGATCCTGTAAATCGCACTCGCCACCTTGATCGCAGATAGGACAATCCAAAGGATGATTTACTAATAAAAATTCCATAACACCTTCTCGTGCTTTACGAGTTAGATCGGAATTAGTTTTCACTCTCCATCCTTTCATTACAGGCATAGCGCAAGCTGCGACAGGCTAAATATTTATATATACGCGTATATATATACATCATGCTGTATTCTTACTACTTTTATATCTCTTATACCGATTATAACGAATACCTTAACTTGCTTCTCAATTTCTACAAGACACATTCTACAATTTCCTGCCACGGCCAGACGTTCGTGATAACAAAATCTAGGAATTTCTACTCCTACTTTTGCAGCTGCCTAAACATAGTAGTTGTATTATTTTAATAAACGAAATTAGATCTGAATTGTATCTTAAATGAAATTCGGGCAATTACGTTACCTGTAGGACAGTTGTTCCTGGCGGAACCTGGACCGGTTTGTCATCTATGAATACTTCTACTAAATCTTGCTGAAATTTCGGTGATGTATGGAATCCCACGGTTGAAAGTCTACCATTCTGTAGTCCCGTGGACAACCTTATTACAGGAAGCCTTAACATCTTGCTCCACTCGCTCCGTTACGCTCGCTGTCGATGTTACGCTGTTATATAAGAAAATGTCAGAATTTCAAACTTTTACCGATCAATGCAGTAACCTAATTTTACGTTAATCAACAAAACCGTATTTTCAACGAATTTCTAACGACAAGCAAGTTAATGGTCGATATTACATATATACTAGAAACGTAACGAACGCTGCTCTCTTGCTGTACAAAACAAATTCCGAATAATTTATTATTAGACGAAAAAGTACCAAATTTCTTCTCTTATCGTCAACCTCTCTAAACGCTCTAAATACCTTGCAAGGCTCAAAATGGTACAAGACGAATAATCTATACAACATCGATCGAAAATAAATTTGTCGCAAACATATTGGTATACCCTACTATACTGTCTAGCGTTAGTACTCTGCAGAACTGTGTCGCGCGGTTCATTTTTGAACGCGTTGTTCGCGACACGTCTATAAAAAAAATTCAGTTTATATAAATAATTGTTCGATTACGCAAGATTAAAGAACGAAGAAGAATATTTTAATACTGCTTTGATTGCACCTAGAAGAATCGGTATGTTGCAACACCTTTTTCTACTAATTAATAAAGTTAATCTGTAACACTAACGCAAAACACTAACAACACGCAGATACATATACATATACATATACATATACATATATATATATATATAACTTTGAAAAGTTTATGAATTGAAAATGAATACATTAAAAAACGTAAGATTACGTTCGGGCCAGACAAATTTCCACTAGACTGGATGCATGAGGAAGAGACGGTTAAAGTATGGTTAGAAGTCGGTGTGGCGTCGTTTTGATACAGATCAAATTTGTCCGTCGAAAGTGAAGTTGAACCGAGCAGAAATGAATGATAATAAATATGTAAAAATGATAAGAGGAAGGAAGCTTGAGAAAGTTGGGTGTCGGAAAAAAATTAGGAAAGATGAATTAGTTAAGCAAGCTAACTTGGACGACGACAGAATAATTAAGAGATTAGAAAAGCAACTGAAATTGAACAAAAGGAAAAAAAAATCAATTCCCAAGTCCTTTGTTGCGGATGGTTTGGATTGTATCCTTTCTAATTTATCGTTAACAAAATTATGTTTAACAACTTGTGCCTGTTACTTCTCGTTCGCTGAATTTCTTTAACTTATGCATAGATCTGTTAAATTTTTGTTTAGAGAAGGATAAGAGATGTATAACGGAAGTGGAAAAGTTGGATCAATTTGAAAGTGAACTTACTAGTAAATTTAATGAAAATTTGGCGGACAAGATAGAAGCGAATGCTTGTAAAACTAATGAATCGTACGATGCTGGTATTAGCGAGAGTAAGAAGAAGAACTCGAGTAAAAGTAAAGGTAAAGACGACGATGTAGGCAAAATTTCACAGATAGAAATACCTAAAAATAATTTCAAGGAAATAAGTACTAGGAACAAAGATTTACACGAAGATATCTATGGAAGAAAACGAGATAACGAGGGTAATATTATATACGATGCTAACGCACGCGCGTCAGCAGCTGTACGAGCGAGTACTGTACATAATATAAATCTGGACGACGAAAACTTACGTTTGTTAAAAAGGCAATTAAAAGGTTGTTTAAATAGAGTAACCGAACATAACATGCACAGTATAGCGAATCAGGTAATTACAATCGTGTAAACTTAAATGCACCGATATACGCTTATTTATTTGTGATATTTCTTTATATTATTTAGATAGAAGAAATGTATATGACAAACAGTCGTAATAATATGAACTGTATATTAGCAGAATTAATGCTTGAAAGTTTAGTATCGCGTGTAATTACACCGGCTCGTCTTGTTTCCGAGCATATGATGTTAATTGCAATTTTACATTCTAACATCGGCATCGAAGTAGGTGCCAATTTTTTGGAGAAACTTGTTAAAAAATTTGTCAAGGTAATGGAAAACTCGCAAGACGTGGAGAATAAAGAGTTGGATAATGTGGTTCTCATGATTTCGTATCTTTACAATTTTAAGGTATTTTACAAACGCTTCTTAAAATTAAACGATTCGAACTAAAGTAAATATTAAGAATACAGCTTTTATCAGTTCTTTATTTATCTTACCCTTTTCTCAGGTATTTGGGCATAAGCTTCTCTATCAGATACTTGACAAACTTATGATCAAATTTACCGAGAAAGAAATCGAATTGATTTTACTCATCTTAAAAACTGTCGGATTTTCATTGAGAAAAGATGATCCGCACGCGCTGAGGGTTTTTATCCAAAATCTACAAGAGAAAGCGAATCGTGAAGATGGAAAAAAGTAGGTCCTCCTTCGTTTCTTACAAAGCGTAAATTTATATAGCGACGGTGATTGGAAGTTAACGAAAGAGTTATCATTGTTGTCGTACAGCTCAAGAGTTAGGTTTATGTTGGAAGTTTTACTGGCAATAAAAAATAATAATATCAGTAAAATACCTCAATACGATCCTTCTGATGTAGAGCATTTGAAAAAAGTTATGAAAAGTGTTATAAGACAAGGCAATACGGTAACAAGATTCAATGTATCTTTGGAGGATTTATTACATGGTACATAATATAATTGTAACAATTATAATCTTTATTGTTTCATCAATTTCTTTGCTTATATTTGCGATCGACTGCTACTGATTTAATCATTTTTCATGGTAGCCGATGAAAATGGAAAATGGTGGATCGTAGGATCAGCTTGGTCTCGATCGGTTGATACGAATATTAACATCAATTTAAAGCATAATTTTAATTTCGGTAAAAAAATCCTGGAATTGGCACAGAAGCAGAGAATGAATACCGATACGAGGAAAAATATTTTCTGCATCCTTATGACAGCTGAAGACTATTTGGATGCGTTTGAAAAACTCCATCGTCTTGATTTGAAAGATAAACAAGAAGGAGAAATCATACATGTTTTAATGCATTGTTGCTTGCAAGAAAATAAGTATAATCCTTTTTATGCTGTATTGGCACAAAAATTTTGTGAATATAATAGGAAATATCAGGTATTCGGTCGATAACTTTGTATATAATGCAACCAGTCGGGATGCATGAAAAAGATTGGTCATAAATGAATAATGCATAAATGTATCTTGTATAAATCTTGTATAAAAAGGGATCGCACTCTTACATTAACGAATTAAATATTTCAAAGACTATTTAATATTAGAGAGCACAGTGATATCGTAGAGGCAAGTCTTTTCTTTAACTTTTGTTGTCTTGAAATTTTTGATCAATCCTTTTCTACATCCCATGTATATGCGAATGTAAAAATATATATATATACGCGATAAATAATGTTTGATCATAATAATTCAGCTCACGATACAATATGCCACTTGGGACAAACTGAAAACATTGAAGTCGTATAGAAACAAACAATTAAATAACTTTGCACAATTATTGACACATTTATTTATTGAAAAATGTCTTGCTATATCAATTTTGAAAGTAAGTATGTACTTTCCTTTATTTAAAAACTGTTTATCGTAAGCCATTAACCATACATTGCTATTCTGTTACAGGTTATTCAGTTTACCGAATTAGAGAAGCATACCATGCAGTTCCTTAGACAAATTTTATTGGGAATTCTAGGGCATAAAAACGAACTGGCTTGTATACAAGTATTTGAAAGAATTTCTGTTTCTCCCCAGTTGCAGACTTTTAGAGAAAGCCTTCGTTTATTCATAAATTGTTTCTTAGTAAAAAATGTAGATTCGTGCAGTATATTGGACAAACATAGCGTTATGTTAAAAAAGAGAGCAGAGTCGGTGGATAAAATATTAATCTCCCATGGATCCAAAGTTGTGTTTTAGAGTTAATACAGGGTTGTACCAAAAGTATATTGTTTTATAATGATAGAAGAGGAATTTTAGAATCTGTCAAAATGGAAAATATTTCAAAAGGTTTTTTGCGCTTTAAATAAAATTAATACCAAGTATATTTTGTTATGATTTATTGAAAAATATGTATACATCGTGCTGTCTGTACGCACAGCACATATACACATACATGCATATGTATGCTTGCAGTTAAATGTTTCCAAGTCCTGTCATTTACTAATCATTACTTTCCATATGCTTGCATGCAGCGTTTGTAAGTATCCTCGTATTCCGCATTTAGGAATCCAGAACATCCGTATCCACCTAATCGATGAATACGAAGAAAATCGTCGCAATTGATCGTACCGTCACCATTACAGTCCTAGAAAGAAGCACACGAGGAATGGAAAGCAATTATTACGTTTTTATAAAGGTAACTAATATTAAACTGTTTTGGTCATAAAAATGTTCAATTAAACGTTAGTAACAAGTTAGTAACCGAAAACATTATTGACCGAGTTTCGGCGACTCGTCGTAAATATATGCATGTATAGAGATAAGATAGCTCTTAGACGCTGGCGTCCCGGATGTCGCTAAATAAGCACAAACTAACGGTTCGTCCAATAGGAAGTAGCTCAAACTTATACCATCATTTCTTATTGATCGGTTATGTTTATTTCGAAGAGATATTATCTTGGTAATTTACCTGAGAAAATTTCGTCATATATCCTTCTACTGTACGAGCTGCACACTCTACATCGTTTACACATCGGGAGTATGCTGTACGAAGTAAAAAAAAATATATATGTTTATTTCTACCGTTTCCACAACATCAATTATGTATATTAAATTATGATATCTATATGTAAATATCAGTACTAACCATCGCCATCCGACTGACCATCAAGGGTTGGTTTGCCGGCATCGGCCCAATAATTCCACGTTATACGAAATGGTCCGCAAACGGACCCGTCACAACCAATCGTAGCGTTACATCCGGAAGCAGCTTCGCATATACATCCAAAACAAACGCTTGATACCGTTTGCGCTCCCACTATTGATATCTGTTGTTCTATTATAAATATAGGTTGAGTTTAGAAGTAGAAAATAAATAGTTGAAAATATAAGAGTGATTTTTTGAGTAAAGCGATTTTACAAGTGCGTCAAGTACGCGGCCGCTATGCCACTACAGGTTTATATAATAACGATCACCGTCTAACCGATATAATACCGGATCCTTGTATATGGTAACAAATTTTTCGGTCTTAGAGATCTGGAATTGGAGAAATTTCTATCCGTTTCTCTCTTTTATTTTCTTTCAACGAATAAATAAATAAATTGCTTTTAGTATACATTTACTTGTTTTATAATATTCTCTTGTAAAAGGATTCCACTTTTTTAATATGACACCAATTCATTTAATTATAAACTAAAATTCACGCAATAGCGATGTATTCGCGATATATATATATATATATATATATATATATATATATATATATATATATATATATATATATATAATAACGCGTTTGAGATTTGATTATTCTTTCAACTATTGATCTGAACTAAAGAAACAATATTATAAATAACTTTTCTTATCGTGCGAGATTTCAACGCTAGGGTACAATCGTCGCAGTGCTTTACACTGCACGCTTTGAACAAGGACCACGCTCCTCGCAGTATATAGTGCATACGTACATTATGACATAAAAGTAGCCCTTATTATAGAAATCGGCATGAAAATGATTAACTAAGAACTATTCGCGTTGGAACTAAGTTACGAGGAAAAAGTATAATGATTGTATTTAATAAAAATATGATAATCCATAAAATTCATGTTAAACACAACTGCTCACCGTAAATTAAGAATAGCGTCAATACACACGTAATAATCGAAGCGTTCAAGAAGGAGATCATCTTCGTTACGAATAGTCTTTTCCTTGAGGAACGAACGAATTTATTTCCAGTTTCTCACCGTTGTTAAATATCGTAGGGATGCCGTCACGAAGTGTACAAGAATATTCACGCGATATTCTCACTGTTCTCTTTTATATACCAGAAACTTGTAGCGGCGTTGCGGAGGATCAGGTGGGGGATCGTGACAGAGGTCAGTGGCAAGGACTATCTCTTGAAAAAGATCACGATTGAAAAATGAAAACTTGGAGTTGAACTAGCCGCGACACTTATAAGGCATGCAGGAGAGAAAAAAATCTTATTCTAAACAGGAAAATTATGTGACGGAAAAGTAATAGTGGATAGTAATCGTTAAACTCGCTCAAACTTACAAACGTCTGCATCTATGTGCATACATTTTCGTGCAATTCGTTTCATTTAGTTACCTCGAGAAATGTAATTAAAAACTAAAGAAATTTATTAATTAGATTTAAATAGACATTAAATGGATGCGATGTTCAAATACGTACGCGATACAACCAAACTTACGAGTTAGGCAAAAAATAAATACGAGCAAGGTATTACGCCATTACTTTAACAGTAGATTGCGATTATCCTTGATGCCCTTTCCATCCGTCTTCTTTGTCTCTTATCCATATCCCTTTCCTGTGTGTGATTTGTATGTGTAATATTTATCCACGAAACAGAAACTGTACTAAAACCGGATTTTGAGCATAGGTGGTAACATGCATAGGTACGCATGTATTCACACGATACAGTAATGATATTGCAGACACTATGGATACAATATTTGCGACGTATAACATACAAGAGCTTGTTGTTGTAAATGTTTTATATTTTTCTTCTAGTATTCAACTTTTCAGTTATTATCACACATTAATGTAATATTTATGCTTAAACTAGAAATTACTAAGCGTAACCAATTATTAACGTTAACCACAACACTGAGAAATTTTCAATACAACGATGCACAAATCTATGTTTATATTTGTAATCTTACGATAACATAAACTGAACTTATATAAGCTAATAAGTATCTAATAAGTATTATTTCTTATTTTATCCTTTTTTTTTTGCAAGAAAAGGGTACAAGACATTTTTATTATTATTACTATTCTTATTGATGTTAATATTATTATTATCATTATTATTATTACTATTATTATTATTAAAAGAAGAAGAAGAAGAAGAAGAAGAAGAAGAAGAAGAAGAAGAAGAAGAAATAGATATCGAAGATATCAAGATAAATCCAGGTATTATAAAAGAAAGGATATAGTTCTTAATTTAGTACGTGAGGCACGTTTTTATGACGTCATCCGTAAGAAACGGAACTAGTGATGTCATCCATCGTGGAAACAAAATTTTATTTCGAATCTGTTATACGTATATATAATAGTAGCGAGTGAAAAATATATATAATGGATTCGATAAAATGTTCTGTCCACGATGGATGTATCTATCAAATTGTAAAACGCGTAATGTTTATTAATCGTATACATATAGTATAACATTTGAACAGCCCCAACAACATCGATGATAACGATAATAAATAATATTTTATAAATAATGAATAACCAGAATGGTAAGATTTTAGTCAAAGAACTTAGTATTGCTGTTTTAAAAGTAAATAAAAAATAAAATTATACGTCTATCGTTTGTCCATTTGGTACTAATTTGGTACGTTCTTTAACTTTGTAATAAAAATTATTCTACCGTACGTCGATACACGCATATGTATATAATATATACAAACAATAATTATTATTTAACAAGTTTAAATTGATGATAATTAAAGACAAAAACAGTTTCATTTATATTTTATTGAACGATTCGATATCGACAGATTGTACATATTGGTTGAAACTTTCTATCTGTTCTATTAACAAATCTACGGATACCTTGTCATCTTCTATGACACACATTATCCTGAACTTATGAATGCCGTAACCCACTGCAACTAGTTTAGCTGGAAACACAATGTACGCGAGATTAATTTTTCAAAAGATTAAAGTATTTTAAGAATGATAAAAAAAAGTATAAATTAAAAAATGACAAACGTACATGCTCCCCAAACTAGTCCATCCATTTGAATAGATCTTACAGCATCTTCCATGGCTTTCATGTCAGTTTCGTCGTCCCATGGTTTAACATCTAACACTACGCTTGATTTAGCGATTAACGCTGGCTTTTTAGATTTTTTCTCGGCGTACGCCTTCAATCTTTCTTCCTTGAGTCTCGCAGCCTCTGCGTCCTCTTCCTCGTCAGATTCGAATAGGTCCACATCTTTATCGTCGTCCTCTTCGTTCTTGGTTGTCGTCGAATCGATAGAGTTATCGCTACTTAAGATAGTAGGTGCTTTCTTTTCTCCTGGAAGTGTTGTTAGATCATAGGTTTTGATATGATTATACCATCTCAAGACATGAGGATTCGAAGACGTTGGAGTCTTTCCTAAAGCTTCTAGAACAGCTACATCTGCTTGAGTGGGTTGCCACCTTTAAAATAGAATTATCGTATTGTACGTTAAATGATATTAGAGACTTTCATTTCCTGTACATATTTGCATTTTTCTTTTAAATGCTAGCTACATATACGGTGTCGATTTATACACCGCTTACTGCACGCACGCACGCACGCACGCACGCAGGCGCGTGTGCGCGTATGCATGCCTGAAAGGTTAACAAAAATTCAGAAACGTTTTCAAACATAAAAGTATAACGTTCGTATAAACGAAGAAAAAGAATGGGAAAAAGCCGAACGTTCGATAGATTATCAGCAAGAGATGTTGATAGATGAAGTATCACGTGCACTTTAATGGATGTATCGTAAAAATAAAAGTTCACTTTTACCCATCGATATAACTGCGATCTGCTAGATACAAATTTAAATCTTTGACACCCTTGTCAGTTTTAAGATCACCAATAGCCATTGCGAAAAATTTAGCGAAAAGAAGACTCTTTCTCTTTTCTCTCTTCTCTCTTTCTTCTCTTACACCCGACGTTACACTGTGAATGAAGTCCCCTCTATACCTTTATCCGCTAACCGGAAGGGGAACCCTAGACTCTGTGAAAAATTCACGGCCCATTACTTCGACGCAACATGGCGTCAATCCGGTCTGTATACCTGTATCATAAACGGAAGCGTCGATTCTCCCTTATTAAAAAAAGAGAAAAAAGAAAAGAAAAACGAAAATGAGAATAGTACAAACGTCCAATGGGATGGGACTTTATCTAGTGCCGCTAGTTCTCATTGGACAGCCGCTATGCTAGTAATTAAAGCCAGCTTCGCGTTCACAAATTCTTCTTCAACTTATCTATCTAGGTTTCTTTGTTTAACGGAAGACTATTTCTCTCGAGATTATTTTGTATGTATAATTCTCGTTGAAATTTTGAAGATCGTTCGATTCACGGTTGGGTTCACGGTCAATCGTTCCTCGTTTCCAAATTCTGGATCCAACAACTTTCTTTAAATGTTAAGTGATTTAGTACGTATAATAAGATGATAATGTTGATGAAAGTCTCGCAAAATTTCTTGACAGTTGCTGTTACTAAAAGGTGACTATTCTTGTAGGAAATTCTATAACATAGTATACAAGTTTTTACTTTTTACTATTTTTAAATCTTATTAAAAATTAGATAAAGATAAATATTGTTTTTTCAATTGATTTTTATATTATTAAGCGCAACGATGGTGTCTTTTACAGTGTTGCGACGCAACATTTCTTTAGGAAATGTAATTTTTCCTCTCAAAAAATATCTAACAATAAAATAACACGAAATTCAATTGTTACACCGTTTCCTCCGTTAACCGAGCCAGTTCCAAATTTACCAAAAGCGATCTATGCTACCGCTAAGGACGAACATCATGTTACGAAAGTTTCGGTCCTCTCGAACGGGCTGAAAGTTGCATCTGAAAATCGATTCGGTCAATTTTGCACGATAGGCGGTAAGCTTGAAAAAAGGTTCTTCCTAAATATTATACTTTTCTGTTTTAAATACCACCATTTGTACATTACGTTCAATTGCTTTACAGTATTGATCGATTCTGGTCCTCGGTATGAAATTGCGTATCCCAGTGGTATCTCACATTTCTTAGAAAAATTGGCATTCGGAGTAAGATTTTTGTAGTACAAAATAGAATTACCATATTCGACGAGTCGAAAGAAAAATAAGGAAAAAAAGAAAAAATCAGTAATTTACTCTTACAGTCGACCAAAGCGTACAAGAATAAAGACCAAATAATGCTCGCGTTAGAAAAACATGGAGGAATATGCGATTGTCAGGCATCCAGGGACACGTTTGTTTACGCGGCGTCGGCGGAACGCCATGGATTAAATACCGTTGTTCAAATTTTGGGTGATATCGTTTTAAGGCCTCAAATTACACAGGAAGAGGTAAAACATTGGTATATTGTTCGATACCGTGACGTTTACTGATACAACGCCTATACGCGTACTTCTTGTATACGCGAAATAATATAAGGATATAAATGTAGGACAAAAATTTAGATGTTTAAATTTCTAGGTAAGCGCTGCGAGACAAATGATTCAATTCGAGTTGGAGTCTTTACTTACAAGGCCGGAACAGGAGCCAATACTAATGGATATGATTCATGCGGTAAGTAAAAAACCAGCGTTTCAAATTTCAATGAAATCCGAGGAATCTATATATTTTTACAAAGAAACTTACCCTTCAGGCTGCATATAGAAATAATACCCTTGGACTTCCAAAGATTTGTCCAAAAGAAAACATTGACCGTATAGATAGAAAAATACTATTAGAATATTTAAAACACCATTATACACCGCATAGGATGGTAGTAGCCGGAGTTGGTATAGAACACGAGGATCTCATTTTGGCGGTTCAAAAGTAATTATGAATAAAACTGTTAAGTATTCATTAATATGTATCGATGTATTACAAAGTTGATTTTCACAAACTCAACAATTGTAAATAATCTTTTGCAATTCTGCGAGACTGATATTCTTCTATCGAGATGAGATTGAAATTTGAATTAAATTTTCTTATTACGATTATAGACATTTCGTAGAAGAGAAATCTGTTTGGGGCGAAAGCGAAAAGGAAGGAAAATTTGTAAATACAGTCGACGGTTCAATTGCCCAGTATACTGGCGGCTACATATTAGTAGATATCGTATTTTAAATTAAACATTAATTACATCAGTACTGTTATATATATTTGATAACTTGAAATTATACAATTGTTCAGGAAGAATGTAATGTACCTGTATATGCAGGACCGAGTGGTTTACCGGAATTGTCGCATGTAGTGATAGGCTTGGAGGGATGTTCTCATCAAGATCCGGATTTCGTAGCGATGTGCGTTTTAAATATGATGATGGGTGGTGGTAATAGCTTTAGCGCTGGAGGTCCAGGGAAAGGAATGTATACTCGTTTATACACAAACGTACTCAATAGGTAATACTCGAATCTATCTATGTCTTTGTTTCAAAAGTTAGCCAGTATTATTTTGCAGATATCATTGGTTGTATAGTGCAACTGCATACAATCACGCATATGCCGATACAGGCCTTTTTTATATTCATGCATCTTGTACACCATCTCATGTCAGAGATATGGTAGAAGTAATCGTTCATGAGATGGTCACTATGGCAAATAATATTACGGATAGCGAGTTAGCGGTGCGATTTTCTATTTCTCTTATTTTTATATCTAATACTATATATACACCTTTTTTTCTTTTCTAATCTCGTTGTTTATTTTTGAATAACACAGAGAGCAAAAAAGCAATTGCAATCTATGCTACTTATGAATCTGGAACAAAGACCTGTTGTATTTGAAGATATCGGGAGACAAGTTTTAGCCACCGGTAATAGAAAACGACCGGAATACTTTATACAGGCAATTGGTACGTTCAATATAATTACCTATAAATTTTACATCAATTTGTTAGATTCCGTAACGTAGTATAAAAAAAAAAAAAAAAAAAAAAAAACTAACAACTGCTGTATTTGTATCTGTATATTATGCTATACTCAGATGGGATAACAAAAGATGACATAAAAAGCGTGGCGCGCCGTTTACTCAAGTCACCACCTAGTATAGCAGCACGAGGAGAAGTAAGAAGCGTACCTTCGATCGGAGACATTCAAGCTGGATTAATAGATGAACAGGGCAGATTACCTGGCTCTCGTAGCAGATTATCACTTTTTCGTTAATTTCAACACGAATACTAATATCGAAATTCATACACGTTCATTGCTTAAATTTGTTAAAGTCATATAAACTGTACAAATTGTTGACTTTATCGTAAAATGAAAATATTCTATTTTAAATACCATGTATAACGAAAAAGAACTTATTAATTTATTTATAATCTACATTTGAATGTGTTCTAAAGCAAGCAACTTTAAACCTTTTCCGTATGACTTGTCAAACTTGTATATTTGCACGTTTCACACAAATACAACACCACTAGGTACGTAAGCACATGTGAATATAACGTATAAGTACAAATTATAAAATTGAGTATTGTATTTATTGCATTGCACATTGCGCGTGGGCAACATTTAAGAAATGAACTAATAGCAAAAACAAATATAGGTGTATTCGCAGTTATATTTATGAGTGACGACGACTAACACGAATGACGGTATATCTTTAACTAGATTATAACATATAATCGACTTTTTACGTTATGTTCGTTAGTACATATAACAGAGAAAGAAAATAAAAGAAAATTTGTAGTACATTTCGTCGTACATTCTTTATTTCTGTAGCAAATTTTTCTCCAGTAGCGTATATTTGTATATACACGCGATACGTACACATTTCAGAATTGTCATAACAATAAAATTAAGCTTCCACTTCTTCCAGTGTCTTAAGGAAGGAAGCTTTCTTCTGAGCGACACGGTTCTTTCTCTCTGATAACGAAAGTTTGGCACGATTCCAGCGCTTTTTCACGGGTATTGCTTTTCTTACGGCTTTCGTGTGTTCTGGGTTTGTACGTATAGCCTCGTGGGCACCTTTGTAAATATCTTCAATCTACAAATGATAATATATACCATACATTTTTATATATTAATAATAACTAAATTAGAAACAAGAAAATGTATTGCACAAATAAGAGTAATATAGCGTAATACAAGCGTATAGTGTGACACAGGTTGATGTGAAAAATGCCATGATCTATGCATTTATCCTTCTAAACCAATGCACTTACTATTGTCCAACTGCGACACTGCAGAGATTGTGAAATCTTGCAATAATTATAAGTTGGACGAATACCTTGCAAGTTGATACAAATTCATGTATATGTATAAGCAAAATATATGAACGCTTACATTGTCAGCAGCGATACCATTTTTTATATACTGTGAAAACTGTCGTTTGAACGCTTCGTCATCTTCTTCTTCCAGCATTCTCATATAATTTGCAACATGCTGCCCAAAGATGTGCTGCCGGTGAACATCGGCATTGAAAGATTTTGATTCGCTGTCATATCCAGGAAATCTTTTGGTGCTGTTTAGCGAGAAAAGAATGGAACTTATTAAAAACTGTATTCAGAAATACCGATTCTGTTACTTCTAAATTTATTTATACATCATCAGAGACACAGTTTTTAATCTTTTTACGCCTGTGCAAAGGCAATAAGTTGTATTGTAGAACACAGATACAAAGTCATGCCTTGCTATGACTCAGATGACGCGCATGTGTCATAAAATCATCATCGGTAGTATTTAATTTTTGATTGCCGAAATTGTCAAGAAAAAAACTGTTTCACGGAATACCTATGCGGAATGTTGAGACCACCGTCAACAGCACCTTTCATAGCACCGAAAACTCTAGCACCGGTAGTTGTACGCATAAGACCAGTATCTAGGTAACACCTAAATGCACCAGGACCTTCATCCAATTCCTCGACATTGTATTCATCGCCCGTTACTTCTGTTGTTCCAGTGTACAGAGTATCTAGGCCTAATTTTTTCAATAACTGCAGAGAAGCATACAAAAAGACCATTATTTTTAAATTACACCTTTGTTTGCAATTATAATTAATCTTATAAAATTGTTGTTCAGGATCATATAACAGGGAACAATTAACGTCTCTTCAGTTATGCATCAAAGCGAGCTGAGTGTTTCATCATTTGGTAAATGTTTAACAAAGTATAAGAATTTTTATATGAAAATAATGAAAAGATACTTACTCTCCTAGCCAAAAGAAGACCTGTGCAATATGCAGAGGCATAATTTGTAAGGCCAACTTTAACTCCATACTTTGGAAGTTCATGGCTGTATGCTGCGCATACAATTCGGTCTCCTTCAATTCGTGAATACGCAACCTGTTTGTATACTAATATTATTTCATAGTTTAACAATGAAAATATTTGAATGCATAATTTAATTAAACTTACCTGACAAGTAATATCCTTATTCGACAGACGTACAATTAATCTATATTTTGGAGTGTTATATTTATTTTTATCCTGAATAGTTAATCGTTTACGTGCGTAATAATCAGTTTTGCCTTCGCGTCGCCTTTTGAATTTAACTTGGTAACGTTTGAAATACTGTTTATTTTTGACAACTTTTACAAAACCCTAGAAATATATGATTTCATTCAGACCGACATATATCTTTAAACGTATACGTTTAATCTATATATGATACTCAGAGACATATGGAAATAATATTCTCATTCTCTCTCTTCAAAGTGAGCTAAGTAAATCATCACTTGTGACAATTTTACTAAATTGCCATTGTTATTCTAGAAAGTAATTTAACATTTTTTTTTCAGTTTCGTATCATAAACAAATTATTTTTATTAATACACAAACGCACGCACGCACACACGTACGCGCATAAAAAAAAAGTCTACTAATATTAATATTAATAATATAATTTAAATAAATGGGAAACAATTTTTCTCTCAACGGTATGGTAAATAGTCTAATTTAAAGAGGATACAAAATTTACTATAACATTAATTGACATTAATTGAACGCTTCTAACATTTTGTATTCATATCATGTTCAGTAAATATCGTTTTTGGAATCGAATTCGATAATGTGCATCTATCGTTTTTATCAATATCAAATAACATTTATAAATAATTGAAGAATTTATTTACATAACTATATTAATCTTAAAAAGATTTTACCTACCATGCCTACGGTAAATGTAATAAAAGCCCCGTGTCGTAATATCACCTTCCAACGTTTTACGTATGAAAAGGAAGTTGCTCCCTGCGCATGCGAATTATTTACTATGCCTTACCAACGCAAATGCTTGATCCGCATGCCGTCCAATGAGAAACGACGATACTAGTTAGAGTCGTTTCCATTGGACGACCATTGCCACGCGTTTTTCAGCAAGTTCAGTTGAAAAATACAGGATATTCTGCAATTCGACAGATAACGCTTAAAATCTGATTTCTGAATTTTCATTTTAAGTAACTTTGTTCGCAGTCAAAATTTTTATTTCACCTTCGTTAAATTGTAGCCAATCAGAAAGCATGTAGAACGTCCGCACTACGGTGGTAATGTTGGATACGAGCCTCTACCGAACTGCCTTCAGGCTTTAATAAATGAATCCAAGATCTACGCGTTTTATGTAAGTCGAGATTTTGGCAAAAAAAAAAAAGAAAAAAAAAGTCGTTTGAATCGACAAGTTGCTTCATCAGGAATCATTACAACTAAGAAGCTGTGACGTAACCAATCTAATGATTTGACAGAAACTCGTCGCACGAAACAACTCGAAAAGAGAAGCAGACACACGTACATCACACATAAATTATGTTGTATAAATAAGAATACATAACACGAGAGCAGTGAACATCTTTTATTCGTAACACGTCTGCTCTGGTCATATTAAACAAACACAAGATGTGTTCACCTAAAATTGGTCGTATCTGCGCTTATTATCAGTAATTTCATAATATTGAATGATTCGCATTTGTTTATATTAGTGGTTTATGTATTAATTAATATACAAATTGGATGTAGAATTTTGTACGTATATCTTACTATAAATTTCTGTCTGTCGTTCAATATAAACATAAGAAATTGTGAAATAAAAATTTGAAACAGAAAGATATGAAAGAACATATTTAACTCGAAATTTTCAATTATTAAGTAGAATTATTAATTTTGCATTTTTACCGTGTTAAGGGTTTCTACGTGTAAAAATCGTTTTCACATTACTAAATGCCATATATGCGTACAATGAAATGTATGTACTTATATATTTATAAAAATTGAATCATTATTTGTACTGTACACAGGGATCGTAATTTAATGAATGTATGTATATAGGGTCTCATCGATCTGTTTGTACAAGATGGAAGGAGAGGTGACTCTCCTTAAAAGATAAATCGGAAAAAAAGAATAAAATTTCTCCTTTGAGGTTACGTTCTAAAAAAAATTGATTTCAAGGATTCGGCCAGCGCATTATACTAATATGTAAATGAATATAATATGAATAATACAATTGACTGGAGATTATTTTAGATAAAAAAACAAGTCGAACCATTACTCCAGCCAATTATATCAATGGTATTTATTTACTAGTTACCAAAATGCACAAGTTATATCTTCAAGCTCAATTTTCTCCAAAATGAAACCTTAAATGATAAAGTTTTATTTTATTTTTTCTTTTTTATTAATTAATTTTTTGCACGTATTTAGAATTACTTCCTCTTTCCGGTTTATACCATCAGATGGATGACACTCTATATTATATGAACAACACTTAAGGGGTAATTTCTGACGTCACATTTCAAGCATTCTCTCTTTTTGTCCATATTTCTTTTTCAGTTTGACCAATGAATTATCAATGAGAAACGGTAGTTAATCAGTACTCGTGGATCTCGCATTTCTTTGTTTGGACCTGCCGATTCGCTGTAGGTTTATATCCAAGAACTAACGCTGCAGCGCGGAAATTCCACTCGCTCTCCGATCAGCTACTGTTTCTTATTGATACATATCGCAATCGAAGTGGAAATTTTTACTAAAAAAAAAAAGAATTTGCTTCAATAACCTGAGGAATTATCTCTGAAGTAGTACCTGTTAAATTCTTAGATATTCTGTATATACTTTTGTTTATTTTATATGAGGAAATTAAACAGTTTATCCTTTGATGAAATGCAAGTTCTACAAAGGGTAACATATTATCCTTTTTCACGTTTTGACTTCATGAGCATCTTCTGTTCCCCAATCACTTAAATCCTCATCCCAGCCATTATTCTCTTCGGATGTTTCCAATCCCACTTGTGTTTTTATGTCGAATACACTATTCGATAATGTTTGTGGTTGCTGCACATGCAAAACTTGTGTTTTTTTAATCACTGGCTCCATATCTGTGAAAAAATCATATTCTTCTTTCAAAGTGTTAGACGATTTGGAATTTTTGATATCAAGTTCTGAAATATCAGACAAAACAGCCAATTTCTTTGTAAATCTAGATTCAATCGATTTGATTTTGTCTGTACTTGGTACTGAATCTGTAGTAATCGAAGTTGAAATATCATCGGACTGAGACTGTGAAGGTTTATCGGGAGATTTCAAATTTTGAAGATTCGTGTCGCCAGTTTCTTGCATGTCCCAATCAGACCATGTATATTCTTCCTCGATAATTGAAGTACCAATCTCCTTTTTATCCTCACCTCCATCTGGAGATGGTCTTTCAGGTAAATTAATTGCTTTATCGATAATATTCGTTGAAATCGTAAATTGAACGGTGTTTGTATTTTGATCTGTTTTTTTCTTTTCCTTCAATTTATTTGGCCGGCCATCTGTAAATAATTTTCCTCTCCTTCCACCAATTACAGTGGCAGCGCCTAAGATTGGAACTATATCACTCAATGCTTTTAATGTTGCGGATACAAGATGATCATTTGTATCTTTAATACCGACTAGTAATTCAGGAAGTACTTGAGATTTTAATTCGCTTTCTTGGAAAGTATGAACAAATGAATTAAAGTGTAACAAAAGTACCAAACGTATTGATACATCTCGTATACAAAACATCTGTAACAGTTTGGGTACTAAATAAACTTTAAATGTAGAAATTGTAAATAAATTACCATTTGTACCATTATCATTTTCTGCAAATTATATATAACGTATTGAATCTCAATTTATATTAAATATAAAATTTTATTAAAAACTGTTTACCTTTTGGTTTTAAAATAAATGGTAAAAGCTGTTCTTGTGCTGTTGTGTCTAATAAAACCATTCTTGAAAGTAATAATCGACCCAATTGTTCGGCAACAATATTTTCAGGGAATGTTCTCAGTTGTGTTATTAAGGTTCTATAATATCATGAAAAGTTTTATATATATATATATATATATATATATATATATATATATTCCGAGTTTATATCAATAATTAGTCATTTTCTTTTGTTACAGATATTTACCCAAAAAATATTTCTTTCTCTTGATTACTTTTTAAAGGTAATTCATCTAGAAATGCATATATCCTCATAAAATCATGAGTAAAGAATGGGTGTTGAAGTACATGGGAGAGTTCGCTTCTTAACGTCGGATCTGGATTTTGTAGATTTTCTTTGCAAAATTGTTTAAATTCTAAAAAACTAGGAACATAATCTAAAATGGAGCGAGACGATTAATTAAAATTTTTATTTATAATTCATTTGCATATACAATTTATATAAAATTATTTATATATATCACTTACCCGGATCCTTCAATTTCAATATGTTTTCAGCTAAAATTCCAAATGCATACGCATCGATCGATGTAAAACTTGTTAAGGCGATAGCTGTATCTTCCACAGAAGATATCGCTTTCTCGTATCTATAGTTTCTTATTCTTTTCAAATAAGAAGTTAATTCTTTAAATTTACATAAGCATTCCAGTCCACCAAGTTTCCAATATCCTTCTGGCGTAACATAAATAGAACTTTCACAAATATTGTTGTGTGATACAAATGCTTTCTCGTGAAGAAAAACCAGTGCACGTAAAATGCTATACAAGCCCATGCATATTTGTAATGTATTTTGGGTTTCTATTGATTGAATTAAAGGCTTAACTTGTTCAGTAGCGAGAAAAAACTTATTACCCTTCGACCATGAAGAAACATATTTTAATATACAAGGGTGTCTATATAACATTAGATTCTGAAATATATATACATACATATACACACGCGCGCGCGCGCGCATACACACGCACACATATATATGTACTAATTCATAAATTAATATTAACCTTTGCAGCTTTTTCTAGAGGTGATGGATTGCCAAAATTTGCAGTGTAATGCAAAGATGGTTCACTGACATACACTGAAATTGTTTGAGTACTGTGGCCACTCACGTGCGCTGTATGATGTGCCCAAAAATCTGTTACTTCTATAGGTTTCTCATCGATTTCCAGCCCGCTAAGGGCACTTTTTTCATTCCCCATTAATCTTGTTAATTTTTAAGAGGAGCGATTTATATAGATCTCGAACAATGAGTAAAAACAACAATGAAAAGGTTGAAAACTACAACAAACATTTATAATCTAATATGGAGAACTACCTGGTAGATTGCTTTGTAATTGTTTAAATTGTAATATCAATTTCATTTAAAGCATATCACTCTCTCACTCCCTCTCTCTCTCTCTCTCTCTCTCTCTCTCTCTTCCTCTCTCACTCACTCTTTCTGTCTATTATCAATTACGTTCAATTATTTGCAACTTTTAAAAGAAACGACAAGAAAGTTAATGTCACCCGCCTTCTCTATTGCTTCGTCAATAGTGATGCTGATATTTGCCTTTTGTATGCATATGTACACTGAGTTTCATCGATTCTGGCGTGGCGTATGACACTATCGCATGTCCAGGCCAGCGAACTGGTAAATAGAAAACTAATTTATCGACATTTATCGTCGCACGAATTCTTCTGTGAAATAAGCTATTGCGAAAAATGATTAAGATGTGAAAAATCAATTTTAACATTCTCGACTCTTTCTATGGGCGAAAGTATGCTTTTTACTTGTAAGAACAACTCCAGTTATCTACAACAATTTTTATCAATTTTGTGATACATTAAAATTATGTATTATTTGCCACATATTGATCGTAAGTCGACCTCTTTTTAAGCCCTGATGATAAATATCGATAAATTAGTGTTCTATTTGCCAACGTGTATATAGCCGTTTCACCACGCCTTAATCGGACCTCCGGTCTGGGTATATTTAGTGTCACATGTCGTATCAGAATTGATGAGACTCTAGTAGTAAATATTATTGTATTAATTATAAATTACAAATAAAACTTTATTAATATTTTTCTTATTTTCATGTCTCTCAATAAACATTTGCATGGGTTAAAAATCATTAACTAAATAAATAAAATTGTATGTACTTTCTTTTTAATTTATAGCTAGATATTCGAGGGTCTGGCATATTATTAAGCTATACTAATGGGTGGGCCATATTTTTGCAATATTTAGAAATGCAGTATTCTGTTTCATGTAAAATATATAATAATAATAATAATAGTAAATATTTTGTCACATATTACAATTGTGGTGAATCATTTTTTAATGCTGTTTGATCACATCCTAATTGACAGACCCTTGTACTTGCAGATTTTGTTCGATATGTCTTTTATTTATATTCAGATAAAGATTACATGACTTACTTACTTTTCCCTTGGTTTATTCCTCATCTTCGTCATGTCAGTCGGCAAATATTCACTTGTGAGAATTAATATTATCTATACAATAATGCATCAATACATATATTACTAATAATGATGATAATACCAATCATAATGACGATGACGATTGATTTACTGTGCAAGAACACAATCTTGTGTTACGTTGCACGCGTGATTATTGTGTAAAAATGATATATTAAATTCGTAACGTTAATTGGAAGGATGACAAAACGCCGATAACGGTAGAAATGGTAATCCTGACAATGACAAAAGCAATGATAACAGTTGGCGATAATTTGCTGTTCATTATTGTTATTAATAACGGTATAATTAAAGGAAAATAGTTTGAGTAATGTGCAACGAGAAAATATTTAAAAGAAAAATAAAATACGATATAATTAATGTAAAAGTTATAAGATGTTATAAAATATAATTTGAAGCAGCAGAAACATTAACTAGAGTAACGATAGCACTGTTGTTAATAATTATAAACAGTACTATGCAGATACACTACTGTTACTGCTGCAATCATTACTAACTGTGTTGACATTGTATATATTATGGTACGATTAATGCTTATACTAAGAACAATATATAAAATGATGAAAAACAAGAAGCTGCTGGTACTGCTGTTTTTCTAAAATACTGTACATTGTAGCATTATTCGAAAAATGCATATTTACGTGGCAGTAAGTTAAAAGCATCATGTTTTGAATGTTTTTCAAATGTGTATTTTTGCACTGATTATAGTTCACATATTTGCGATTAAGGCCATTAAATTTTTTGACAAGCATAGATGAAAACAATTAAATAATACGAGTTTTCTTTGACGGACGTATTTTAAATAAATTGAACCTGTTATCGTTTTGTATTACATTCTTATTCTTTTTTTTTTTTTTTTTTTTTTTAGAGTATTATGAAAAGACATTTTGTTAAGAGAGTATATAGAATTCAAGGATGGTGGTGATCGATGATAAAATTGGCAGTACATGCACAGACTTTTGCAGTTTCCCCATATTGTAATAACAATTACACGAAATTGTTTTAAATAAATATTCGTTGATCTAAGAAAATTAATAAAAATTAACAGTAATGGTAAGTACTACCATTTATTTTCATTGGTTTCATTACCATAATATTAATAATAGTAATAGTAATCATAATAACGTTGTTGTTGAAAGTGGCAATAATGATAATGACAATGATCATGAAACGACGACGACGACGACGGCGACGACGACGGCGACGACGACGACGACGACAACGACGACGACGACGGCGACGACGACGACGACGACGATGACGACGACAAGGGCGACGACGATGACGACAATAATGATGATGACAACGATATCATAACGACAATAATGATGGCGGCGGTGGTAGCAATAACGATAGCCATATTTATAATAACAATTACAATAATGATTCTTGCGATATTGGTGGTACTAATGGTACTAAATAATAACAGTAGCAGCGGCAGTAGTAACAACAGCGGTGATGATGATCATATATTATATATGTGTAGTATTATAGTAATACAGTGGAAATATAATGATGATGGTAATGGATGACAATAGTACTACAAATAAAATAAAATTAAAATAAAATAGTAGTAGTAGTAGTATAGTAGTAGTGGTAGTGGTGGTGGTGGTGGTAGTAATAGTAGTAGTAGTAGTGGTGGTAGTGGTAGTAGTAGTAGTAGTAGTAGTAGTAGTTGAGTAGTGGTAGTAGTAGTAGTAGTAGTAGTAGTAGTAGTAGTAGTAGTAGTAGTAGTAATAATAATAATAATAATAATAATAATAATAATAATTAATAATAATAATAATAGTAATAATAATAATAATAATAGTAATAATAATAATGCTTGAATTCGAAAGTAAGCAGAGAATATACAATTTTTCCTCTACGTCGTATTTGTTGCGACAGACAGTGCTATAATTTAGCGAAACATTATACGCGAAATAATCGAACGCACTTCGTACTTCTGCAAGCAACACTTCTTGTATTATTACATTTCTCTTAATAATTGGTACTCTTTTTTTTAGAGTGGCTAGGTCATGATAATATATTCAATACTATAAACAATTGTTGCACTATTTATTTTTCATAAGCTTCGTCATGACCTCACAGTATATTAATAAACGATTAATGTACACGAACTTGTTTACTTGTCACATTGCATCAGGGACAACGTCATGCAGATCTATACGACCATCGCATGGATATTCTTATTTATTTGTTTTGCAATTTCGATATACACACACAACAGTCTTCTTTATTGGGTTGTTTTGTTTCCATTTTAATGATGCTCTACAAATTGTAGCAACGGTCGTGCAATATCTTTGTCGAACTATGTTTGACGGAAATCTGGCTTTTACATTATCATATACCACAGACCGCCATCGTATCCATGTACAGAAACGTAAGTCTTGTGCATATCTTTTATCTTCATAGTTGATGAAAATGTTATCATTTGTTTAGGATGATCGATTGACATCGAGTAGGTGTGTATGTTGTGCGCATCAGTCTAATCATTTATTATTATTTTTTTTCTTTTTTTTTACTAAACAAGGTGTTGGTGTCGTTGAAAGAACTAATCTGCAAGGATTTCTTTTTTTTATGACGATGATAAATATTCTCGATGGTATCGATCAAGTTCCATTGTTCGCAGGATATTTGCTATCGTTTTGCGATTCATTCAATTTTCTCGAACAGAAAGATATGTTCGATAAAAGCGATTTGTTTGTTAAGAATTCATAAGATGTAATATTTGTAATTGTTAATTCGGAGAAGCATTGGTGCGTATAACAATATCACTCATCTTTTCCCTCCTTTACAATACACCATAATACAGGACACCACAGTCAAATTGCGCTAATTAGACGTGGCCAAGTAATATTATTATGTTACGAATTCGAAGCTCGCAAGCCGCTTTAAATCGACAAATACAATACCAGTAGGAGTATAATGCACTCCGCGCGTATGACCAAATATAAGTTATTTGTTATCATTTACCTTTCGATCGACGTCGTACCAATACGTGTTTAATCATAAATTGTATGTTTCAAATGGTAGATCAAGTGTTCTTTATCACATTTCACTCATTTTGTTGGTTCACTTCTTCCTTATTGTCATTGTCTTGTGAATTTACGTTTGGTTTAGTGCCTCCTTGCTGTGTACCGGAATTACCGTCGTTGATTTTATCATTGTGTGAATCCGTTTTTTCATTTGTATCCATTTTGACGTTTCCTGAAAACGAAGAACAAAACAACATAGGAACGATTGTTGGGACTGATTATTCTTTAACTTGACGATTTCCTCAACGATTGTTCGTATCAATACGACGTGACAAGCGCGAACCTTGAGTAGAGTAATATTGTTGTTGTATCTTCATATTTCGTTGCTGTTGTTGCTGTTGATGCAGATTCGGTCTGTGACGGTTGATTTGAGTTTGTTGTTGTTGCTGTTGCTGCGACGGTATGCAATTAGGCTGTTGCTGCTGTTGTTGGGTAGGATTATTCGGATTCGGACCAGGTGTAAATGGAACTACTGGTCTCTGAATAGGCGGTGGATATCTTTGTTGCGAAGGTTGAATCCCAGCGCGCGGTGGCATACCCATGCCGCGTATATTTTGTTGTAAAACCTGTAACAATTTCATCATACAGAGTCCTCGCTTGTTTTTTATGCATCGAATTTTTATATACAGTATTTTCGATAAATCATAGCTGCAGCAACGTTAGCACTGTAAACTCTACTAACAACTATTAATCACCTATTTATATTTGTAATATTCTGTTTGCTTTCACAATTTATCTTACCATTTGCAGAGAGAAGCATTTTATATATTATAAATGTACGAGAGAGTGTAAAGACGAGAAAATGGGATATATTTTCTGTCACTGTTCATTTCAACATCGCTACTTACCAAAGCTGACTGACTAACACCTTGATATTGCTGATATTTGTGATGTTGTGTTGGACTAGGTTGTGGTTGTTGAGCAGAAGATTGTTGCTTACAATTTCTCGATTTCGGAGATGGTATTTGTGGTGCTGCAAAAATGTTGTCTTTATTAAATATAATATTTTAACGAGTAACGGTCATGTTCAATAGGAAAATTCTCTCTCTCTCTCTCTCTCTCAATATGTATATATATGTATATACATGTATGCATATAGAGCTACTTACTAGAACTGAAAACTGATGCAAGGACATCTTGCTGATTCCCCGATGGACTCTTTAATTGCCTAGGTTGTTCTTGTGGCTGATGTTTGCTAAGAAATGTAGGACCTGCGTTCGCTGGTCCGGGAAGTCCTCCGGTCGGATTACGAAATTGCTGGGCAGCTGCGGCTGCAGCAATCTGTAAACCCGAACTAGATAAAAACCCTGAGCTGAAGTTTTGAAGTCCAACAGGAGTAGCACTTCCAGTTGCTAAGCTTTGGCTGTGCTGACCGAATCCCTGAAGCCCGTAGTGGGTACCAGTTTGCTGCGTAGCACCTCCTGGCTGATAGAAACCTGTTTGTGATCCGGGAAATACATCTAAAATAAACGTAAAAAAGATAAAATATCGCAAATGAAAAGAATAATGACAATTTACGCTTCTAAAAAGAATCATTAATGAATTTAAAATCTTATTACTTACCAGCCGAAGTTGCGCTATAATAACTATTGGCCGAGGCTTGTACATTCGGACCAGGTCTCTGTACCAATTGGGAATTGCCCATGTAACTGCCACTCACGCCGAGTACTTGGTTTGGATCATACGGTATGTATGTTAACTAAAAAAAAAAAAAAAAGAAACAAAAAAAACAAACAAAAAACAAAAAGAAAGAAAGAGAAAGACATCTTGCAAATAATCTGATAAATAATTACGCGCAACAAATTAGGTATTAAATATGCGTCACTAGATTAAACTAGAAAAAGACATACTGGATTTGGTTGTGGAGCAGACGGTGCTTGAAAGTGTGGAGCTTTCGTTCCGATGGCACCGATAGGTTGCGAAGACGGCTTTACGCTAGCTGACATCAACGAGTTCGACGAAGAGCTAATTAGAACCGTGTTTGGATTGTTACTCAGCTGCTGGTTTTGACCGAACGGTGGAGCAGCGGCTGCTGTCTGTAAAATAGCGGTTTTATAAAATTCATTCGAAGGAAACATTTTTCCTGTTAGGTTTCTCGAGGGCAAAAGGTGATATAGTATTCGATAGCGATCGAGTATTACTTACGATGCGATACTGTGACAGATTGTTTTGATACATATCCGGAGTAGGTGCATTCGGGGCATGCGGAGGCGGAGGCGGAGGTTGTTGTAGATAAACGTTCTGCTGACTGAACGAATTTTGAAGAGACGGCGCGTACGGTGGATATTGTGTGAAAGGAGATCGACTTTGATCTAATTGGAACGCCCCGTAAAGACCTCCCGCTTGCGCTGGAAGTTGACCAGAACCAGTGTTGAATAATACCGCTGGCGGAGAAGGTATGGCGGACATGCTACCGTACTGAGCGGCTTGGGAACCAGGATATTGCGGGAATTCCTGTAAAACGAAAACAAGCACGATAAAATAGAAGAATGATATGCAGAACGCATAGCGAGAAAACAATGGTGAATTATCAAATTACCTGATAATTAATGTGAGAGGGTTGTCCGGTGGAGTTAAATGGGGGCGGGCTCAATGGTCCTTGAAGACTAACAGGAGGATGCCCGATAGGACTTTGACCTGCTCCGATAGGACTCGGTCCAGGAACGGTTGAACCAGACTGACCGGTACTGCTTCCCGAGGACTGTTGCTGCGGCTTCACCTGCGGGGGAACCAGCTGCGCATCAGGCAAAGAGTCAGCATCTTCCCACAAGGGACATGGTGTTTCGTTATTTGTAGTTTTCTATTTACATCACTATCAACTGCCATTTTAATCGATGCTGACCGAACAACGCGAATTTTTCGGTTTATAACTTGCTCTTCTTTTAACTTTTTCAATCTTCTTTTAACTTCTGGTGAAAATAGTTAGGTTCATTGCTAACCGCGTAAGCTTAATCATGTAAAAAGGATCATTGAACGGAAACTTTTTTCTCGAAAAGGACAATGATGAACCCGAATTCGCGAAGAGTCATCAGCGTGATGACCGACAACGAGAGCCACCATAACGACGACGACGACGACGACGACGACGACGACAACGATGTTAATGATGATAAAACGAGGAGTGACGATGACTACGATCACCGCCGTAACGGTGATGATAATGACGGTTGCGGTAGAATAATTAACACGTGACGTATGGGTATATGCGTTAATGCCTCGATTCCATACTTTGGAGACTGTCGAAACGGAATGCGCGTTAGCCACTTACCTTTCTGATTTTCACCATGCTAACTGTTTATGGGAATTTTCAAATTCGAACAAGAAACATTAAAATCAGAGAAAATAACAGAATGGACAAAGTAAGTAAGGAAATGCATTTTACTCGAATTTATGCTGAATACCAAGTCAATTTCTAGTGATGTAATAGTTCAGATATGCATGCATGATAACATGATATAATGTTCGCGAAATGACTTCTTACCTTGCACACATTCGTAGAAGTAGTTATTTCATTTTTCATGTTATTTTGATTGTACTGTTGATGAGGGCTGTAACTATCATCAACGTCCGTACTTTCAAATGCTTGAGGGAAAGTGTTTGCAGCACTGACAACATTGCCGTCCTCGTGTTCGACCACGGTTGGCATAGGAGGTGCATTTTCCCAGACTTTTTTTACCGAGGCAATTTTTAAATTAAGCTCTGCCGTAGACGGGGAAATAGTATTCTGACCAGTAGCTATGTGCATGGATCGAGTCATTCCTAAACTTTTATTTTTATCTTCGGTCAATTGGGATAAATCTGAATCGAACGTGAAATCTAACTTCATATCGGCGTTATCTTCGTTTTTATTAAAGGAAAGTGGCATCTGAATCGGGTCCTGATTCTTATCCTTGATCAGTTCGTTCGGTTTATTCGAGAATGCTACAGGAAGACTCTGTTGCTGTTGCTGCTGTTGCATGCTGGTAGCGGTGTTACCTTCCTCGTCCAGGTCCGCGCGTTTCTCAACGCGTTGCTGCTGAGTTTTCATATGATTTGGGAATTTAGTTTTTACCGCTAAATCCGAGGGGCCAGCTTTTGTAGTTTTAGAGTAGTTGGTATTCTCAAAGATTAGCGTTTGAACAGGCGGCGATGAAACATCGGAGACCGAGCTTTTCTCCATCATCTGCTCCTTCAAACTTTTCCCAGCGATTTTTTCACCGTTCGGCGAATTCCGTTGGCTGCTGCTACTAGAATTGATCTGCTCGTTAGCTTCGTGACTATGCGCATGACCGTGATCGTTCTGCGCGGTCAAAGCAGGTATCAGTTGAATGTCCGCGGGAACAGCCGACGGAGAATTCGATCGCAATTGACTGGTGAACGGTTTATCCCAAGCATTAACGGATGGCGGAGGCGCAGGCCCGCTCGACGAGTCCTTTGCGTAGTTGTTCGACGAAATGTTGATTTTGCTCGGGTCGTTGGATTCGGATGCGCATATCTGCTGCTGTTGTTGCTGTTGCTGCTGTTGCTTTGCTAGACGTTGCTTTTGAAATCTTGGCGCGAGCTTTTGACTTCTCGAAGTTCTATCGTACTGTTTCTGCAACATGCTCGCAGGTTGCGGTATAGCTTGACCAAGCAAAGGCGGTATATTTTGCACTTGCTGTTGCGAAGGAGCCGTTTGTTGCGAATTGCTATTCGCTTTCGATTTCGAACGATCACGTTCTCTGTCTTTTTCTTTTTCACGTTTTATCGGTTTCGTCTCCTCTTTCTGGCCGTGTCTCGATTCTTTTACATTTTTCTTTGAACGAACCTCTTGGAAACCATCCGAATCGACCTTGTCCTCGATGATGTTGGAAACATCCTCGGTGCAATTATTCATTTCTATTTCGCAGTCGATCGTAGGTTTTTTTTCTTTTCCCTGGGGCTTTTTATTAATGTCACTGAGAGCTTGGTTAACTAAATTAGGATCGTTTAGCTTTATTTCGTCTATACGATTAACCGTACTGTCTCTCGTCGTGATCGACTTATTCAAAGTAATTGAATTATTTCCAGAGATTTGATTTCTTGACCTTCCGTTTTGTACTTGAGTGGTCTGCATTAACGGCGGAATGCTGCTAGAATGATTTTTCTGATTGGAGAAACTGGAATTTTGTAGGTTCCGTTTTTCCGCACCAGGGGCTCGAGACGTTGTATTGGAAGACTTTACATTTTTTTCACGCTGTTCACGGTTGTTTCCTGCTGTTTGTTCGTTTCTACGTGAATGTACATTTGACGGCACAGCATTTTGATTGCTGCTACCTGCGTTAATACGCACGGAAAACTGTTTATTACGACTGTTGCGCGATTCTTTATGATCCTCCACGTGTTCTTCGCTGTTCTCGGACGTGGTTTCCCAATCTTCGTTACCTACATCCGACGAGGCTTGTTTCGATACGTTACCACCGCTACAACGGTAGCGCAGTTCACGGTTGTCTCTACCCTATAAACATAAAGTAAATTTACATATACATTTACGTATAAATCATTCGGTTAAACGACGGCATTGACACTATGTGCAAGTTATATATATATATATATATATATTTTTTTTTTTTTTCTCTATTACTCTGGTCTTCCACTCTTTGTTTCTTTGATAAGATTGGTGTTTACTCGTACGTGTCTGTAACGTGTCTGTAATTGACGACGAAAACGGTGGTCAAGATTGAATGGGATGCGTTACGTAAAACTGTCGAAATACTGTTTGAAATAATGGAAAGAACGAATGAAGGGAAGAAGGAGAGAATACTTATCGATCGGTATAGCTTTCACCGCGGATGTAACACCGTTACGGCGATACTTACCCTTCTACTTCCACTGCGAGTTCTTTTCGAGCGAGATTCTTCTTTTCTTGTACCTTGTACCTTTTGAGAAGAAGCACTGCTGCTCCCGTGAGTTATATCTTGTTTATTAGAGGACTGTTGATTTTGTTGAGACTGTTGATTCGGTGATTTGGCACGTTTTCCAGTTATTCCAGCGGTGAGTGCTTGTTGTTTTGCTATAATTTTATCGTCGGTAGATTCGAGCTGCGGCAGCGGTAGCAAAGAATTTGCCTCCTTTTCCGAAGTAGGCGTCGGAGGATTTTGTCGCAAAAAATTTTGTTTCTCTTCTATACTGCGTTCGGAAGAGAACGGGCTCTTGCTGGACGGAGGGCCGTATCCCTCCATACGGCTGCCGGTAGTAGCTGTGCTACGAATACGGAAACTGCTACCTCGACCACGACGAGACGGTTCTCCCGATGGAGCAAAACCTTCGCGACTTGTTTTACTATCGTAAGCTCGCTTCTCGCTGCGTTGCGACTGAGAATAATCAGCACGTTTTTCATCTCGACTAGGCACCGCCGTTTCACGATTGCGTTCCTCTTTTTCTACCTTTTGACTGGGCTTTGGCGATCTGACCGATTTCTTCTCCTCTTTGCCGGATTCAGTCGAACCGGATACCTCGTCAGCACTGTTTTCCGAATCGGTGTGCCCGTACGAACCGCTTCTAGCAGAAGCTGGCCTAATGGTGGCTCTGGGTCCACCTCTTCGACCCCTTGATTCTGGCCCGCGCCAACCTCGAGTAAATACGCTGTAAGTACCGCTTCCCCATTGACGTCCACCCCGAGAATCGCGCACTCTCGAATTCGAACCACCGCTGCTGGTTCTGTTCCGAATATGTTTCTCCCGTTTATCTTCTTTCAATTGTTGTTCACCCGTTACTATTGCATCCTCGTTCAGCGTGTCTGTCAATTCTCTTTTCTCCAGATTTAATTTATCAAAATTCTGTTTCAAGTCCTCCGAGTCTTTGTCGTTTTTAATAGGCTCTAAGCTTTTCTCTTCTTCCTTTTCAAAAGTCGGAGATACGGTATCCGCCCATGCTTTCGGTGAATTGTCGCATCTTTCCATCGCCCGATTACTTTCGTTAATTCGATCGACCTTTCTATTCCAAACGTCCGTGTCCTTCTTCGCTTCCGAAATAGATTCTTTCGCTTGATCTTTTTTGTCTTGTTGATCGGAGCTCGCTCGTTTCAATTGAGTCAGGTTACGCTTTTCACTTTTCAATTCATCCGCCTCGATTCTCTCCTTAGTCACAGGACCCAGAGGTTGCCTCCTTTCTCGCTCTCTTTCCCTTTCCCTTTCCCTTTCTCTTTCTCGTGTATCCTCGTGATACATATCGCGTTTGTTTTCTTCGTAATCGGTAACTTCGTTTACCCAAGAGCTGCAAGAATCCCGCAGTTTGTGCGAATCGTCGTCACGTAAGGACGTTTTTGATTCTCGAGATGCACGACTATCACGAGAATCTGGTCTTTGGGGACGTTCATTACGCTCCATCCTTTCTTCCCTTTGCGTATCGCGACGATTATCGATCACTCTCTCTTGAATGATACGTTCTTCACGCCATTCGGCACTTTCCGATCTTTCTCTTTGATCACGGTCTCGTTCGCGTTCGCGTTCGCGTTCGCGATCACGATCACGATCACGATCACGATCACGATCACGATCACGATCGCGATCGCGATCACGATCGCGATCACGTTCCCGTTCTCGTTCTCGCTCCCGTTCTCGTTCCCGTTCTCGTTCCCGTTCACGATCGCGTTCACGATTACGGTCGTCAAACGGATCCTATGGATAAACATAAAATATGTGAGTATGCATACACCGGGGACACTACTTTAATACTATGAACGGTAAGAGAACACTAACATAAATACATTGAAAAGAAATATATAATAAAAAGAATGTTGTATACCTTCAAATAATTATCGTAATCCTTCTTCTCTTTGCTATCTCGTTCTCGAGTTTCTCTCGCATCTCGATTATCCCTATTGGCACGATTATCACGAACATCTCGAGCCTCTCTTATTTCTCTAGACTCGATGCTATCCTTTGAGTCTCTATCTTTACTATCATCGAAGTATCTATCACGTTCCCACGAATCACGCGAATGTCTATCTTCGTAATCATGATCTCTACAATTGCGATTATATTCCTCGTAATAACCTCCGCTTGACTTGCGTGCGTCGTATGATCGATGCGAAGAATGACGATAGCGATCATCTCGGAGCAGAGAACTACGCGAGTAATCTCGCGATGGAGGTCGATCATCGTCCATCGAAGTGGAAATGTCTGAATCTGTTCTACTACGTCGTTGGGATGACGCACCATGCGATGAGAGTTTTAAGTTGCTGTCTACTAATACAAATTACATTCAATAGGATAGAATAAAATAACAGTATCTATTTATATATAGCAATATTTTCGTGAAAGCAGTAGAGAAGGGACAAAATGGAGAAAGAAAACGATTGTATAAGAGCACCAAAAGCAAAAGCTAATAGCTGATTTTTTTCATTATTTTGATATTTCCAAAACTTGAAATTTTTTAATAACAATCTCAATTCGAATAGTTGCAAGTAAAAAATACGGTACATACGCGCGCGCGCGCAGAGAAAGATAGAAAGAAAGAAAGAAAGAGAGAGAGAGAGAGAGAGAGAGAGAGAGAGGGGGGGGCATGTGAGAGAGTATGTTCCAATACTCGCGCGATGTTGTTTCACGAACGAATAATGAAATAATTCGACTTATTCGTTACCCTGTATACGACTTAACTGATTCTGCACGCTTGTTTTGATAAATGTTGATTCGTTTGTTCTACACGGCTCTACACGGCATTGCCACAGCTTGACGCAATTACGTGTTTTTTGTGTTAAAATCGATGTTTTTCGTCAAGAAAACTCCAACCGACATCCTCGTAAAGGGAAAACTTGTTTGAAGTTACTCTTTAAACAATGTCACGCGAATATTGAATTACGTTACGTACGTACATACGAGCCAGAAAATTCGGTCCAACTTACTTATAGAGCTGTGAATAGGAACCCATCTACCGGGATCGTACTGTTGGGAGAACGAAACGGGCTGAGCGGATGATCTTTCGGTACTAGGAGAAATTCGATTAAGACCAGCATTGATCTTTTCCGCTTGTTGTTTTTGAAATCGTGGCGGCAAATTGTTTTGGAAGTGTCGAGAAAATGGGGCGTGAAGTTCACGGTCCCTGGTGTCTCGTTGATCACGTTCACGGTCTCGTTCTCTCTCACGATCATTGCGATTACTATCCTGTCTGGCAAACCCCTGTCGATCGGTTTGTCGGAAATCCGATATCAATTGGTCACGCGAATCTCTACCATCTTTCGGGCCGTCTCTAGTTTCACGCGATTCGCGATTCAAAGACTTTTCGTCTTTCCCTTCGGACCGTTCTCGTTCTCTATTTTCACGCTCTCTATTTTCCCTTTCTCGTTCCCAATCGGGAACTGGGATCGGCACCGGTGGAACGGTTATCAAGCCTTTTGATTCGTTAGCTTGTTTCTCTTTCATCTTTTGCTCTAAATCTTGCAATTTTTTAGCTGCCGCTTGTCTAGTCGATTCTTGGTATCGTTTTTCTTCCTCTTCTTTCCGTTGTCGAGCGCGTTCAACAGCAGACGCAACTTCGACAACTTTTAGCCTGCGTCTCTCGTTCCACGCTTCGTCATCTTCTACACCTTTGTTTTTAAGGAAATACTCGTAAAGAAAATGATATAAAAACACGGTTCAACATACGGGATACTTGCTAATATGAAAGAAAATGTTCTGACCTTTCAAGGAATGCGCCGAATGTAGCTGCGACTGGCCGCTATAAGTACCAGACCCGTTAGAGCCGCCACGAAGATCGCGGGCTAAAGAGCTCTGAGTCCACGGACGATGAGTTGCTTGATCTCGCGAATCCTTTAGATCTCGGTTATCGTGATTATCACGATTTTCACGACTCTCACGGTTATTGTCCCTGATCTTCTCACCTCTATCCTCCATTGAATTTTCTTCACTTTTCTCATCCTTATTCTCCCTCTTCTCATCTTTTTTCGAAGGTTCAGAGTCTGGTTCATCATCGCTGAAGGCAAGCTTTTGATTATAATCGATATCATCGTGTGCCGCCCAGCCAGCATCGCGAGAAATATCGTCCATTCGAGTAAGATCTTCTTCTTTAATGATTGGTCGTGTAACAATCTCTTCTTCGGGTACGCGCTCGCGCTCTTGTTGACGAACAGGCGGAGGAGGGAATCGTTCCGAAGAATAACTGAACCGGGGTTTCGGCCCGGTGGAATTCGCGTTTGATGGAAATTGTGAAGGAAATCCACCAGCAAAATTTCCGCAGCACATCTAAATGTGTAAAAATGGAAAAATATATTTCTCAAATACCAATAACATAGCCGTTAAGTAAAATCAAGCGATTGCGAAATATATGTATAAGTTGAACTCACAAATGGAGGAATAAGTCCTCTGTAGTGATGTAAATTTGGACCAACTTGATGAGAGCTAGAATTCAATACATTCTGATTGTTTGAAGAATTATGCGGGCCTCCCTGGCCCATGGCCATGTTGGGAGATTGGACCAAGTTCTGTCGGCCGCCACCGGATATGTCCGCATGTCCTCCTGATCCAGTAATATTCAAAGGGGGGACCTGGACCCCGGAACTCCCATTTGCGGAACCAGTAGTTCCTATTCCTGCACCATTTGCTGTACGACTTCCACCTTGTATCCAACTTCCTTCCGCTATAACGAAATTTCACATTTTGTTTAATAAATAAATAAACAAAATATTCCATTTTCTCTTCGATATATATATATATATATAGAGAGAGTTATCTTATTAACTTTTCGTACAAATCATACTTTGAGGTCGTAAACTTGGTCCAGGTCCGTATTGTGCATTTAATTCCCGATTTGTCTGCTGCTGCTGTTGCTGTTGTTGTTGCTGTTGTTGCGATTGTTGCTGGCCACCAGATACAACGCCTAAATGTTAAAACATTAAACAATATTCTAATTAAAAGTTTTACAGCAAATAATCACACCGTACGTTGTGTACGCATAGGTTTTGTCAACGTAGTTATTACCATACCATAATTATACAGATAACAGTTAACAATTCATATGTACGCGTAAAGAATACTTAAGGTATTGCAAAATGAGCAAAAAAAAAAAAAAAAGAGAAAAATAATATTTATTTAAAATACAAATTTTAGTGTACACTAAGAAAATTACTCGTTACTCAAATTTAAACATCTATTAGTACAGTAAAGTTTCAAATATTGAAAATAACAAGCAGATATAAGTCTTCTGGTAAAGAACTTTCCAAACAATAAAATTGCCCTTCTAGTAAATAAACGTCATTTATATAATGTTTAGTATATTGCTCCACGTAAAGTGTTACAAGTTGTTTTTTTTTTCCAGATTTTCCAGATTATAGATATCGAAGTGAATTTTTTTTGTTTGTTTAATTAAACAGTGCAAGAGACTAATTACTTTTGCTATACTGTATTTATCTCATAACACAGGAAACGTGTTGACTATGCGAAAAATGCCTGATGACATCTGCGCAAATAACTAAAGGTAATAACTCGGTTCATTAAGAAAGAAAAAGGAGAGGTAACACTCGCACAGCACATAGGAGACTTAAAGAAAAGAAAAGAAAAGAAAAAAAAAAAAAAAAAAAAAAATTGGATATAAAACACGTATAACTCATTGACGCCCTAGACCGCATATGTGATCATTTAGTTTTTTATTACTATTCACGCTCAGTGACACAAATATGGACGTTATGGTTTTTTGTACATTTTTAGTGTTTTCCTAATTTTTTTTGTTTTTTGAATTCCTATGAATATAAAATAAATAAATCGTAATAGAAAACAAAAAACTAAGCAACTTTTTTCACACTATAAAAAAATTGTCCCTAAAGAGGTTAGACATAACATGCTACAGATGTTTGTTTATGGTGGAATTTTACATACCGTCTCCGGATCTGCTCATTATTGCACTCCATGATTTGTTGTTCGCATCTGTCGAGTAAGGCGGTTGTGAAATATTTTGTTGCCCTGGTAGTAATGGATGCAGCGATGTTGTTGCAACACTTCCCACTATACATTGTGCCGTTGAAGAATTTGACTGACAATAGAATAATTAGCTTTATCAATTATATCTTGCAATCCATAATAAATACAAAAGTCTTATCAGTCTTACATAGAGAACAAAATATGAACATTAACCACCGTATCTTCTTTACTAATTGTTAAATCGGTCAGCAATAGTTTCAAAAATTTACATAATAAGTGTATGTTTTAACAAAATTTACAGTAGATGTATCTGATGCGGTTATGGCTGTAGTAGTTGTAGCAGTAGTAGTAGTTGTCGACTCTTTGGTAGTAGCCCAACCACTTCCTCCGCTTGGTACAAGGCTGACAGCTGGATCGTTACTGCTATGTTCACTTTTTAAGCTAGGCAGATTAGCAGGAGGTCGCCGTGCCGAAGGCACTTTTCCAAGACTTTGCATTCCATGTTTGCGTGGTAATGTATTTTTCTGTTGATGTTGCTCTAAAGATTCTCCCTGCATACACAACAAATCGGATACCAATTCCATTTTCTTTGAGACCATCGTTTGTTTTTTCACACACTCGATGCTTAATACAAATGAATATATTAATTATGACCAAAAACACATTGTGCGAAAACGAATGGAACAATGAGAAACAGAGAAAAACAGAAAAAAAAGCAGAGGGAGCAAGGTAAGGATGGAGGGAGGAAGGGAGGGAGAGGGAGAGGGAGAGAGAGACGAAAAGGATAAACAAAAAGAAGAGGGAAAGCAACTGAGAAAGAGGGAGAAAAACAAAACTATTTGGCCAACTCACCCTACTCACCCGGTACAAGCTATTGATGTCTAATGATTGGAACTTGGATTTTCCTTTCTCCCCCTTCGACACGAGCCCTGACAGAGTAGACATGCTGTCTGCAGGCAACCATTTAGTAGCAATCAGACCCAAAGAACGAACCCTTTATCTGTAATCATAATTAAAATTAATAATAATTGACAATAAACAAATTTAAAAAATAAAATTCAATACGACAAACGTAGAAATTATTTAAAAGTTTGTTACTTTTTTTCAACTATCTTTAGAACTCTACGAATGAACAACGAAAGCACTGTACGCAAGAATGTATAGAAATGAAAGTTGATTTAGTTCGATATTAAAAAATACATTTTAAAGTGAAATTGTGTTGAACACAATTAAATTTTGTTAGTCCTTGATTGCGTAATGTTTATAGTTATTCAAAAACAGACACAAACATATAAACATAAAAAGACAGGAAAAACATAAAGGTTTCATTACATAATTAAATTAAGGGGGGGGAAAAAAAATGGAAACTGTTATTAATATAATTTATTGAAGAAAATAAATAAAGAGACGGAAATAAAGAGAAAAATGAAGAATGAGAGAGAAGAGTAAGATAAAGAAAAGTTATTATATAGGCGGTGGTTTCATTGAAGAAAAACAGAGAAAACTGACTGTCAGTTGAGTGATACTTGACATGTGAAACGGTGAAGAAGTAAAAAGTACAAGTTAGCTTAAAAGCCTTTTAGTTAGACGAAACTATGAAATAATATTCATAGAGAACGGTAGAAAACAAAAAAGTTGACAAGAATGTTCAGTGGGGGGGAAGTGAACGGCATAGAGGAGTTTCAGAAAGCTTTGTTACGATAAGCGTATGGATGCGAGGAACGCAAAATGAAGAAGGGTGAGAGTTGATCGACGATTAGTCGATCGCTAGTCGAAGTATGTAAGGAACGATAACCGAAGAGACACGGAATAGACGGAGTACAATGAATTAGGCCTAATCTCTCTATCGCGGTGTCAAAATCATAAGAAGTCGTCGTCGAAACAAAAGATTCGCTTCTAGATATTAGTAAAATTGAACAAGGAACAGTTAACAAAGTATATAGCAGGCTGGAAAATATGAAAATAATATGATAATGGTAGTGAAACGGAGAAAGGTTTGCAAAACTAAATGATCAGAGTACGTAGACAAATGGCAAGTTTCCCACGTAGAAAAAAAGATTCAGAGAAAGAAGTATATCAAAGAAATAATGACCTACCTTGGTCCGTCCAAATGGGTATCTAACTCACAAAAGGGTTACTTTCTAGTTAAATTAATTAATATCCGGATCGTCGTGGATTATAATTATTACAAGCGTACCGCGCCTGCAAGACACAGAAACTTCTTTTCCACAATTCGTCCAAGATGGCGAATGCGCGACTTTCGGCTCTTCTTCCGCGATCAATACAATTACGTCATGCGACCAAAGAGAGCCGTTTGCACAGACGCGCCACTCGTCTGGATTTTCTTGTCACTTCTTTATGATAACTTTCACAATCAAATGCTTCTTTACTTTATTAATAAAATATAATCTTATTATCAATTTAAACAATATTAAATGCACTTTTTACAAGTTTTATTTATCCCACGATATTCAATATCTTTTTTTACCTAACCGTTACTTGCAACGAGAAACGAGCGGAACGTTCAGCAGAAATAAGTGGCGCTGCTTCAACTACTCCTTACCGCTTTGAACCAAAGTCAAATTGATTACAAATTATTTGTGTGTCTTTCTTAAACGACACTTTATACGATATATGTAAATGATTTAAATGTATTCTTTTTTTATCTGATAGGTATACATTTTTCAATTTTTTATATCTTTATGCAATCCGCTGGAAATCAATATATTATGCAAAATTCGAATTCAGTTGGGAATAAAATCGTACATTTGATTTCGTTAGTGATTCTATAAAGTTCAACATGGCCGACTTTACGTATGTATATCATACATACTTACATTTGTTATTGTTATTATTATTATTATTATTATTATTATTATTATTATTGTTGTTGTTGTTGTTGTTGTTGTTGTTGTTACAGTTATAGTTATTAGTATTTTTTTATAGTAACATGCTGCAGAGGAATAGCAAGGCAAACATGTCAATGATGGTTTAAAAGTGATATGTATAATGTCTTATCCACCGTTAATGAAAATAGACACTTCTATCTAAAAAATGGTATGTAAATGAATTTACTAGTACAATTTTGTTGTTACAGCATAATTGACGCGCGGATAATGTACATACACAAACTGTAACCGTTTTTCACTTGTAGAGTGTTACTTTACATACTGACGTTGGAGACATAAAAATAGAATTATTTTGCGAATTATGCCCAAAGACATGCGAGGTAGAATTTTTATATTTATTTTGGTGACACAAATCTGTATAGCGATTCGCATTGTGTGCGTGTAACCGATAAGATTTATTTATTTTTCAGAATTTTCTTGCATTGTGTGCTAGTAATTACTACGACAATTGTTTATTTCATAGAAATATAAAAGGTTTTATCGTTCAAACTGGGGATCCTACGCAAACTGGTAAGGGTGGAACATCAATCTGGAATCGAAAATTAGAGGATGAATTTAAGGAAGAATTAAAACATAATGCGAGAGGACTTGTCTCTATGGCCAATAACGGTCCGAATACAAACGGAAGTCAATTTTTTATAACATATGGACCTCAGCCACACCTGGATCTTAAATATACTTTATTTGGAAAGTAAATACATTTCTTTTCCAATTTATTCTTCGCGTCTAAACGTATTGTTAGTTGTCCAATGTGTAAACTTATTTCTACTTTTTCGTTAGAGTGATTGATGGTTTGGAAACCCTCGAACAGTTGGAAAAGTTACCAGTAAATCCTAAGAACTATAGACCGCTTACGGAGACTCGAATAAACAGTGTAACGATACACGCTAATCCTTTAGCAGGATAAACATAAACAAAGTATGTGCCTTTATTAGCTTCTAAGATATTAACAAAAAGCATTCAGTACAGTACGTAGGATGCTAAAACGCTAGACGCAACTAATACGTTGTACGTTACTTATACGACGGTCTTCGCCGCATTAATTGCCGTCATAATACAACAGCGATATCAGCCTCAGAGTAAAGCGTTCCTCGGTAGGATCTCTAGTGTTTTGTCTAAATAAAAATGCGAGTAGTATTGGTTGGATGGTATATTTTCTCAACCACCAAGCGATATCCTTTTCTGCCCTCCATATATCGCATGCCGGTCAGGACTATGTATCTTTTGAAAGAACATCCGAAAGCGATATTAAAATTCTAACTGAATAGTTCAATTTTTGAAAATATAAAAATTATCTTTTACTGTAAGAATTGCGTGAGCCTTTAGTTGCAAAGAACCACTGCGTATCGTTTTCCCATGGCCTCGACTTCATAATTGCCACTTTCTACGAATTCCTTTGTCACGTTTTCTCCATTTGGATGTCTTATGTATCTAAATGTCAATAATGTTAATCGTATCTTTTTACACCGAACGCTTTATGTCACTGTATATACACTCACCCGTGCCCAATAGTACCTCCATAACTGTAACTTTGTTCGGTTCTTCGTAAATAACCAACAAGACAGTTATTTCTGTAAATAACTTCTGAACCCCATAATGGAATGTTACTACACATTGCGATATACATATATAATATTAATATTATTTTATCAACAAGTTAAGAGCAATAATTATCGGTATCATTTTTCAATACGTGCCTGTTTAGATGAACACGCACCAATTTCTTTTTGATTCCAGTTTTGCGCATTCGATCGACGGCTATTTTACCCACATATTCACCGTTTTTGCGACAGACAAAACCGAGTCCAGCTTCTATAGGATTATCGTCCGTTCTAAGATCTGTTCCCCAAAGGAGATGACCTAGAAAAAGTGTTGACAATCTGAATTCGTAAAGTAGAATCCATAAACTAATCCATTTACAAACCTTTTTCACAACCAAGACTATGCAGTGCTCGATATCCGGTATGCTTCATATTATACGGTTCACCACAGTTTAGTAAAGTTTTATAAACTAGTTGGCACGATGATTTCGGAATATGTAACTCAAAGCCAAGTTCACCAACGTAACTAAGTCTAATTAAACGGACCATTTCGTTCTTAATTTTCGCCAACTTTGCAGTTGAATATTTGAAAGATTCGTCTGAGACATCGTCCTCGATTAATGTTTCCACTACACGTCGGCTGCAACGTGATTAATACCTTAATCTTTAGGTATAGGTTTAAATGATATAAATCATAATCGATCAAATCAAATATGTGTGTATGTTATATGCAATTTAATACGGTACCTGTCAGGTCCTTGCACGGATAAAATACCAATTTGTTCAGTAACATTATGCAAAGACACATCAAATTCTTTTTCCGTTATTACTTTATTTATATGAGCCCATGTATGATAAGTTGACATGCTGTTTGACACTGTATAGATAAGAGTGCAAATAAGGAATAGAACTATCTTATTTGTAATTCAAAATATTAAAGTAAAGATGGGAAAGGGACTATACCAATGTAAAATGCTTCTTGCTCCTTAAATGTTGGATATCCAATTCCGCTTGAACCAGGTTCCAGAACTGTAACTGTACAGTCCATTTCTACTCCCCCGGCATGATTCAATGTACAAGTGTATATTGTTTTGTTAAAATCGCAATTTGTATTAGCTGTGAACAAATAATCTGCCGCCCTTTGGGCATCGGATCCGCAGAGATAAAATTTTCCAAGATGAGATATATCGAACAAAGCCACATTTTTACGACAAGCAAGAGCTTCTTCTCTAATCTAACAAAATCTGCAGGTTTACTATTACAATATATTCTTATTCTTTTCCGTTTTGCTTACCATCTCGTTATACGGTGAAAAATGAAAGTTATACTCTTTTTCTAATGTCATCCGATATTTATCATCCAGCCTCCTTTCTGCATTGTAACGTGTGTTATAATCGTACGGTGTAATTTTTTCTTTTCCAGTTGTAAAAAACCACGCAGGTCGCTCCCAGCCTTGACATTCTTCCATAAAAGCGCCTCTTTCGACAAGTAACTAGAATAAAGATTTCAGTCCATAGAATGATTTATCCTTTATCATTTAACATAAGAAATATTGTACTACTTATTTAATATTACTCTTACATTATGAAAAGGATCTGTTTTAAGATTTCTACCACTTAATGGTTGATTGTGTGGAAATATAATATTGTAATTCGTTGCATAAGCCTCGCGAGATCTTTCGTTTGTCCAAATCAAATTGTTTCTTTGTTCTGGTAAAAATCTACAAACCAATCAACCGATAAATATAAAAATGCAAACATTAATAACACAGGAATAAAATTGAATGCGAAGGAAAAGACAAAATAATGGATTATTCTACCTTCTGATATCATAATTAAACATGTACTTGTCTGGCCGTCCATTAATCATCCAATGCGCAATTTGCTCTCCGCATCCACCTCCCAACATCATCCCAGCGCTGTTATAACCGCAAGAGTAAAAGAATCCAGAACAACGAGGATCCTCGCCTTTAGAATTTGATGAAGGTTGAGCTTAGGAAAAAGCATCAGCGATATACGTAAATATTTTTTACATAAATACCCATGATTGGTTTATGATCAGGAGTGAAACTTTCTGGTCCGCATATCGTGGTTTTTATTCCAGTTGTTGATAGTTTTGGAATTAATTGAATCATTAATTCAAAGTATGTATTGAAAATATCCCAGTCCAATTCGTAAAGACTGAATGAAAAATGTTCTGGAGCCTTTTACACGGATGTAAAGCAGACATAAATTAGTAAAATTTGAATCTCTTAATCGTATTTGGATCGTATGGATACCTGTCGAGCAATCTAAGTATGTTTACAGTAGAAAATTAAATTAATTGGAGTACTCACAGATGGTAATAAAGTAGGATTCTGTTCGTAAGCACCCATAAGCATTGAACTACCCTGTATACGAAAGTACAAGCTGGTATCACCATCTCTAATATTTGGAAGCATTTGTAATCCTTCTATCGGTTCCGTAACAATGTAAGCATGCTTGATGGCTGTCAAAGGAATGTTCACGTCTATCATGTTTGCTATGTTCTTTGACCAAGCTCCAGCAGCGTTTAGGACAATGTCTGTCTTTACTATACCATGCGGTGTCTCCACACCATACACGCTTTTAGTATTTTTAATAGTCTCTTTTGTAAGTATATTTGTGACAGGACAATTTTCAATGATCTATATAATATTAATAAGTTAATTTATATCTTGTTTAGCTGGTGATTTCTGTCATTGTCGTTTCAAATAGTAGAAACATGTTAAACAAACTCCACCTGACAACCGTTGTTCGTTGCTGACTTTGTCAGAGCATTTATTAACATAGTAGGATCGATAACTCCATCTTCTGGACAGTAAACAGCTCCCTGAATATTATTCTCATTTATTAAAGGGAATAACTCTTTTACTTCTTGAGAGGAAATTAGATGCGCTTCGATACCAAACGCTTTAGAACAGCTAACAAATCTTTTACATTCGTCTAATCGTTCCTGTAATATGTGATAAACTGATATTAAATATTAAACGGCAACAATGAAAATGGAAAAATAATAATAATAATAATAATAATAATAATAATATAAGAGTAAAGAGAAGAACAGAGAACGAGTAAAAACAGCGAATACTCGCATTGGTATGTGCAGTGTAAAGGCCACCGTTATTTATCCATCCTGAATTTATTCCAGTTTCTTCTTCCAAGGAATTAACGATGCGTTTTGTAACTTTTAATAAATCCATCTCTGTATCGTTTGTACTACGTATACTCCATACGAGGCCAGCAGTATGCCATGTTGTGCCAGATGTTAATTTTGATTTTTCCAATAGTATTGCATTAATACCACGTTGCCCTAATTGATAAAGGGCATTGCAACCTGCACTACCTCCACCTAAATAGAATAATATGGTACAGTTATACTATATGCCATCTACATTATGTACGAAATAGCCCGAAGGAGTTTGTTACTTGCCTATTATTACAACATCTGCATAATCAGGTAATTGTATCCTGGATAATAAGTTTGGTGTTCTTCTCGTTATCGATCTTGTATAATTAGTATGCGCATTGTGTAACTGAAAATAATTTGTTGAAAACCTAGTAAATTTGATAAAAACTAGTGTAGTTATGTAAAAAAATACCTTATGCTTTATTGAACGGAACATGTTTAAAAAAGAAGAAAAATATAAGAGGTATTATATGAATTTACACTGTCTTAAAGTTACACTCTGCATTGTAAAATTATTCTCTCTCTACGCTTCATCGTTTCAATGACCTTGTTGATAAATCCACGTTATCAAATATACTTGTTAATCTTCTACAATAATTATCGACGTTTTTGCTACATTAACGCATGTTACATGAAAAGTAATGAAAGAAAAATGTATATGCTGATGATATTAAGTTGCATGAATTTATGTGAAAAAGTTATGTAACAGTAAAAGTAACAATATTAAACGAGGAAAAAACGGATGATATCGTCGTAATTTTTATTAGCATACCAAAAATATACGAATAAATCTTTTTATTTTACTTTTCTTACAGTGCACAGTGCACATTTGAAAACAAGCAATACAAATTATCTGACCATCTTCTTTTACAAAGATTGATTGAGAATTGATTTTCTATTTATTTCTATACTACTAACTTGTAATGAAATTTGACATACGATATATATATTTATATTTATATTTATATATAATGTCATCGACATACATTTCTTCCGTAACATTCCGTAACATTATAAATTCTCGAATTTATAAAAGTAAATGCCTACTATAAGTATTTTTTACTGAAGAACAAACATTTCATGTATAGCGTTCACATATTTCGTATGTGATTGATAACTTTTATTTACTTCTTTCCACATAGGTATTTATAAACAGCGAATAAAAACTATCATAACCGTATCAATTCGACGAGTAGACTCACACACGATCGCACACAAAAATTGAATACATACACACAGCCTTTAAATTATACATAAACATTAAGTGTAAATATAAAATAAATAAATAAATAAATAAATAAATAAATGAATAAACAAATAAATAAATAAAATGCAACGCATGTGTATAAACAATGCATATTTAATATTTAAACAATTATATGCAGTTAATGAATGTATATGTAAAAGAAATTTATATCGTATATTTCACTGTTCATTATATTTTTGTCGAATTGCATGAGATAGTGGTATATCTTCAATGATAAGTAATGTAACTGTTACGATACAGCTAGAATTACATGTATGCAGTTGCGACAGTACCTAAAATTGGCTTATTCATATTCTAAGAATTTGTTATACGTATATACATACCTAACTTTGTTTCCTTATAATGATATTTTGCATTCGATCTTTATTTTAAGACACAGTTTATGTTATATGTGAATACTGTCTCGTCAAATGCCAATGGAAAAGCACTGTCCAAGTTTGAATAATAGAAAATATGTTGCGAAGTTGTTGGCGATAGGCGATGCACCCATGGCAATCAAAAACTAAGTTAATGCGAACAGATTTTTGTTTTGTAAATTTAGCATTCGCATGACAGTTATGGTTATATACATGTATAATGTTTGCGAGAAATATACTAACAAATTTGTGAATATACATGGTAAACACATGCCATTTATTACTTTTGCAGATATAGAAAAGAGTATCTGCAAAAAGTTGTTTAATTTCGAATGACGAACACCGTAATTTGTATTTTTGTCCTTCCCAGACCATTTTTTCCGAGTGATTAACGATTTTTCTATAATAACGATATATTTTAGTAGATCTTTTTATCGGCCAAATATGAAATAGAATCGTGTCTTTAAAAATACAAGAAAATATGACTCTGAAGAAAATTAACATGAACAGCGATACATATTAGCCGTTCTATCTAAACTAAACAACTTTTTCTTTTCCCTTCTTTTGTATCCGCGAAAACAATGAAGATAACAATGTGGTTGAGATCTACGAAATACTTCGTATTAAATTGAGTTATCTGTATCTGTATCTCACAACAATTTCAGAAATTCCGTTATTTAAATTTACTTAAACTCGATGCTTTCACTTTGAGACTTTGAAAGTATATATGCGATATATGCGTAAACGGTACATCAAAGTATTAAGTACGTTAACATAAATAGAAATCTCATTGTATGAAAATGAAGGTGCAAGTTCTTGGAATACGAATGTATAAACTTAAATAGCAACATTATCGCGCACAACGTTTGCCGTATGCTTTTGTTTAAAATTTACTAACGTATTATATGCTTAAAAATAAGTAAAAATAAGTAAAAGCTTCATTAAAAAGTTAAAAATCGGAAGATTTTCAATATGCTACTCACGTCTATCAGTATCCGTAAGTCTACTGAATTTATTCAACAAATAAAACATGAACTTGATAAACTCAGTTTGTATTACTATAAATTCTATCTATAGATACCTACGCGTATGTAACTGTTACCATTGATCTCTCTGTATTGTAAAAAGATTTTCATTTTAATTTTTTAGTATATTGTTTAAACATAAAATACGTTAGCAAATTTGTACAGCATTTATGCAGTGTATTTATATAATGTTTACTTACGTTTACATTATTATTAAAACCATTAGTACTATATATATATCATCAAAATTATTGAATCTGTGTACCTGGGCTAATACTATACACACACACACACACACACACACACACACACACACACACACACACACACACACACACACATATATTAAATTACATACATAATCATACACATAAGCATGTAGTTTGCATTAGTCGCACGTACACTGATTATGGTTTTTTCCTGCTCTTTACAGGCAAATAATACGTAAAGAAAAAATAAGTATGCGTAGAGATTTACTTAGACATGAGAGAGAGAGAGAGAGAGAGAGAGAGAGAGAGAGAGAGACTTATTCGCAGACAACACAGCTACGAATCCGACGGCAGATGACTATGGAAGTGTTAACACTTGTCAATGTTATGTCACAACGCTGACACCGTGTCGAAGCTATGTTTTCTAGGCTTTTTTCTTCATTAACATCGAGTACGTATTCTATGAAACCATTTTTTATTTTTTAATCGAGTAAACGCGTGTAGACTTTATAAAGAGTAATTGATTAAATTTAATACTATTATTATCACGATCGAAATGAATTTTCTGCAACAAACTTCTCGCTCGTGCTTAACGTTTCAATATTGTTATGGGAAAAGTAAATAAATTTGCCTCCGAATCTAAACAGAATTTTTATCGATAGGAATGCAGTGAAACCAATGATCTTTAACTCTGTGTGTGTGTGTGTGTGTGTGTGTGTGTGTGTGTGTGTGTGTGTGTATATTACCGATTAATTAGCGAATTAAATTACCGATTAGCCATTATTAATTATATCGATCGATCAGTGAGATTTTAGTTGAGTTTTAATAAATAAAAAGAATTGAGGTGAATCAATCTCATTAAAGCGATATATATTCTTCACTAGCGAGGCTATCCGTTTCTTCGGTGTCCGAATTTGTTACAGCTTGTACTCGAGCGTATTCATCGGTATCGATACTTTTACAAAAATGTATCGCATATTTCAATTTTTGTCGCAATACTGGTTTACACGAGTACCTTGGCATTTTCAACAGGAAAAAGCACGTATAACTTTCAGGAAGAAAATGATCCGGTGGATTGTATTTGTCCATTACCTAAGCAAACCGATGAAAATAATGAAGAAAATAGAAAATAGAAAGTAAAGAAAACGGTGTTTCGGTTGGAAACGAAATTACCTGCAGGACAAAATCTCTTCCTCGAAAATCAGCGATGGTACGTGGTAAACGAGTTCTACCCCAAACGAATCGTAAGAACAAGGATCTTTCTTGATTGGAAAACTCTTCCATTACCTCCCAGAACCATTGGATCAAGGGAGCGGTCGCTTCGATACCTGGGCAAAACGAACGTATCGTCAGAATTGCATATATAACGATAAACGTACTCGTTATTGCGTGATTATACCTTTATACGTTGCAACGGATTTTAATAAATTAAGCGGTATGTCTGGGCTACCGCAGACCATCGTTTCTAATTCGGGGCCACTAAACAATGCGAGAAAGGGTACGGGGATAACTTTCGACATACCATCGCGAACAGCAGTGACCTGTGCGTCAAATTCGTGTAATCTATAATTCAATGCCAACTGGACATACTCGTGTTTGTTTTCCGGAGTGATCTTTCGATACCTGTAAAAGAGAAACGATAAGTTAAAAAGAAAAAAAAAAAACCGGTAAGAAGATCGGAAAAAGATGGTAGATACGTACCTGTTCGATAAAGGTATGTCGTGCCCTACCGCCGATGGGGTGGAAAATGGCATTTCAAGAGTTTGAAACACCTTCTCATCCGGATCCATGTCCCGGATGCACAACAGTCCTGGGACATAGTCCCGGTCAACTTCGGTCAGATCAGCCGGCGTTAACGGTGTACCCGCGAGTTGTTTCCATACAGGCTCTGCCAAGTTCAAGCTCAACGGACTACCGGTTCTTATCGCAATGCCCATTAAGATCCCGAGAAACCGGAACATGTTCATATGTAACACGGAATTGGCCGTTGGATTTAGTAGAAAACAATCTCTGTTAGTGCCGCTATCGTCTCGACCGTTCGGTGTTGGTATAAGCAAGGGTAGCGAACCATTTTGTAATTCGTCGCACATTTCTGCTATACTCTCGCTATATCCACCACCGCAATCGTCCACGCTCTCCCCTGTTGGAAATGGACGCAAGATAAGATAAGTTTTCGTCTTTTCGAAACGAGGTGAGATTTAATAATTTACCCACCGATAAATTTCACTTTCCAGACCCTGTGGGGAAAGAAGAGGACGTCTTGCGTTAATAGAGACATCTTCGAGACCATTTGGCCGAAGACCGATTTAATGCCATCCGGTCCAGCCAATCCACCCTTGCTTCTGGCTCGCTTTACTTGTATTCGATTCAATTCTATCACTGGCCCGTGTTGCCGATCTCTGACCATCGTCGCTTGAACCACTTTACGGAATGTTGCTTCTTTGATGCTGTAGACTAGCATCGGGGCCAATTTGCTCAGGCTGATCGGGCCGATAATTGGGAACATTGGCAAACAGGGGCAAAGTAACTCGGCGAAATGGTGAAGGAGTACCAATCGGTTGTGGAGCACCGAGAAAGGCAGATCTTTCACTAAATCGTACTCCATCGGTGTAGTGGCGGGCATTCTGCTCTGAGTAGCTTTCATCGTGCTCCATGCTAAAGTGTGAGCGCTACCGCAAGCGACTCGTGTTATTTTTTTACCCTGCAACGCGTGAACCAATCTTGGTCTCTGAAGAGCACTCGTCGTTCCATCGCCCAGCTGGCCTTCGTCGTTGTCTCCCCAAGTAAAAACTTCCCCTTTATCGGAACAGGCCACGCAATGTAACGAACCCGTCGCTATGGAAATGATTTTCTTCCCTTGAAGAGCTGCTACTTTACGCGGTCTACGTACATGATCGTCCGTACCGTGGCCCAAACGATGATAATCTCCTTTTCCCCTGAGCGTGTAAAGTTACAAATGTAACGCGCAATACGACGATAACGACAAGTATTAAATATCTTCGATTAGATATTTACCATAGAGGGATATAAATAGAAAAATCTTATTACAGCATATATATATATATATATATAATATGTATATTGACCAAAGGACCGCGTACTTACCACGTGTATATCGCGCCTGATCTTGTCAGAGCAACTGAAAATTGACTACCGCATTCGACTTTGATGACGCCGAGACCTGCGAGCGATTCTATTTTCATTGGTATCTTGCAGCCGTCGCTGCCGCCTCTGCCCAATTTTCCGTAATCTCCGTCGCCCCAACTCCAAACGTTATCATCGTCGGTGACGCAAAGTGTCTGGGCGTCACCGCTTCCGCACGCAACGTCGATCACCTTGTAATCCTGCAGGGCTTCGACCAGTTTCGGTGTCAATTGATCTTCGCTATCTCCGTGACCGAGTCGTCCGTATCGGCCTGAAATCGATGAAAATTCGTTCGATAAGCAGATCAGCGACATAGGCGGTCGCTCATCGAATCCGGGGTTACCTTTTCCCCAAGTGTAAAGCCAGCCGGCACTGGTGATCGCTGCGCTGTGATGGCCACCGCAGGCCACATCGACGATCTCGGTACCCAATAACTCTTCGATCAATTTCGGTCGATCGTACGACAATCTGTTCCCGTGTCCTAGTTTCCCGTCGTCACCTTCTCCCCAAGAGTAAACGTGCCCTTCGGAACTCAAGGCGACGCAGTGTTTCCCGCCTGAATTAACGGCCACTTTCTTAACGAACACATGTTGAATCGACTCCAAAAGAGTCGGCACCATAACGGAGTCTGTCCCTCCGATTCCTAGACGGCCGAGAGCACCGTACCCTGTGTAGACACACACACGCACACGCACATGCACACGCACACACACATATATATATATATAGAGACAGACTAGTAAGAGCAGGTAACGAGATAAGGAGACGAGGATTGCGATTTACCGGTTGCATAAACCTTCCCGTCGGCGGTGACCGCGAATAAAGTTTGCTCGCCGCCGGTAAGCTGGACGGGCCGGAGCGCGGAGAGGCTCTCGCAGAGAACGGGCAGTTTCACCTTCGCTCCTTCTAAACCGCCCAATTGACCGCGATGATTGTGACCCCAGCCGTAGATCGCGCCACAACCGTCCCACGATAACGTCCAATCTTCCGGCCTCCGGCTCAACCATTGCAACAGCTGCTCGTCGTGCTCCTGCTTGAAGAGATCGTGATTCTCGTGGTCCTTGTTGTTCCCCTCTCCGTCCGTGGTCATCTCGTTGATTCGTTTGGTAACCTCGAGACAGAAAGACCTCGGGAGTGGCGTCCGGTTGACGAGAGACTTGGCGACGCGCGCGGCGAGGCAGTACCTTCGGAACCAGGACCATTTATGAATCTCCGAGCAGCACTGCATCCCGTCCAGTTCGAGGTCGCAGGCAAGCGCGACGAGAACCTTGAAAAAATCGCTGTGCATCAGTTGCTTCCCGCCGCGGACCAAAGGATCCTCGTACGCGTACTGCTTGAGCAACGCTTGGGGTAACGAGCCGAGGAGCGAAGTGAGCGCGAGTTCCGGGCGTATACCAGGCCCGGTGGTGTAGACGACCTGGAGTTTCTTCAACGCCCACATCCGTTGTTGGGCGGACAACACGCTCAGCTGACTGCACTGAGCCAAGCTAGCAGCGAGCCGCGTCGCGACATTCCTGTCCAATGTGATCAGAGTGTTGTCGAGGAGGCATTCGGCGAGCGCTATGGTCGGCTGCGATAACACGGCTCTGTCCGAGACGAGTTCGTGCGGCGCGAGGCTCGCGAGCACCGGATAGACGGTGAATCGCCATCCCCAACCGTTCACCGATCCGTCCGAGGAGAACCGCCACCGGAGTTCGTCGCCGGGAACTCGAATCTCGGCGGCCCACTCGCTCCACTCCCTGCCAGACTTCACGGCCAGTACTCGATTGTTCCCGTCCATTATCGTCAGCGGATCGTGACGTTTCTCGGTCGAGCAACGCCGATCGAATTCGACTCTGAGCGACTCGGCACCGGGTATCTTTACGTGACCGGTCAACGTGGTGCCGTCGATGTAAGGATGCGGACTCTCTTGTAACACCGGCTGCGGCACGTTACTTTTGTTGCTCGAATTCGCCACCGTGTCCTCCAGTTCCGTGATGCATAGCTCCAACACCATGCCGCGAATCGATCGATTCGTTTTCGCGAGCCCGATCAGTACCGACGATATCGTTTCCTTGCCACCTTTGCACACTCGATTGGCTACGGCCAATTTTAGCAGATCGACCAGCATTCTGGCGTCCTCCTCGGTCAACGTGCACGTGAAATCGTCCAAATTCGAATCGCTGGATACCCGATCGCCGACGATTTGCGCGTTCGACGTTAGAGTAGCCGCTATCACGCTCATCGCGGTGCTCGACATCTTCGAGGCGCGCGAGGATAAACTGGCCGAACTGGACATCGATGGGAAGACCGCCGCCAACGGGTAATCCTCGGATTCGGGGCTCGTTCGCGGGCTGTTGTTCACCAAATTTACAAGTTCCGCCGCGTTCGCTGGCGCCTCTCCTCCACCTTGCGCGCTATCACCGACGTTCTGATAAACGTGGCTGTGTCCTCCTCCTCCTGCTCCAACTCCTCCTGCTCCTGCTCCTCCTCCTCCTGCTACCGGTGTAACGGACGAGCCAGCGACCGTTCCGTCGGGCAACGTCATCTCGGGCAACGAACAACACCCATTGTTCGCGTTCCCATTGGACAAACCGACAACAGCACCAGCACCACCACCAGCCGATGGTTTTAACGTCGAATGACTTTGCAATGCCGTCACCACGGCTATCCGCGCTTGTATTATGCGAAGCGCGTTTATCACGTGCTGCAACGCTTGTTGTTTCGCCACGTTACTCTCCAACGAGAGAATGATGCTCGAGAGAGAAGGTCGGTTACCGGAAGGGAGGATGGAGTTGTTGCCGGTTACGTCGGTGCCGTTAGTTCCGGCGAGAACCGTAAACGTTTTCGAGGTTGCGTCGGTCTCGATATCGTTGACGATGCCGGCGGTCGCGGTGGTGCTGGTAGCGGCGATGCCGGCACCGTTCGACTGAAATCGAAGCGACATTTGACCAAGCGGGTCCTTCGCGGTTGGAAACATGACCGGTTCTTGGTTGTTCGTCGTCGGCTGATCGGTCAAGACCCAGGCGATGCTGTGACTGGAGCCGCACGATACGCGATTCACTCTGGCATCGTCGAGCTTGTGCACCAACGAGGGCTTTTTGTTCACGATCGTCGAGCCGTTTCCCTGCTGGCCGTGGTCGTTGTCGCCCCAAGCGTAGACCTGTCCGGTGTCCGTCACCGCTAAGCAATGAAGCGCACCGACGGCCACGTGTATCACTTTCTTCCCGCGGAGGCCCTCGACCAGCGTCGGCTTCCGAACGTGATGATCGTTGCCGTGACCGAGTCGAAAGTAATCGCCTTTCCCCCAGGTCCACACCTCGCCGTATTTGGTCAGAGCGAGCGAGAACTGCGCTCCGCACTCGATCTGCACGACGCCCAAACCGTTCAGCCTGTCGATCAGCAACGGCGTGTAACAACCGTCGCTGCCACCACGGCCGAGTTTACCAAAGTCCCCGTCGCCCCACGAGTATACCGATCCGTCGGCGGTCAACGCCATCGTTTGCGCGTCCCTGCTACCGCACGCGACCTGTATCACACGCTGCCCGACCAGCGACTGGACCAATTTCGGTTTCAGCTGGCTCGCGGTGTCCCCGTGGCCCAATCGTCCGTACTCGCCCAGGCCCCACGTGTACAGTTCTCCGCTGCTGGTTATCGCGGCCGAATGACCGGACCCGCACCCGATGTCCCTGATTCTCTTCGACTTTAGGGACTCGATCAGCCTGGGCTTGTCCAACGAAACGGAATTACCGTGGCCCAATTTCCCGTCTTCGCCCTCGCCCCAAGAGAACACCTTGCCATCCTGGGTGAGCGCCAACGCGTGTTTCCCGCCCGAGTGCACGGCTACCTTCTTGATCACGTACTGGCTGAGGAACGGGATAGGCTTCGGCTCGCACACGTTGCTGTCGTCCCCGAGGCCGAGCCTGCCGTTCGTGCCCTCCCCGCAGGCGTACAGTTTCCCCTCTTGGCTGACGACGAACAGAGTTTTGCTACCGCCGGCGATGTGGACGGGCTTCAATTTCGAGAGAACCTCGCTGTAAACCGGCAGCTTGATCTTCGAACCTTTCAGCCCGCCCAGCTGATCTTTGTCGTTCAATCCCCAGACGTAGACGGCCGAGTGTTGCGGCGGTGGCTCGCAGCCCCGTTGCGAGCTCATCTGCTCTTGAACGATCTCCCAGTCGGACGCTAGAAACGAGACGGACGTCGCCAATTGATTTTCAAACATCTTCCGTTTCCCGACTATCCGAAGCCCCCGTATCTTGCAGTCTATGCCGCCGTTTCGGCATTGCTTTATCGCTATCTCGATACACGGATAATACTCTTTCGCGTCTTGGAGCAAGAGTACGCTCGTGTCGGTATGACGCACGCTTATCGTGGCCAATTCCACCAAACTGTTGAACGACTCGCCTACGTTCACCGCGATCAGCCACGGCATGTAGCTGCTGTCTTGCGGGTTCACGATTATCTTCAACGAGTGCACCAGTATGCCCGGCAACATTTCGATGCGGATCCAGTGTTTCCCCTGGGAACCGCAACTCTGCCAATAGAGCCCGGACCCGTCCACCAGCCGCGTCGCCCAACTCTCCCTCGACGAGACGCTCAGCGTTCGTATGCATTTCGACCAGTCGTCGATCAGGGCCGATTCCGTGTAATCTTGACGATGATACCTACCCGGTTTACCGGCGTACACCGCAGCCGAGCCTGGCTCCACGATCCGATTGAATCCGTGACGATGACACCGTTTCGTGTAAAAGCAATTCTCGCAGAGATTGTAAGTCTCGCAGAACTTACACTTGAACCGGGGCCCGGATATCGGCAACAGATGACAAGAGTTGCACGAGACCGAATGATGACAGGACGGCACCCGTTCCATTTCTATCGCGCAACCGGTCCAACCGTTCTGTTGCGGGAAGTCGACCGACACGTCTTTGCCGTTGTTTATTATACTCGTTACGACACCGACGCTTTGATGATTCACCGAGCCCCATTTGTACTTGGGCACCGTCACCGACGGCTTCACTCTCACCTTGTCGCCGATTTTCAGCGTCGCCGGGCCCGGTATCGCCGGCGGGTGACCCAATAGCTCTATGTGAATGAATCGAACCCAATAGGTGCCCCCTTTCCGTTGCCACGCCACTTGCACGTTCAGATCGTGCAACCCTTCCGGATCGATTTTCATCACTTGCCCGACGTCCCCGTATTCCACTTCCTCGTAACTTTTGCAACACCGTACCAACATTCCCGGTATCAGATTGTCCCTTACGTAGATCGCGTATTCGTCGACGGATAAGAAATCGGTACGTTTCATATAGTTCGGCGGTATCGTCGAGGATGACACGGGCTCCTGCGTCGACGGAGAATCGTCTATGTTCTCGTTGGTCGAGTCCTCGGGATCCGACAGTCCGTAAACGCTCGACAACGTTTCGCTGTCGCTCAGAGCGGCGTCCGGATTTTCCAGGAGCCAAGCGACCACGCTCTCCGCCGTGATGAAACCGACACCGGTGCTCAAGCTTTTAATCGCGAACTCCACGCTTCTCTTCGGGAAACCCATCTCGGTCAGCTGCGCGACTACCGGGCTCATCGCCGGTGGACTCTTTCTACCGCTGCTTCTGCAGTGTTTCTTCTGACTGGACGTAAGCGACACCAAAGAGCAATCGGACGCGGGTGAGTCGGGTTCCGAGAAATTACCTGCCATTCCGGTCGACGATCCAGTAGTTCCCGCCTTTCCTATCGCGCGCGTTCCCGACGTCAACGGAGCCATCGCCGCTCCCTGGATCGGCGAGTGTCTCAATTCGGAGGCTAAATATTGCGAGACAGCTAGCGCCGCTACTTCGAGCTCTTTTCGCTTGAATATAGGTTTCAATGGTTGCGGTCTCGTGGCGCGTACGAGCATCTCTTGGAACAGGGTTGTCCGTCTGTTGCAACGACCACCACCCCTGCTACCATCCACGTTCCCATTCGTTCCTCCGTACTCTTCGTTCTCCTCGCTCTCGACATTCGGATTTACGCGATCACCCTCGATACGCTCGTGATTACGATTACGATTACGATTACGATCACGATTCCGATTCTGATTACGATTAAGGCTGCGGTTGCGATTCTGATTACGATTACGATCGCGATTACGGTTCCGATTATTGTTGTTCTTGTTTTTGTTACCGTTATTCCGGATACCGTCAACGACACCACCAGCCGTTACAGCCTTGACTGTTAAGCCTTGTTTACCCTTTTCGTTGTTCCGCTGATCATCGCCGTCACCGTCCTCGTCGTCGTCGTCGTCGTGGTCGTGATCGTTGTTGTCGTCGTCTTGGCCCTCGTCGTTCTCCTCGTCGTCGTCGCCATCGTCCTCGTTGTTATCGCCGTCCTCGTCCTCGTCCTCGCCGTCGTTCACGTTGTCGTCGTCGTCGTCGTCGTCGTCGTCGTCGTCGTCGTCGTCCTCGTCTTCGTCGTCTTCTTCGTTGTCGTCGTTGTCGTTGTCGTTGTCGTCGTCGTCGTCGTCGTCGTCGTCGTCATCGTCGTCGTCGTCATCGTTGTCGTCGTCGCCATTGTTGCCGTCGATGATATCCTTTTTCGTTACTTCTTCCCCTACTTTCATCATTCCTTTCTCCCCCTTCCGCACCTCTTGCTGTCGGTATTCCCTCGTCTCTATCTCTTTTCGCTCTTCTTTGTCGTTATTGTCGTTAACCTGGCCACGATCGAAACGGCGTAAGGCGGTAGCACGATCGCATTTAACGTTGCCTTCGCTCCATCGTCGCTCTTGAATATTATCGCGATCCTTTTGATCGTTAATCCGACCACCGTGGTGACTATTGTTGTTATCGTTATTATTATTATTATTGTTGTTGTTGTTGTTGTTGTTGTTGTTGTTGTTGTTGTTGCTGCTGCTGCTGCCGCCGCCGCTGCCACCGCTGCCGGTGTTAATATTGCTACTGGTGCTATTAATCGGGAATTTTAATAGTTTTCTCAACTTGGTTTGATACTCCAATATGGTTTTCCCGGCGTTCAGTGCAGCGAGTTGTTGTTGTTGATTCCGTAGAATGGAAGCGTTCACCGAACCAGCTATCACCGGCATGCCGTTCGGCCTTTTGTCCATTCCTCGATGGCCTAACAACAGATTAGCCCAAACGGATAGAAAACCATCGGGCATGGGCATTCGATCTAAACGAAATTTCTCCTCGAGTTGTCTAATACCGAAGAATGGAACCTTCTTGCGTACTCCGGTATTGTTTTCGGCGTTAATCTGCACCAGAACCTTGGGATGTTCGGTGAACTTGCATATAGTGCCAATCTGTCCGTCAACATCGACCGAACCACCGATTCTCGGTCGGTCGTCGAGACCTCCGATAACGATCAGAGCCGCCATAACCGTGTCTTGAATGTTCACGCTATTCTCACCTCCGTTCTCGTTCACTTGTATGTGAAAGAGCGGACCGTCGCTCAACAGATCCGAGGCGAGCGAAAGTTTCGAGCTGAGAAAACCGTTCAAAGTGGCGTTCCATTTTGAAAGAGAGTGCAGATGTCTGATCAACGAAACGAGCTCCTCGACGACGGTCGAGCTGTGAGAAGCAGTTAGAGAGACGCGACATTTGTTCGAATAGAGCTCGGATGTGACACCGAGATCGCAGCTGAGCGCGATGTGGCCCATTATACGAAAAATCTTTTCGAGAAACGGCACCTGATTGGGATTGTCGGCCGACCAGGAAGGTAAAACGGCAGCGAGTAACCGCACCGCCATTATCTGTTTCTCCAAATCTGGATTACTCCGTTCGGCGATCACGCTCAAAAGGAAATCGATCCACGGCTTGGTGCTGAGCGATCTACAAAGTTCCGCGGATTTAGCGATCGCTCTCAACGAACCGAGGGTCGCCCAAGTTTCGTGATGTTCCCTCGCGAGCTGGGACTGCGTGTTGCAGTCGGGCGTGTACGCGGAAGATACGATGCCGCGCAACACGGAAGCGAGCACCTTTATGGCGGAAGGGGCCACCTTGTCGGCCTCGATACCGCAGCAGAAGAGGAGAACGCGAAGCGCGGTTACGGAGGCGGTTTTCAAGCACGTGGTTGGATGAACGTCCACGAAATCGTGCCCCTTGTCGAGTTTCGCCAGATCTTGCGGTGACTCGATGTCGCTATCGGTCTCCGGTGGTGTCGGCGGCTCGGCCAACTTTAAATCGTACATTCCTTCTTTGCCCATACGATACGAGTTGGCGGACCCGTTGTCCCATTGCACGCGGATCCAGCCATCTTCGCCTAGTTCGCCGATCACGCGACCTTCGCCCGGCGGAGGACCGTCTTGATCGCCCCACTTCCAATCGACACCGCGCACCACTCTTGTACCGATTTTCATCAACGCCGCCAATTCCATGCCCGTCGGTTGAATGCTCGGTGGTTTGCTCTTCTCCAGGCTATCCTCGTACACGACCGTCACCAGCGTGTCCTTTTGCTTCGCGGTTGCATCCGTGTCCACGTCCGTAAACGTCGACGGTCCGATCTGCCTGAGCAACGTCAGCACGCTCGACATCGTGCCAGAATTGACCAGCAAGCTGATCTCGTTCGCGTGATGATAATTGGTCAGCATGCCCAATATCGTCAGCAGGAATCGTGCTCTGGGTAATTTTCGTAACCAAGTGTACGTACCCTGATTCAAACTGCTCTTGTCGCTGATCTTCGGCTTGCTCGGTAACTCTGCCTGAATCACGTATGCTCGCAGGGCTTGCACCGCCCAAGAAGTTACCTCTGCCTCGGCTAGTATAATCTTCGACTTTTGATACGGTGTTATCGATTGAATGTTCTCGAGGCAATGCGATATTCCATCGATGAGGGATTTATTCTCGTGCGAGAGACCGAGCCAACCGTTCAATAACGAGTACTTTACCGACGTAATCAAACAATCTTTCTTCAGCAATTGCTTCATCATCAGGATTCCCTGTTCGCGCAACTTTGCCCGCTGCATCTGACAGTACATGGCTCGACGTAACGTTTCGACGTCTCCCCCATCCTCGGTGATCACAAAGTTTATGATATTTCCCATCAGCTCGTTCGAATCGATATTTAAACACTTCTGTCTCATCTTTTCGCTAGCTTTAGGAAAGATTTTCTTCGTACCCGATAAATGTTCTAACCTTGGTGACGGTAGCAACGGTCTGCCGATCGTTTCTTTCTGCGTCGACAACATCGGGATCGATGTTGGCGTCGACGTGGGTGTCGGTGTTGGCGCCGGTGTCGTCGATGCTGGCACTGGCGTTGGTGGTGCCGGTGTCGACGCCGGTGCTGCTACCGCTACCGATACCAAAGCTGACGCCGATGACGATGACGATGACGATGCCGATGCCGATTGCGGTCCCGATACCGATACCGATACCGGTGTTATCGATGACGTCGCGATCGTTGTTGTCGTTACCGTAAGCGTCGCTGTTGGCGTTCCAGTCGGTGTAGGCGTCGGAGTCGAGGTTGTTAGCGAGGTTATCGCTGTCGGCGTCGGTGCTGGTGTTGTTGCGACCGCGGTCGTTGTCACCGTCACAGTCGCCGTCGGCATTGTCGTCAACGTTGCTCTCATCGCGTCCTCGTCCGATTTGCCTTTCGCTTTCGCGTTTTGTATCGAAGCGTTCACAATGTCCTCCGGTTTGCTCGGCGAGTCCCTATTGTTTCGAATGTCCCTGATCACCGTTTCGACGATTTTTCGAAATTTCCCAACTGTATGCAACAACTTGAGATCCCGTAATCCCTTGATTTCGTAACTAGTCGCAGACCTTACCTCGTACAGAAGAAATCTACACTTCTCTTGAGCGGGAGCGCAAACTTCTTTGTAACTTCTGTTCTGTTGTTGCCTTATCCTAATTAAATTCCACTTGGTTTGATGAATCGCTCTAACCATTTCGGCCAATTGTTTCGTCAGCTTCGGGCTACTCTCGGTCCCCGCTTCCTGATGATCGATCAAGCTAATCGCCTGATAGCCTAGAGCAAGGTGCTTTACGATGACCGCTATTAAAAGCCGGCTAACCTCTTCGATCGGGTGGTCGGCTGAAAACTCGGTATGCGCTAAAAGATTGTTCGCTTTTGAATATTTATCGATAATAGTTAAGAAGGAATGAACCTGAGCATCGGTCTTATGGGTCTCGGCCAGAGCGTAAACGAACGCCGAGATCCGATCTTCCTCCCGTTGTTCCTTTTGCGGCTCGTTCTTGGTACGGATAGGAAGCGGGGCTTCCGTCGGTGAATTCGCAGCCGTCGAGGTGTTACTTCTCGCCTCCCCCTTCTCCTCCTCGTATGGATTAGGCGGTTGCAAGACTTGCAACCCGCCCCTGAGAAAGTTCGCGTTCAGCCAACGGCCAGCTTCCTCTTCGGCCGTTTGCAACGGCAGGCTTTGCCGCATTCTGTGGCCGTGGAGCCCCAATAGAAAGCCCAAAGCTCTCTCGGTGTCGAGCAAGCAAGAACACACGTCCGTCACGTCGATCGTGATCTCGGCGTTTTCCGGTTCCGACTGGCAATATTGACCAACGAAGTAAGAGTCGAGCATGGTTCGCGGAAGCTGATACCGCGACGAGGCGTTCGTTTGAACGAACCCCTCCAACGAGTTCGACCGTCCATCTTGGAATCGTACATCTTGCACGTCGTATACGTTGTTGTTCACAACTACCCAAAGGCCCCCGTCGCGATTGTGATTTTCCAGGTCCGCCCAACGAATGACCGAAGACTCGTCCGAGATTGATATTTTGTTACCATGCTGAGGTGCTATAATACCTGGCCAAGACAGATCGTCCGTCTCGTTTTTCTCGAGCGTCGGTACCAATTTGTTGAATCGGTCCAGCGCGTCCAACATCGGTGTTATTATCTCCATCCAATTCATATTGAGTAGCAACAACGGACAGTCGAGCTGCAGCAAAATCAGGCACGTAACCAGTTCGGGTAGTAAAACGTTCACGATGTCGCCCCTCAGCACTATACTAACGTACGCGAACTGTTTTATGCTAGTGCTGGCCAACTCGGCCGCTGACGACATTACGTCGGTTACGTGAACGCAGATCTGCGTCGCGTATTTCTTCAACAACGACTCGGCTCCGAGCATCTCCTGATCGCGCAGCTGTTTCGCTCCGACATCGTTGATGCACTCGTACACGTGCGCGATCAGCAATCGTTGAAACTTCAAAAGAAGATTCAAACTGGGCGAGTTGTCGTTCCTCTGCGGCTCCTCGTAACTATGGCCCAATTGTTGAACGGCCAGCAATTTAGACTGCGCGATACAGGTGCTGTTTCTAATTAATTGCTTCACCAACTGCAACAACGATATACTCGTGTTGTTCTTTTCCGAATTAAATTCTTTGCCCTGTTTCGCATCGGTTGATTTACTGCTCGCGTTGTTACTCGTAACTAACTCCTTTTCGTCGGCGAGCTCACCTGCCTCCGCCTTCACGGCGTTCTTCAACGCTAATTCCAAGCCACCGTCTGCCATTAGGCTGGAAACTAGCAGGTCTGCCATAAACTGCTGACCATTGCGAGCATTCAACTGTTCGAAAGTTGAACAATTCGCTTTCGACAAAAAGTTGGACAGCGTCTTTGCGCGTTCGTTCGCCGTTGGCAACAGAATACTCCAACCGGTTTGTAAAACGGCTTGAGCCGCTTCTTGTATAGTCGCCAGAATGCCTACGCTGCTTGCAAGCATGACGCATCGCTGCTTCAAAGAGTTTAGTAACGGGGTACCGGCCAATCCGACCGATTTACCATCGATATTGTGCGCAATCATTGTATGCAGTTGCAATCGGATCAAATTCAACGTTGCCACCGCTAGGCATTCTCGATCTTGGGTAGGTGGTCGCGTGCCTGGCAGTCCTTCGCACGCCTTGCTCAATAACGTATCCAACAGTCGGAAACTCTCCTCGCAGATGTCAACGACGAAAGCGACCCTGTTCGCAACCGACCAGGCGGACGTGCACCACGCGAAACTTTGGGTAGGTCCGCAGGCCAAGCCGATCACGTTCTTCCCGGATAACGTAGGACAGAGAGTCGGCTCCGGCACTACGGTGCCCAGTGCCGGATCGATTTGACCATAATCGTTTCTACCCCATCCGTATACCAACTGGTCCTCCGTCAACGCCAACACGTGCAAACTTCCAACGCATAACTCCTTCACTTTTTTCATCTTCAACGCTTCGATCACTTTCGGATATCGAACGTGCTCCTCGTTTCCATGCCCCAATCGGTAAGCTTCACCTTTACCCCAAGTATAAACTTCACCGTATGCGGTTAAAGCTGCCGAAAATTGTCCACCGCAATATACCTTGGCTACATTTATGTCCAACAGTTTATCGACAATCTTTGGCGTCTTCGATCCATCGCAGCCTCCTCTACCAAGCTTTCCGTAATTACCATCACCCCAGGAGAATACTATACCAGAAGCTGTTACGCACAACGTTTGCGAGTCTCCACTGCCGCATGCTACGTGTACAACCATATGACCGTTCAAAGCAGTCACCAATGTAGGAATCGTTACGTTGTCCGAATTACCGTGACCTAATCTTCCGTAATTTCCTCGGCCCCACGTGTACAATTCGCCGTTTGAACTGAGGGCCGCCGAATAAGTACTTCCGCATGTTATAAACACAATATTCTTCTCGGTCAGCGCTTCGATCAGCTTCGGTTCACCATACCAGGTTCTGTCTCCGTGGCCTAGACGACCGCCATCCCCATTCCCCCAAGAATAAACCGAACTATCCTGCGTCAACGCCAGGTAATGTGTACCGTCTGGATGAGAGGCAATCATTGTAACCGACTTTTCCGAAAACCCGTACACTCTTTGCGGGTATTGGCTATCCGTTCCGTAATACATCATGTAAACGTTCCCGTTGAACGATAGAATCATTAGAGCCCTTTCGGTACAACATAGTTGCTTCACGCCGAGTTCTGCAATTGCGTCGCAGTAAAATGGAGACGAGCCGTTGCCAAATTTCACGCTTCCCCAAGCTAAAACCTCTTGAAACGTCTGGCTATAATTTTTCTGATATCTATCGGTAATAATCGGAGGTAGAAGGGGAGCAGCTAATCTACTCAAATTACACATTATTATTACCGCTGCTTTTCGTAAGTCTACGGATGTAGAATCATCCTCGGGAAGTCGTAAATACTTGAGTAAAACCTCGCAAGGACCCGGTGCAACGTTTGTGTCTGTTCGCCTCGATTTAGAGGCTGGAATCATGTTTAAGCGCCGCAGCAATGGTACCAGCGGTGCCGTACTTCCAGGCGGCATCACCCGATTATCTTGATGTTTATATTTACCACTTAGATACAGCAGCAAACAAACGGAATCTAATAGACTCGACAATGTAGCTCTCTGTGTTACCAACTCCAGTAATAAACAAAGGGCTGTATGCTGATCAGCTATCGGAATAGGACACCATGATCTTCCGCTAACTATATCCCTGAAAGTGATCAGATAATAATTACACAATCTCCGTACAACACTTATGTGTAAACACAGCAAATCCGGAAACGTAAATACCCTGTAACGACTTGTCTCAGGAATTTTGCTGATCGTTCCACTACCTCTAACCACACTTGGGAAACATTGCTTTCCTCGAAAAGCGTAGCTTCGGGCAATGACTGTAAAGCTTCCAGCGACTCTGACAGAAGTTCGCTGCAAAATTCTACATCCTCTCCGGATCTCCAGGCTCGTCTTAAGTATGCGAATGAAAAATTTAATGCTGCACGAGATCCTACTCGTGCCAAACCCAATGTTGCCCTCTCGTTCGGTCTCACGCTGAAATTTCAACCAGTTTCGATATACGTACATCGATGTTTAGCTAACTAGTTTTTTAACCACTTTAAAGAATGTTTAAGAATTAAAGAAAAAAAAGAAAAAAAAAAAAAAACAAAATGTGTGCATATACGCTAGTAATGTTAATTTAACCATTATGTAATCAATAATCGGTAATTAACAACCAATGTGTATGTACATATACTAGTATATATAACTTTTATAACCGAAATTCATGATATATCTTGTACTGAACGCTCAAACAATCTTAATATTGATTATTGTACATTTTTTGCGTCTTGTTAATAGGTTTCGATGTTGTCGGGGTATCTTTTGTTTCCTGTGGTTTATGACGAGAGAGAGCTGTAAAATATCGTCGTACTACTATCAAACGTTGTCTCAGCCGTATAGCAGACAAAGTACTGTTCGCAACTTGGTAGCATAATTTTCTTTGCTCCTTGATCAATAAATTAATACATGCCGTTAGATCGGAAACAGCTGAAAAATTATTCAAACGTTATAAAAGCATTAAAGAAGAAGCCTTTGAATACTTTTAACTTAAACCACAACGGTTAGCAAGAAAAATGCTGTTTTATGTAAAATTATGTTCTTTACATGGTTGAGGACCCCAAATCCAAGAATCCATTACATATTCGGCTGGCACGCTTCTCTCTACAACCGTGCTCGCTCTTGCTGCTTCTTCTTCGTCTAACTTTTGACAGGGTCCACAATTGCAGCCAAGTTGTGGGCCACAAATCCCATTGCAACAAAGACACGATAACACTTCCATGTTACAGTAATAACGACCATTTTCACCTAAAAGTATCGAAAAACATTACAAAACTGATTAATTAATAAAAGTTTTATCGAGAAATCTTTTGCCTTACCTTTTCTAGCTATTATGCCTGCTGCATTAATTAGACCATCGCTCAAAGAACTCAAAATTTCTCTATCCCGTACCATTTCGTTCCAAAGTTCGGCCAAACCATCCCGATAAAGTAAACGTTTCAGATCTGCTTTCAACCATTTTGCATCCAAGCGGACCTCCGGTCTGGTTACAATGTCCAATTGAACACTCATGGTAATGTGTATTAAATTTTCAGAAATTATTCGACTCTAATCTACGATCAAGAAGTTACGTATTATCTTAAAATTAAATTAAATTTGTTAGATTATGTCATGTAATTACATATGCATACTGCATACATCAATTCATATTTTAATTATCAGTTTTCAGGTCTGTCGTGTAAACTTTCTTTCAGTGGCAAGCCTCCAACTATAATTAAATAAAATAAAATCTTCAGTCACGTCACAGAGTCGCGTTTCATAGATTAATCAAAGTAGTCAACTAATTCTTGCTCTCTTCTTTTCTTGTTCACGCATATTTAAAGGATTAAAAATTCATCCTACGATAAAACAATCATTGCTAATTATATGCAATTCATGATTTTACATTCTATTAATACTCTGATAAGAAATCATTTCTTACGATTTACGAATTACGATTTACGTACGAATAAAATTGCATTGTCCAGTATCCTAAATACAACTTTCGCTCGATATAACTGTATGTATCCTTGCGTACGTATACATATGTATACATATGTATGAATATGTACTTATATTTTATCACAGTATCATCGAAGCTGTTTAGTTATTCGCAAAACAGTACACGATTTTTGAGATTACGTATTGATCACAAAAAACGACCTAAATGATTGGTCGTGTTGTTGGAATCACCATGTCGTGATAAACAATGAGGAATTATATGCATACATAGGTATAGGTGTATGAATTACACGACATAGGTAGGTATAAGTACATATATATATATATATATATATATATATATATATATATATATATACATATATATATATGTAAAATACATAACCCAATTTATCATTAATTTTTTGAGATGGACAGTCGCTTTTTTTTTATAGCCGCTACACTAATATTTATAGTCACAGCGGTAGCCCAGAATGGTGGTTATGTATCTACTTACATTTATACGTGTACATTTTACGAAATACCTATATACAGCATAAATCAACTTCACACAAACTGATGTTACCGATCAAAGTAATATATAAATAAATACCTAACTGTGATATATAAATTTCGATGATTTTATGTATGCGAACGCTACTTAGATTGAACAAAAAGTTTGTCAACATTTTAGTTGTGTGTAAAGTGTATTAAAAAACGTAAAAAATGTTTAATACCATGAAAAATGTTGTTATGCATCAAATAAAAAAATACGGTGAGAAATTAAGATAAATGTAACAATAAGTTATAGGTTACAACATCCCTTTGAATTATATACGAGATTGTTAATTACAATTTTAGGACAACGAGCATACATAAGACACTCGTTAGATACAATAAAAAATAATTTAAATCAGCTACAAACTGAACAGCCGTCAAACATTTTATGCAGATCATGTGGCCAACCAACAGCAGTAACGCATCCTCATTTAGTAAAAGATGGAGAGATCTTACCCGGTATTCAACGTTACGAATTTGAACAGAGGCGAGACAAATTAATAGAGAATATTAGTTCTTATGCTTGTATTAGAAATCTAGGAAAATCGCATATCGTCATTATTCCTTCTTCATCTAAAGTATACATGTCTGGCAACATTCCATATGTTTTTCGTCAAAATACAGACTTTTTGTATTTTACTGGTTGTCAAGAACCTGATAGTATTTTGGTAATTACAATGAAAGATGGAAAATTTGTAACTATTTTGTTTCTAACGCAACAAGATCAACATTCAGAATTATGGGATGGTCCTAGAACTGGAATTGAATTAGCACCTAAAATGTTTGGTGTTAATGCAGCACTTCCATTAACAGAGTTTGAACAATTTTTCATTTCTTTTGTTAATGAAAATAAGAAAAGTGTTATTTGGTATGAGAGTGTTGATGCGTCGCGATCAAATTTACATAGAAAATTGTGTGAATTGATAAAAGTAACTAGTAATCAAATGCTTGTCTCTCCAGCAAGTGTAATGCATAATATTAGATTAATCAAGTCGCAGTCTGAAATAGATTTAATGAAAAAGAGCTGTGAGATTATTTCAGACGCGATATCTAAAACTATAGAAATATCAAAGCCCAAAATGAGCGAGCATCATCTGTTTGCAACTGTGGATTACCAATGTCGATTGAATGGCGCAGAATTTCTAGCATATCCACCAGTAGTTGCAGCGGGTAAAAATGCCAATATTATTCATTATATTAGTAACAATCAAATAATTCAAGATGGAGATCTGGTTCTGATGGATGCAGGTTTGTTTGGTAGAATTATTTATAAATAAAGAAATGTTTCATTTATATTTACTTACAACTTCATTTTATATCCATTATAGCTTTACTGTTTCATTTTCTGTTTAGGTTGTGAATATCATGGTTATTCATCTGACGTAACTAGAACATGGCCAATTAATGGAACTTTTACGCGAGAACAAAAAATTTTATACGATATAGTACTGGATGTTCAAAACATTTTAATTAATAAACTAAAAGAATTACCTTCTTTAGATCAGTTATATCATGATATGTGCTCTTTGTTAGGCAAAAGATTGCAAGAAATTGGACTAATACCAACACATTTGAACAAAAATGAATTACTTTCTGCAGTTTATGTATATTGCCCTCATCACGTCAGCCATTACTTGGGAATGGATGTACATGACACAGGAAAAATATCTAGGAACTTAAAACTTCAACCTGGGATGATAGTAACCGTGGAACCGGGTAGGATACACTGAAAAATATTTGTTTATTTTCTTAACTTCTAAAATAATTTTTATTTTTACTACTTGTAGGAATATATGTTAATCATAACAATCAATTTACTCCACCAGAATTTTATGGCTTAGCTGTTCGCGTGGAAGATGATATTTTAGTAACGGAAAATGGTCCGATAATTTTGACAAAAAATTGTCCAAAAGAAATTGCTGAAATAGAAACTTTAGCGAGGTCGATATTTTTTCTAATATAAAATTCATTTGTAGACTATATTTGACATAATTAATATTTATAAACTGGCCATTGTGTTCTCTTTCAGGTCAAATATCTAGTGCATACGTAAGACTAGTCCAAATCTTTCATTTGTTTGCAAAATTTAATTTCAATCAAGTGGGAGCAAATAAGAAGATTATACGTTTGTAATTGATAAAGAATGAAAAATAAAACCACACTAAATACAAATTCATTCGAAACAAATGGCGAAATTTTTCCAAAAAAAAGAATCGTGTGTAATTGAAATCGCCAATTATGCAAAACTGTGCTAAACAGTACTTTAATAATTATAAAATTATTTGCTTAAAAAGTAAATTACAAAATTAATTCATGAAATTAAAACTTTTATACAACAAGATTCCTTAGTTCAACATCGGCTTGCTTTAAAGAGATGAAATTCATTAATTGCTTTACTCGCAGGCGTGCCCAAACCAGATGGTCGTGCAACGCATGAATTTGAGCAGCCGCTAATGCTGCGCTTTCTGGATAAGCGACTGTAGTACACCCAATTCCTGCGGACAAAATGAATTCTATTTAATGATATTCTTACAGCAAGTGTGAGAAAATGTTGCAATCAATAATGTCACCTGACGGAACGTTAATTGACGACCACAAATCTTGTGAAATATTTTCCGGTTTAAAAGGCGGACAATTAATAACGGGCAGAGATGTGTTTCCAGAGAGTACTGGGCCTAATCCATTACTTCTTCCTGCTACAGCTATTAATACCACCTAAGTGAAACAAGAAAGACTTGAGATAATTCAGAGATAAAGTCCACATTGATTAATATAATTTTACCGTTATTTTTGTATCGATTAAACTTCGTGACATAGGTCATGGCAATGCAGAATTCTAGTTATTACAAATTTAAATTCAATTATCGGTATGTCGGTTAACATCTATGAATCGACTATTCTTGTAATAATTTTAATTATCATTTATATTCAAATGAAAGGAATAAACGGAGGGAGAGAGTGTGTGCGATATATAGATACAAAGGAACGATATCTATAAGAAAAGGTAACATAATATATTAAAATTTAAAAATAGTTATGGAATTTCTAAATTCTAATGCGAAATTACTATGTATGTAAAAATTATGGTCACTCATTTTCAAAATTAACAATGTACATACCTTTTCGTGATTACCTTCATATTCAGAAAGTATACGCAATGTCTCTTGAGTACCTTTGTGGGCGCTGCATACACGATATTGAACTCTTAAACCTAAAGACTTTGCATGCTTTGCTATTTTCTCGCAATGTTCGCTATCAGAACGTGAACCCATCAAAATAACAACAAGACTACTCGGTGGTGGGATAAGGTAATCAAGCTGATTTGCCACCCATTCAAAATTATGTTTTATGATATTTAAATCCTCTTCGGTTACAGTGGTCAGCTCTCTGTATACCTATAAAGAAAAATAACAAAATATTATACTTTTCCATGTATGGTAACTGAATTCCTTGCGTTAAATACCTGTTTGTCTTTCATCAATTGTTTATCATTGGATGGCCAAAGCCTCCAAGAGTCATTGTCGATTATGTCTGCTACCATAATTTCATGATTTATATCCACGCCAAATTCTATTTTCATATCGATAAGAGCACAGTTCCTAGTTGCCCATGCTCTTTCTAAAACCTCAAATACTGTAAGTGCGGTATGCTGCATAATGTCAAATTCATCCTTTCCTATTATGAGACCATTCAACCTAAAACCAGCAGAAACAATTTGTTCCTCTGACCATTGAGGATCATGATTGGCATCATCTTTAAAGAATGTTTCTTGTAAAGGTGGATTAAACTTATACCCTTCAGGAACACCTAAGTAACAAAAGTTAAAATAAAAATAACAAAAATAATGTCACACATATTTATTTCCAAATAGAAATACTTTCATACCTTTATGTCTTTTTAAAAAACTACCAGTAGCTAATCTTCTAGTAACCCATTCTATTGGTACCATTTGACATTTTTTTGCTACAAAAGTAGTATCGTTGACCACTTTAACAAATGCAGTTTTTATTCCAGCTTCTTGTAACAATTGAAAAACTTTAACTGTAGTGGCTGTACTAATTGCAGCTTTTCCTTTTATATTATGAGATTTTTTACCATCTTGAGCGGTAATGCGATCTTTACTTTCTAACAGACATAGAGTAGGATCATTTAAAACTTGATAGACCTTTTTTGTCTTCCCTTCGATGATGAGTTCGCCACATTTATAGTCTATATATTGGGAAAATTATAAATTATTTATACTTTGTAAACAAATAAAACAAAAGCTCACAAAGGAAATTATTATATTTTATGAAAATTTTTACTTTGAATAATAACAGTAACAATGATATTGTTTCAATTTTTAATAAATTAAAATTTGTATAAATTAAACTAGACTGATTATTAATTTCCATTAAGATATTCAATATGAAGGATTAAAACTAAATGAAACCACGCACAAATTATTGCCAAACATGTATCTGAACAACAACTTACAACATTTTATGTTCACTCTTCAGTTTTCTCAATTCAATAATTGTAAACAAGACATGTATTTTAATATACAAAAAAATTGTGTATCAAAAACTACAAACAATTCATGTAATATCGGCGATGATTTCCCGAAAAAATATTATAATCACAACATAAAAAAAACATAATATAATAGATAAACCATTATAATATATATTACATAAATTATATTGGTGTCTTCAGAAGATATCTGTTTGGCTATATTAAAAGCTGAATCAGAGTTAAAAATCAGAGTACAACAGATCTGTCTTTGGATTACCCCCCAAAAGAAGTACGTCTTAAGAAAAATATCTAGTGAAACGCTCGATTGTTGGTGGATATAAAATGACACAAGTATCAAGTTTAAATGAAATTAATAACAATAGATTGCAAAAAGTGTCTTTTAATACATAACGATTATATAGCAATAAATATGTAACAATTAATTGAACACTTACCGCTCATGATTCTTGTTTTCCATTCACTTTACAAATACCAGCTTCCCAATTCTTATATCGCCCGATCAAGTCTCTAACGATCCCCACTTTTACAATTCTGCTTCATTTGATTGGTGTATATGCACAAATTATCTTTGTACTGGCTAAACGAAATATAAATCGTACGTAAAAGATTAAAAAAATCAGATGTATTGATTTATAAGGAACTCTTCAAAAAATTTCGGTAACTTAATATAATTATTCCGTTAAAACTTCTCTGTCGGTCACATTTTTAAAGTATATGTAACAATAGTATATAATTATTTTAAACGTAAAAACACGATTTATATAAAGTTCTTTTTGGATGCAATTAAATAATGTACGCTTTATAATTGCAAATCAATATTATGAAATATGGTCGTAATGAAACAATAGTTCATTAATCATAAATTGCTCGTTTTACGGAAAATTAGTTTTTATAAATAACGTTGCATTTTGCATGCAATATTATATCTACAACTAATTTTTTATCTACAATAGGAAAATTTCAGCTAAATCTAAAAGAATATAAAATAAATATTGAATTATTTACAAATAATGGAAGAAAAAAAAATTATTGTCAAGTAACTTTGATACATGCGCAGGTATGCGAGTTCGACGAGATGATCTTTTATAAAACTTGAATGAATTTTATCTGATATTTGAATAAATATAACCAAGTACTCGAAAAAAGAAAGATTTTAAAACTATGATAATAATTAAATGAGCTAACCCCTCCAGTCAAAAGCAGGTTTTCATTGGTCAACGTGTTTGTATGTACTTCTAAAGTCAGTCGAGAAACATTTCATACAGATCTCTTTCAAGCTGACAGTATAGAACATCACGAACGCTCAAACCTTTGACGCACGTGGTACGTACGAACATAAGATTAAACTTCGTATACTTAAATGAAAATGTTTTCATGCCATAATCAAATCTAATGTAATATATATATATATATATATATATATATACACATATATGTAATAGATATATACTTATACATATATATCGTTAAGGGAATGCAATGAAAAAAATTTAGCTGTAAGAGAAATAATTTGAGAAACGTATATAATTTCTTTTTTATATTTGTCATAAAACCGCCAAGACTTTCAATCATTTAACAAGTGAGGACATACAATCTTTGACAAAAAGATTGCAATCATAATAGAATATTAGAAAAAAAGGTTTTTTAATCGATTGAACCCTCAACATACATTAATAGGATGAGCATTGTTATTATTAATATTATTATTGTTGCTGTTATAATAATAATAATAATAATAATAATAATAATAGTAATTACTACTACTGCTGCTACTATTATTAATCATCAACATCAACATCATCATCATCGTTAAATAGGAGTTGAATTCATTGTTCAATAAAATGCAATTATATTTATTGTAACTTGTCCTGATCAAATAAGTTATTATTTCACAGTAGGGTGTATGTATGTGTGCCTGAATTTGCGCGAGCGTGCAAATATATGTATCGCGTATGAATGCACGTAATAAAAAAAAATGTTTGCTTTTAATGGTATAAATGTATATTAGAAATTTAAGAAACAAACCTTTTTAGTAATTTCTTATTTCTGTACGTGCGTGCAGTAAAACTATAAAATAACTATATATTCATTAAGATGTTTGATATGTTGCATCAAGTGGTAGGATTAACTAACAAACATTTTTACATACACATTGATATCAATGTGTTACAATGATGAAATAAGTTGCGAAATACTGATTAAGCAAATATATTAAAAAATATAAGTAGTAGAAACATTGACAGAAGTATTCTATCTGTTTATTAGAGGTCAATAGTTTATAGGGTCAATCATGATAATTGAGAAGAAATCTCAAGGGGGGTCTGCTGTGTTTTGCAATGTAAAAAAAATGTTTCTTTCTTATCACTATTCCATAGCATCAAATAAAGTGTCAAAGACTCAAACATTGTCTAAAATTTCAAAATTAAATTAAGCCTTCATAGCATATCTAAGGATTTAATTTGTTTAATATAAAAATGATCTAATAATCTAAATAATGTTTTTAGATTATAATTAAAAATTCTAGAAACATGCAAACAGAGTCCTGTATTCAAATGTTATCAAAAGAAACTGAAAGGGATAAAACAGTGAATAGAAAAAAAAGAATACAGAATCGAACAATGAGTGGCCTTACACACGAATGTGGAGTTTTTGGATGCATTGCTGCAGGTGATTGGCCGTCTCAGATCGATGTAGCACAAGTGATTTGTTTAGGTAAAGTTTTCATGCATTTAAAGTACAGCTTATTTAAAGAAATATTATTATTACTGTTGTTATCTTGATTTAGGTTTAGTAGCGTTACAACACAGAGGTCAAGAAAGTGCAGGCATTGTTACAAGCGAAGGTGTATGTTCAAAATCGTTTCATGTTCACAAGGGTATGGGAATGATTAATAATATTTTTAATGATGAAAATATGAGAAAACTTAGCGGGAATCTTGGAATTGGTCATACCAGATATAGTACAAGTGCAGCAAGCGAAGAAGTTAATTGTCAACCATTTGTGGTTCATACCGCACATGGAGCATTAGCAGTCGCTCATAACGGAGAACTTGTAAATACAGAATCATTAAGGAAAATGGTAAATTGTATTAAATAAAATATATTCAAATTATAATATATGTTAGTGTACGTGTAAAATTGTTATAAGCTAGTACATGTAATATTTGTTATTAATAAATTTTGATGTATTCATAGGTATTAGGACGCGGAGTTGGTTTATCAACTTACTCAGATTCCGAGTTAATAACACAAGCTCTGTGTTTAAATCCTCCCGAAGGTGAAGTTAACGGTCCAGATTGGCCAGCGCGTATAAAACATCTTATGCAATTAGCACCGTTATCATATTCATTAGTAATTATGCAAAGAGATAAAATATATGGTGTTAGAGATCCTTATGGAAATCGCCCTTTATGCCTTGGGAAAATTGTACCAATTGGCAATTTAGGTATGTAATTAGGTGATACATAATAATACAAAAAAGATGCCATGTAATGGTAGCTTTGCAATTTAAAATTCGAGTTTTATACCCTACAAATTGTATATTTATTTATCGCTTTCCTTTTTCCACTGCAGTAATCGAAACAAATCATTCCTTTAACAATTAGTTAATAAATAAAATTTTTTTTGCACGATAGGAAATGAGTCTGACGATGACGATGAAGCAGAAGGTTGGGTTATTTCATCTGAATCATGTGGTTTTTTAAGTATCGGAGCGCGGTACGTGCGTGAAGTATTTCCCGGAGAAATTGTAGAATTAACGCGCGAGGGTATTAAAACCATAGATATCATTGATAGGCCAGACAAAAAGCCCCAAGCCTTTTGTATCTTTGAATACGTTTACTTTGCACGTAGTGACAGTATTTTCGAAGGTAATGTATTGCAGTACAGTAAAATGAAAATATATTTAAAAAGATTGAGTATGTAAACTAGTTGTAAACTTCTTGATAATTTATAGTAATTTATTATAAAGAGGTAATATGATTTCTTTTATCTTACTGAATAGGACAAATGGTTTATTCTGTTCGGATGCAATGTGGACGAGAACTTGCCCTTGAATCTCCTGTAGAAGCAGACATAGTTAGTTCAGTACCCGAATCTGGAACTGCAGCAGCACATGGCTATGCCAGACAGGTAAACACATTATCTTTGCAATTATTAATGATGTAAAGTCATTTGTTGTGTTACAAACGCAAGTAATCGTGTGAATATTGTTAGTCATTCATCAAAATAAAATGTCTCCAACTTTGCATGCATAAAACACGTGTGGATACAGTTAAAGAATAATCTACGGCGTTTAGTTTAATGAGCTTCTCCCTTTTGTTGAAATAGAAAACGGAGAAGCATTGTCCCTGAACAAAATATATGATTCAATGGAACCGCGAAAATTTAAATGAACAAACTACGAAAGATCCTCTGCGAACAGTCTACAGAATTCGATACTATTGTCCATGCACTGTTCGCGCATAAATTTATAATTGTGTACGCATTAACAAATTATACATACGTATTATGAAAGAATGCATAGCTTACACAAATTTAATAAAGAAGCGAATAACAATTTTGAAATAATGTTACTATTTTGTAGTCTCAAATACCTTTTGCGGAAGTATTATGCAAAAACAGATATGTCGGCAGAACGTTCATTCAACCTAGCACACGACTCCGACAGCTTGGCGTAGCAAAAAAATTTGGGGCCTTATCAGAAAATGTGAAAGGGAAAAAGTTAATTCTTATAGATGATTCTATTGTTAGAGGAAATACAATTGGTCCTATCATTAAATTACTTCGTGATGCCGGAGCAAAAGAAGTGAGTGTCTTCAACGCGCGTGTGTTACGATTTTTGCATATCCAAATTTAACATTTTTTTTTAATCCATATAGGTTCACATTAGAATAGCTTCACCTCCACTAAAATATCCTTGTTACATGGGAATTAACATACCAACAAGAGAAGAATTAATTGCTAATAAATTAGACAATGTGAAATTAGCTAAACATGTTGGAGCCAATAGCTTAACGTATCTTTCAGTGGATGGACTTGTAAAAGCTGTAAGATTTGGTATGGATAATCGCGAGAGCAGTTACATTGGTCATTGCACTGCTTGTTTAACAGGAGAATATCCTGATGAACTTCCTGGTGATTTGGAATGGTAACATGATTAAATCGAAAGTATTTACATTACATGACTTTTATATAGAAAATCAGAGAATTTAATTCGGCATAACTTATTGTTTTACATGCGTTAATTAATCAGTAGAGTGGATTCCGATTAACGGCATAATATTTCAATCAAGCGATATATGTAAGTTTCCACTTTGTTATATCTTGGTAATAAATGTTACGCACAATTATTATCGTTATATCAAATTTTCAACTGAAAATAGAGATATTGAAATGAATAATATAGTTTATGAAGTAAATAAATGTAATTCGATATAATTAATGCAATTATTTTTATGCATTATAAAATCTGTTTCATTTCTACTTTTATAATTTTACTGTTACCTGAATCAATTTAACTGGTACCCAAATTTAGTTCTTTAACTTACTGGTATTCTATGCTTCGCTATCATTTTCACTTGAAGTTTCATTAATCTCTAATGAACTAAAAGTTTCGGTGACATTGTGTTCGCTGCATTCGCCTGATTTTACTTTTGGAATCGACAATTCATTTTCAAGCGTATCAGATGATGAAACATTATCTTTTTTTAATAGAATTTGTTTCGCTTCAAGTTTTATTCTTTTTCTATTATGAGAAAGAGTTAGTTTTCTCCTTTGAGATGCCTTAACTTTATAACCTTTTATAGATCTAATTAAACGATTGTCATCATCGCTTTTAATAATATCTGAATTCTTCTCATTTATCTCTTTAGGATGTATAAATTTTGGACAAACTTGATTATTACAGGAACTTGATTCTCTTTCTGAATTAATATCGATATTTTCAGGTTTGGTCGAATTAGAAAATTCTTCTTTATGTTTATACATGGCAAATGGATTATCTTCATCAGATTCAGATTCCAACATTATACCTTGAGATTTTTTTTCTTGCCTAACTCGTTGTTTTTCTAAGTACGAGTGTAACGCTTTTAATCTATTATTTCGCATAGTCTCCCAAAATGAGAAAGCTACACAAGATGAACTTTTTAATTTCATAAATTAGATCACAATATAAAAATTGGGTACATATTTATTTAATACCTTCTTTTTGATACTGAAATGGTATTCCAGCTTGCTTAAGTGTATTTAAATTTGGTACACACTGATTGTGTTCTGAATCACCAAGAACTTCAGTTCTAGATTTTATAAAGATTCGTTGCATTTTTAGAAATTTCCTAGTTTTAGCAAAATATTTAAAATTTGGGGCAACATCGAAAACAGGATCGTCTACTACAGAATTGTCATTTTTTGTAAAAAACATGTAAGTACCACAAACATCTTCATAAGCGCCCTCGTAAAACTAAAATTATTAGAAAGTAAGACAAAAATAACTAAACGTTAGTTTCATTCTTGATATATTTACATAAACGTATGTAAATTTATGATTACCTTTCCATTGATCTGCATTATAGGATGTGCCGTATCTATACCGATCATATCTAATTGTAATTGTTTTTCGTTAAATATATTACCATCAAGTCCTTCGAATTCTACGTACACAAGAATTTCTTCTTCATCTCCGGATGCTTCACTATCGCTTCCCATGACGAGCAGCACAAATCTCTATACTATTTACCTATACTTCACGTGTCACCTTTTTGACGTTACTGCAAACTGCACGTTTAGACTGTTTAAACATTGTACATCACTCGGATAGGATTGTTTTTATATCATTTTCATGTCGTCAAATATGGCGTCGACCGAGATTGTTTCGCCGTTTTTAGCACTATTATTCGCGTTCTTAGCGAATAAATGAATTTATAAAGTTGGAAATTGAGAAAAATAAAAGAAAACGAATGAAAAACACTTGGCAAGTTAAATATGTATATCCAACGAAATAATCAATTCAGAGATCCGTCGCATACTTTTTAAGTCTGGATCTATCTATTTTATTTCACGAACAGTGAAATACTTTCGACGTCCGTTCAAAAAGCTACTGATTCACTATAAAATGAAATCTGCTTCAGTTTCTTAACTTTAAATAAATAACTTCTAGAATTGCTTCACGAACAGCAGAAACTATTTATTCGTAACACGAATCTGTGTTTTTATTCAAGATCCTATATCTATTGTGACAGCATAATTGTAACAAGAAAATTTAATTTGCTACAACGGTACGATAATTGAATATAAACTACTGTCATGAACGTAACAGTTACCAATTATTGGACCGCGGGAAAACGAACCCTGTTAGCAAGACGAGTCGTTCCGATCAGAACCATTGTTACTCGTTTTCGCGTAACGTTACACACGTATACAAAGTAAAAGTATTATCTCTTTTGTCTATTCTTATCTCATATAAGATCTTATATATTTTCTATGTCAGAAGTTCAGAATTCGCCTTAGGTACATGTAAGTAAACTTGTTTCGACGATACCCAAGTTAATTGGGTAGATTGTAGGAATAACAGACAGACACGTGTGCGCGATATATTTTTGGTAATATAATTAAAAAGCTAACGCTACATTAAGAAAGCTTGAATTTTCAAAAAATTATACAGTACATTCGATTCTGCTTTTCATGGTAAACCATTAAACGGATAAAAACTTTCCAAATTGTTAATCGGCATACAGCCTATCGTATAGGTTATATGTCCGCGCGTGTGTACATATAGCTCGTATGTAAATAATGTACGTATAAAAATTATAAATCTGGTTTCGTATATCTGATCTAGGCAGAAAAATGGTGAGACATAACAATCAGCTACCAGAAAATCTTCCACAATTGCAAAATCTTATTAAACGCGATCCAGAATCGTACAAGGAGGAAGTAAGTCTTTCAGAATGATACGATTACTTGATAGATTTGGTAGATTCTCCTGTGTTTTTGCAGTTTCTTCAGCAGCATCAGCATTACAAGTCCATCTTGGAAGTTTTTCGTTTATCACCAAACAAATATAATAAAAGTCTTGATGAAATAATCATCTTTCTATCGCAGGTAAGTTTTATAATATCTGAAAAAAGTGCATGTACATAAGTCGATGACTATATATATATATATATATATATTTCTAATAACATATACGATCTGTGAGCGTTAAGCTTTACAAATATTAGGAAATCTTTTCTTTTACAGGTATAAGTATCAAAGTGTATGAAAAGAATTATTAGTTCAACATAGCATTATTGCAAATTGGTTATAATTAAGAGACCGTTAAGGGTGATAATTATGGAAAAATATTTGGAATATGTAGATGAAAAGATCTTATGTCGCAAGAAAATGATAATGCAGTTATATTCTTTGATTGGTTATTCAGACGAACCGATGCCACATAGTATATTTATTTATGGTCATGTAGCCACTGGAAAGTCTTTGGTAGTGCAAAATATGCTTTCTTACTTAAAATATAATGTATCCGTTATTAATTGTATAGAACATGTTAACAGAAGACACATATTTGACTACATTCTGGATGATTTATCGTGGCATTTTATTACTAATTCCAAAACTGTTAATAAAATACAAAAAAAATGCGACAAATTTGTAGATTTCTTATTAAATCTTAAAGCAATTTCTGTGAACGATGCTCGACCGATTGTAATTGTTTTTGATAAATCTGATAAATTAAGAGATATTGACGCTGATCTGCTGCCTGCATTTTCAAAGCTCAAAGAGTTATCAAATATTAATGTCTGCGTAATATTTATAAGTGACATAGTATGGGAAAAATATCGTATTAAAATAGGTTTATATGAACCAATTAAAATTTATTTTCCACAATATACACGAAATGAATTTACTGAAATTTTACTCAAAAGTAAACCATACGATTATAACGATACATTTTACGAAAATTATTTAAATTTATTTCTTTCTGTATTTTTTCGATTCTGTCGAGATCTTAATGAACTACGCTACATGGCCAAAGTAAATTTTTCCAAATATATAGAACCGGTTGAAATTGATCACTCTAAAGAAAGTAACACAGCCTTGTTATGGAGAAACATTTCTGCTGTTTTTAAAGCAAATTTGGAAGTTATTTATTTACGCATTTCCTCCGAGAATTTCACAAAACATAACCAGTTGTCTCAAGAAATTGAATCAACAATGAGATTGGCATTAAGTTTTGAATTACCATATTATGCAAAATACATGTTAATTGCATCGTATCTTGCCTCCTATAATCCTGCAAAAGAAGACAAGCACCTGTTCATGAAGCAAAAATGCAAGAAAAACAGAAAGATTATGGATAAAAGAAAGATATCGTTAAAAACTTTTCATGAACCTTTTAATTTTACAGTAACAAGAATGATCGCTATTTTTTGCGCGATTCTTGATGAAAAGGTTGACATAAATGCTAATTTACTTGCACAGATTCCATCCATGTGTCAACTTGGTTTGCTTTCAGTTGTAGGAAATTATAACTTAAACGAGCCTAAATTCAAATGTTGCGTATCGTATGATTTTATTGTTGTGATAGCTAAAACTGTTGGATTTAACATACAGAACTATTTGTATAATTCTATATTTTAAGTAGAAATTGTCTCGCGATTCGGCATCACGATCTGATCACTATATTTTTTACGTTATTATGTTTAATTTTGTATTTTTATCGATGATTTTCTAAAGGAAAATAAATCACATTAAAGTTTACAAACATATATTATCTTTTTTGCACGCATAGACTACATTATGGCATGAAATATACATGTATAAATTTAATGTATATCTATAATGTATTATTTTCATAAAATTCTGTCATTTTAATACAGGTGGCTCACTGTTATCCAAATGTATTACAATCATTTCCCCAGGAAATCATGGATGTATTACAAACGTATAATACAGTACTTGATAACGATATGCGATTAGTAAGTGTAAAATAACATTAAATAAAATTATAATGAATTCCTTTTGTTACCAAATAACAGAGTAAAATGTTTTTTTATTTTTTTCTTTTTTTATTTCTTCTTTTAGACTTTCTGTAAAGCTTTAATTCAGCTACGTAACAAATCTCTTTTGGAGCCTACAGTACTTTTAAGTTTATTCTTTGAACTTTTAAGATGTAAAGATAAAAATTTAAGGCAATTTCTTCAATTACATATTATTACTGACATTAAAAACGTGAACACTAGACAAAAGAATGCAAAAATTAATACAACCTTACAAAACTTTATGTTTTCAATGTTGAAAGATTCTAATGTCAGGGCTGCAAAAATGTCAGCAGATATCATGATAGAATTGTACAATAAAAATGTTTGGAATGATGCAAAAACTGTAAATGTACTGGCAACAGGATGTTTTGTTAGAACAACCAAAGTTATGGTTACTTGTTTAAAATTCTTTCTGGGTACGGGCACAGATGAACAGGTAAATGAAGAAAGTGATAGCGATAACGAGCCAAATATCAAAGAAATTATTATGGCAAATAAAGTGAATAAAAAAACAAAGAAACGTGAGAAACAATTAGCTAAAGCAAAACATTTATTGGTAAGTAGTTTACAATTGACAAATTATACATAATGATATCGTAATACATTACTGTTGACGTATATTCAAATTTGTTAATATTTTTCAGAAATCTAAGAAAAAAGCAACAAAGTCACCGGGATTTAATTTCTCAGCATTGCATTTAATTCATGACCCACAAGGTTTCGCAGAAAAATTATTTAAACAATTAGAAAAAAATAATGACAGATTTGAAATTAAATTAATAACTCTAGATGTGATTTCGAGACTTATTGGTTTGCACAATTTATTTCTGTTAAATTTTTATCCTTATTTACAAAGATTTTTACAACCACATCAAAGAGGTAATCTATTTTACTATTACAAGGGAGTCTTATGTTAGAAATAAAACAAGTATAATGATCTATTATCTTTAATGGTCTTAGAAGTGACAAAACTTTTGCAATTTATTGCTCAATCTTCTCATGAACTTGTACCACCTGATGTATTAGAACCAGTACTGAAAACATTAGCAAACAATTTTGTCACGGAACGAAATTCTGCAGATGTTATGGCCATCGGGTATATATAATGTAATATTTCCGACTGCTTAATGTTTTTAAAACATATTATTTTAATTAACGCAAGGTACCTTTAAATATAGATTAAACGCTATTAGAGAAATATGTACACGATGTCCTTTAGTTATGAATGCTGATTTACTACAAGATTTAGTACGATACAAGCATTATAAAGAACGAAGTGTAATGATGGCTGCACGTTCATTAATTACTCTATTCAGAAATTCAGTACCTGAATTATTACACAAAAAGGATAGAGGACGTCCTACAGAAGCAACAATTTCTTTAGAGACACCAAAATATGGTCAAATCTCTGCCAATGATTTTGTACCGGGAGCTGAAGTTTTGCTTGACAATAAATTTGACGATACTGCAGAAATTTCCAACATTAGTAATCAAAATGTAACTGAAAATGTTGAAGACAGATCTAACGTTGTTATTTTGTAATATTAAAATAGTGCAAGAAGAATTTTATTGATAAAATTATAATTACAGGACAGTGACGATGAGTGGATCGATGTAAATTGTACCGATAAAGAAGACAACAGTGACGATGACAGCAGTGATTGCAATAACAATTCTGCTGACGATGATAAGGACGACTTTGATGATAGCGATAACGAGAATGATGATGGTGACAGTAGCGGAAAGAAGGAAGAAGAAGAAGAGGGGAAGAAAACTGAAGACGCGAGCGAAACCATTGAATCTAGTATACAAAATAATGAATTAAATAATGTACACGATGTTAAGGATCGTAACATTAAATCTGAAATAAGTAACGTAAACATAGAAATTGATAATGCTACAAATGGAAACCAAGGAAAACAACATTGCGTGTTGGTAAAACTTGAAAGAACAAAATTACAACTGAAAAAGCAAGAAGACACAAAATTAAAAAAGAAAGAGTCAATCTCTATAGAGAAAAGAGAAAAGGCGACTTTAATATCTAACGAACGATTATTAACCGATGAAGATTTTATAAAAATAGATACAGCATTGGCGAAGCAACACGTAACATATGCTAAACGTGGTTTAAAGAGGTCTCAACCAAATGATAATGAACGTGGAGAATTTGTAAAACTGACAGACATAGAAAATATTTATAAAAAGCGAAAACATGACAAGGAAGCTCGCATTGAATCTGTGAAGGTCTGTTTCAATGTTACTTCATATTTCAACTTAAATATTATTTGTTAATGTTAATCGATATTACCACTTTAGAAAATAAATTCTTTTTGCTGTTTTTGTCTGTCTCCTGTAGAAAGGACAAGAAGGAAGGGAAAGATTTGGTTATAAAGATGGCCGGCAAAATCCACTCTGCAGTAAAACTAATCGTGAAAAAAAGAAAACTAAAGCTTTTCAAATGTTAAAGCATAAAGTTAAAGGAAAAGTAAAGCGTTCTTTTAAGGAAAAACAGATTGCTTTGAGAAATCATTTGTTAAAGCAGAAGAGAATGAAATGAATATATTTATACATGCATATGTATATAAATGAATAAACACATACAAATTAATCTTTTTCTACAACATATGTCTTTAACAAATAACAGTAGTATACTAAATGATATATTAAATAATAACAATAACTACTATTTTAATACAAATTTGAGTTCCACTATGGTAAACATCTTTTTTTTGTAAATATCTCGAAAACTATAAAAGTGTTGGAGTACGTAGAAAAATGTTATGAAAAATCGTTACGCCTACAAGATATTCTAAAATCAATGTGATCGATAAAAAGGATATAGAATGCATACACAATGTAAATTAAATATTAAACAATTATGTCCATACTTTTTTTTCCTTTTTAATAAATTAAAGTTAGTAATAAGTCTAGTTACAAAAAAAAAAAAAAAAAAAAAAAAAAAAAAGTTCAAATTATAAAAGATCATTAGAATGCATACTTACCTACTGTTTTTTAATTTTTTAATTTATTATTTTCTTTTAAAACTAACTTAAATTGTAAAATCGACTATCACATCATATAATGGGTAGTAACACCGCACAGTAATACTAACGACTGACAGGCATCGATTCTCATTGGTCAGTTGCGTTTGTTTACCGTGCATGAGTGCACTCTGGCAGCCATCCGATAGGAAGTGACATATGAGTCCTCCTTGATCGACTGGCGTTTTTTGTTCGCATGTAGCACAGTGTGATAAAATCATTAACATTGTCTGTACTTTTAGACTTGTTTAAATATCGAATTTTAATTAGGCCTCCGGTTTAAACATGCATTAGCGTTTTACGTTGCGCCAGAATCGATGAAACTTACTCTACAATAACTCATGAAAGGATTCACCAACACAGCGTTGTTCCCAGTTGTTTTTATACAGCGTGACAGAATTGGATAGAATCATTGGCACTGTCTATATAAACGGAAGTGTTGATTTTTTTTTCTTTTAATACACACGTGTTATAAATTTATGCTGAATGGGCTACCAATTAATCGCAAAGCGATGATCATCCACTGAGAACTAATGGCACTAAATAGGTCAATTTTTTATTGGATGGTTACGGTGATTTGTTTCGTAAAGCGGCATCAGTGTTTCCGCTTGTTAGATACAATTCCGTTTAAACTACGTATCACGATTGTTTCTGCTATATCAATGTGTTAAATACGTCACCATTGTTATCATAGTGGAGGCAATGTAATCTTGCTTTTCGTTGAAATTGACATGTATTCTTGTGAATCAAAATTATCTCCGATAACCATTGATCTTAAGTTATTTGAGTAACCTAATGTTGGCAAAACGATGCGACTCAATGTCATTCAGAATGAAAAAGTATTAAAGTTTTAATTATCAATGATTTTATATAGGTTATTAATATTTTAGTCCAAGGAAAAGAAAGTTGCAAATTTCATAAAATATGTTGATAAATCAAGATCCACAGTGGAGCGACACCACAACATCTGAAACTCAGATATTTCCAGACTTTGAAATTACCGGTGCGTGATATCTTTCTAATATAACATTTCGTTCACCTTCCTTTGTTTTATTTTAGTATACCTTACAGTATATAATAACTTAGCTGTCTGTAACTATTTTTTCTTACTCAATTTGTGCCGTGAGAATTTCATTGTCAGAATTGAACATTTTGTTGCGTTGCTTAAAACATAAATATTTTTACAGGTCAAGATTGTTCCCTTTTAACGGACGATTTATTTCAGACTTTAAGTTCTGAATTAGGTATTCCTCTTTTTTTAGAGAATGAAATACCTCCAAAGATAGATATCGGTATTGACAATCAGATTGCAAAAGATAAATGTATACAGGAAACGTTGACTAATTTCAGATACTCTGACAAAAATAATTCACAGCAAAATTTAGGTATTCGATACACTTTGTCCTTTTTCAAGTAAAAGAATACCTTCGTCAGTGATTATAGAAATGCAAATATAAAACTATTATTTTAACTATAGTTACAGATTTTAATTTAACTAACGATGTAAAAATGGAAATTAAACTGGAACCTGCAACTCCGTATGTACAATTACCTTTGTCTCCTGCGTTAAGCTGCAGTGAATCTAATAAATCTAATAAATTAGATTCACAAATTGAAACGAACTCCATTGCTTCTCTGTGCAATTTTAAGGTGCGTGTTTATAATGCTTCAAAAATATATAGAATCGGTTATGATAAATCCAATATGTACATATTTTGCGACTTGGTTTGTTAAAGACAACTTTAGAGACACCACCTATTTCTCCTCCGCAAAATGTTTCTCCACCTGTATCTCCAGAACCAATTGCAAATAGAGCTGTTGGAGAGGAAGTAAAACTTGCGCCTCTTAAGTCTCAGGATATAAAACAAAAGAAATATATTATTTCTGCAATGAATCCTGCTAAACACGTACAGATACAATCGAAAAATAACGGTCACCTCTTTACAGATGGTATAAAGCAACAATATCTTTTAATTTTATTTTTAAAATGTTTACTTCTAAATATTATTACATTTTTATATTATATCTTTATATACTTCATATTTCCCAGAACAGCCTCAAAAAGGCATACTTTTGAGAACACAAAACTTTGTTACACTCACTCGCAATGTTAAGCAAAATTACACACCGTATCCTTTCATGGCCCATTTAGTTTCATCTAATGCAAATGAGGAAATTCAAACTGCAGTACAGTTGCCAATGGTGCAGATAAAAACAGAAACAAATGTACAATCGCAAGACAATTGCGTAGAAACTGTGGATAATATCCCTGATTTGCATAAACCAGGAATAGATCAAGAAGTAAATATAATTGATACACCTCTGGTTCTCGAAAGCAAAACAGCTGGTTGTACCTCTATAGTTATGAAAAATGATTTGACCAGGTGTAGACCGATAGTAATTAAAACAGAAAATTCAAATTATGTTCCAATTGTTATAAAAAATGAGACCCAAGATGTTCAGTTTGTTGAACGACAAGAATGTGAAATAAAAGCATTGAAAAGACAACAAAGAATGATAAAAAATAGAGAATCAGCTTGTTTGTCACGAAAAAAAAAGAAAGAATATATGTCTTCGCTGGAAAAACAGGTTCACGACTTACAGCAAGAGAATAAACAACTGAAGATGGTAAATATTGAATCAAACTTAAATGCGCGCTGTTGTAATGCGTCAGTTGCTGATTACAGTAAAAATTGTGTATTTATATTAGGAAAATACAACCTTAAAACAGAAGCTTTCAACATTGGTGAATGCGAATGCTAGTAATAAATTTAAGAGTATGAATCACAATATGACTAAGAAGAATGTTGCTATACTTTTGGGAATGGTTGTTATGGTTTCTTTAAATCTCAATGGGTTTACGTAAGTTTGCACTAAATTATTATTTTATCAGAATATTAGAATTACCAAAAACATAATATATATGTTCTCCCTAAAGGGATTAGTGGTCGATCGGCATAAAATTTGAAAGGGAGGGAGAGATTTAGTAGCTTCAGAGATATTAAGATAAAAAAATTTTGATACTATACATAGAACGCTGCCTATACAGATGTTACTAATCAACCATCTTCACTAGTAGTAGTAAGTAATCAATTCAATATGTACAGAGTATTCCACGTGGAATCAATTATGTTTTATTATCTATTAAAACTCAACCAAAAGTGTGCGCCCAAAGCTGCTGAGTACCACTTAATTATTAAGTTGTCAATTAATTTCGAATGAGAGTTACCGGCGGCCGGGGAAATATGTAACACAACCAATACTACTCGTATTTTTATTTAGGTGGGGTACCCCTATAGACCTTACCAAGGCCGATATCGCCGTTGCGTCACCAGCTACAGGGCAATCGACAACGGTGACTACTACTGCGGAGATGATATTAATAATGTCTGTATAGAGATAGCATTCAATGTGTTAGTATCAATCTGTATCAGTAACGTTCTATGTATAATACCATAAGTTTTTTATTAATATCTCGGAACACTAATTTTGGATATAGGATATCTTCCCCGCTTCTCCTCGTTTCTTCCTGCTTTTTGATTTTTATGTTCATCAGATGTCCCTGGTCCTTCTCTGAGGGACATCTCCATAAATTGCAACAAAAGTACTGCAAAATGAAAATTTCCTTCTTATAGGGATTTACTTTCGCAAAGTAATCGGTTGAATACTTTACCCACTGATGTTCCAATTAGAGCACAGTATACAAGACACGCAAGAACGCTACTCTGGGCATCTAAGGATCAAACTCAGGAGGAAGAGCAGGATCGTTTCCGGAAAAATGTATCGATGCCTCAGCCTATGTGTCCAATGCATATTAACCAAAGTGAATCAATTCGCTTGGATTATGAATTAAGACGATGGATTGATGGAAAATCGGATCAAGATAATTGGACTAGAATGAAGAAGGAAAAATTTAATGCAGAGCTTATAGGAGAGTTTTTATCATTGCCACGTGCAATGCAAACAAAAACTAAACGTAAACGTAATTTATCAGAAAAGATTAAGTCTCAAATACTTGAAAAAACAGCGAGTCCATCAATATCGAACGCAGTCGAACTTTTCTCTCCGATAATAAAAGAACATGCCTCTTTATTCGAAGCTCTAGGAAGGAGAGATGATACCTTTTATGTGGTTTGGTTCAGTGGAGAACATTTGCTTTTGCCAGCTTCAAGCCAGAACAGTACAGGGAGACCAAGAATGTCATTAGTTCTTCCAGCTCTTCCCATGAACGGTAAGAGGTTTTTAGTGTATAATTCATATAAAAACTGGTATAAAAATAAAATAAAAAATTTGATTGGTTCACGTAATGCTTTCAACGTTCTCTTTAGAAACATTTTCGACGCCCTCGAATCATGTAACTATGATGCAAATTGATTGTGAAGTTACCAACACACAATTGCTGCATTTACAACAATCAATTATACCTAATCATTTAAAAAATAACAATAGATCTGGGAGCCATACGCATCGGCCAGATAGCGAATCAGGCACAGTAACAGTGAATATAACTAAAAATTATAAGCCATATTTCATCAAAGAAACTAATCATGACGTATTACACGCAAAAGGAATTTAAAAGATATACGCTGACAAAAATAGCAGAAATTATAATAAGGTAACCACATATGTATCGAAGTAGAAGTTTATATTTTTAATTTTAATTTACAATTAGAAGAAGTAAGAACTGAAATGTTAAAAGATTTATCGAAAGCAGGAGCACAATGCGAAAGAAATAAAAATGAAAAATAGTTATGATACTTAAAAAAAAATAGTTCATTTTTTTAAATGTATAATGCATAACAGTACAACAGGAAATAATGCAAAATATAGTATATCTACTTTTAACGTGCGAACATAATTAATAGAGTTTATATGTATTTACAGTTCTACACGCATGAAATTGTATATTTCATACAATTTGAATGTTTTCAAGGATTAATTAGACATGTGATAATGTATGTAATATTTGTATGTTATAAAACATCTGTACATATAATTAATATAATTGTTACATAAATAAATCATGGCATACAGAAAAGAGCTAAAACAGAAATGATGTGAAAAGTTATGTATTTGATAATATATATTTTTATTCTGGAAAATACAAACATTATGTATCGTACTAGATTTTGAAATGCAATTCTGTAAATGGAATCATTAAAAAGGAAAAACTGTAACAGGTTTAAATTCAGAATTTAACACTTATACAAATAGTACAAATGTGTAAATTTTGCACACAGACATGTACTTACAATTTAATCAGAGAAATTTAAAATAAAGATAAATTTTTATACGAATGTGATTAAACACTAAAAAGTAACGAATTGTGAATACATTACTGAATAAACTATTTTTTCCTTTCATTTTGAACACTAATTTTCATGCATGAAATTGTATTCAGATTTATAAACATTGCACATTCATAAATGTTATTTCAAGTTTGGCGTAGAACCACCCAGATAAGACTTTAAGTCCGTTATTGTAGATTGTATTAATTTAGCTCTTATGAATGACTTTCCAAGTCTTTGATGGGCCACGTATCGATGACATCCACCGAAGGAATAATAATAATTACCTCCTGAAATAAAAGGAGGAAACACGCAAGTCAACGATCGATAAAATTTTCTATTGGATGGTCGTTAACCTACGTCGGCGTTAATATTAAAATCGGCCAGCATCAATATAACACTCTACATGTATTCTGAGTCTCATCGATTAAGTATTAAGTATTAGAGAATTAATCTATCGACATTTATCATCATACGAGTTTCTATGTGATTTTATATTGTTGCGAGAAATGATTAAGATGCAAGAAATCAATTTTAATATTTTCATCTACTTCTATAAGCGAAAGGATGCTTTTTATATAGATAAGAATTAATAAAAACAACTCAAATTTTCTAAAATAATAACCAATTTTACATCGTATATTTTTGTAATCTAACTTCTCTATACTAGAGGACGTTTATACAGGACCTTATGGTAAATGTCGATATATCAGTGTTCTATTTACCAACAGTTGTAGCCCTTAACACCGCGTCCCTCTCACCCGACAGGCTTCTAGCCTAAGTATGCGTGAGTGTGTACATCCATACATACATACATATATGCGTGCAATCGCATTAAACAAATTTATAAATGAAATTATTTTTAGCTCTCCCTTTCTCTCTCTCTCTCTCTCATTCTTATTCCGCATGTATGCATGCCTGCGTGCGTAGATGCTTGTGTTTCTGTGTATGTATGTTATACGCATTGTTCATCGCGTATGAAAAAAAGATAAAGAACAAAAAAATTACTATTATTACCTTCGCTACCTTTAATCCATAGAACATCAATCGGCGGTACCAATAATTCTGTTTCGGGATTACTCAACGTATCTATTAAACTTTCAACTTTCTTTTCGTCGGTAATTGGAGGAATAGGCCGAATAAGTACGTTCATTGGAATATCATGAATCTCGGCCTTTGTATCTGAATGAATACTAGTCAGAGATTTATTATTCATTTTGAAGTCTAAATTTAGAAATTGCAATAGAAACAAAAATATGATTGGTTAGAACTGATACCGAAGTAGAAGAAAAATGTAATGCACAATTATTAATGTCTGCTTACGTAAATATTTTTGTAGCGATGTGAAAAATGTTACAAGCTGCTTTATTTTTAGCGAAGACATCAACAGAAAAATTTCGAAACTTAAAACACGTAATATACGTAACATACATATACGTACACGCGTGCGTGCGCATTTATATATAGAAATGATAGCCACGTTTATCAGCCGTATATATAAGAATATAGTCGGTATAAGATGAAATATTTTTACAGAAATTGCGATAATGAATTAAAAGTTATAAGAAATCATTCCTAAAACAAATACAAGCCTTTCCTACTTTTTTATACTTTATGGAAGTGTTGAAAAACAGAGATGAGATCCAATAAATTGGTAAACGCAATAAGTGTACTCGAAAATGTTTTTACATGATATTTTTATGATTTTTTAATCTTTTTTAATCTTTTCTAAATCTTAATGTACAATTTACATGAAAATATAAATAAAAAATTATAATCATAAGATGCTTAAATATGTACATCAGTTTTTATTTACTGGTTGGTTAACTAGAAACAAAATTAAACGTTCGGCTAAATTTTTGTATGCTGCAGTTTGAATACTTTTCGGTGCAGACAAAACAATTGGTTTACCGGTATCACAACTTTCCATAATGTTCTCTGACAATGGAATAGACTGTAAGATTTGCACACCTAGAAGAAAAGAGTAATAACTTTAGCTAAGAGCTGTATTAATATATGCTGCTCGGCTATGGGAGAGTCCAAATTAAGTGAAAAAGAATATTCTTGTTACATTCCTTTGGAACTTTTAAAAAATTTTCAGAACCATTATTCTCGAAAATGAACAACTTTTGGATATTGACTACCCATACTTTAGCTATATACACACACACACACATATATATATATATACAGAGTGTAAAATAAATTTGCACCAAACGAAGAAAAAAATATTGTTAATATAAACGAATAAAGAATTGTCGTATGATAATGCCGCGCAATAAAGCATTAAAGATTTCTTTATTGTTGTTAATCTAAAATATAACGGTAAAAGTAAAAGTTTATCGTTGAATTTGTACAAAGTTTTTGTTGTTTGGAAGTTATATATATATATATATATATAAAAGAAAAAAAGCAAATTCATAACATTACTTTAATGCGATGTCGAGTGGATGCAATGTCATAAAATAGAAGATAGTATTAAAACAGACACGGAAAATGTTGCTTCTTCGTTTACAGGCTACCGTTTTAGTTTTCCAATTGTACGAGTATTCTTCACCACTTAGCGTAATATCATTCTTTTCGTTATTTAATCGATCGATTCGTAGTCGTTTGAAAGCAGCAGTTTGCTGTTATTCTTTTTCATTAATTCGCGTTACGTTGAACATTGTGCTGGTATTATTTAAAAAAAAGAAATGGCATAAATTTATAGACACTCTGTATGTACATCGTACTTGTAAATAAATTTAATACCAAATTCTTCAGCAATCGTTTGAGTTTCGCTATTGTAAAGCGTTATTTCATTGTTACATTTCGGGCATGTAACACTGCTCATGTTTTCAACAATTCCAATAATTGGAATGTTTAGGCGTTTGAACATGTTAGCTCCTCTTCTAGTTACTTCCACGGATGCCCTTTGAGGTGTAGTTACTAATAATACACCAGCGATTGGGAGGTTTTGTAGAATCGAAAGGTGTGTATCTCCTGTTCCAGGTGGAGTATCTACAACAAGATAATCCAAGGGACCCCATGCTACTTGTCGTAATAATTTATCAATTGCACTCATTACCATTAATCCTCTCCAAATTACAGGAGACTTATTGTCAATTAAAAAGCCCATGGACATGCTATGTATGAAAAAAAAATGAACACCTCAAGGAACGATGTAGAAGTAATGGAAGCTAAATTTTTACTGTTGTTTTCTCACCACTTTACACCATAATTTACAAGAGGTTCTATAAGATTTGCATCGTTAACTGTAGGAGATTGTTGTATATTCATCATTAATGGTATAGATGGGCCGAATACATCAGCGTCGAGTAAACCGACGGATTTTTGCGGTTCGATAGTTTTTAAAGCGATTGACAAATTTACAGCAGTGGTCGATTTACCAACTCCACCTTTTCCAGACGCCACGGCAACGATTTGCTTAACACCTTTTAAGGGTTTGCGGCTTGGTAGGCCGCGCGACATTAGCTTTTTTTGTCTTGCCTCGATTTCTGTACTTTTTTGTCCATCGTCAAAAGCGGAACAATTCTAAAACGTAACATACAAAAAATGATCAAAATAAACAATCATCGCAAAGTTTAAACGTTTAAATATTACGTAAATGTATCATTCAGACATCGATGCATTATTGTCACTAGTGTAGTACACATTGATCATTTCTACATGCATTTGATAAAATTGAGCGCGATACTGACTTATTGAACGTTGTAGGGAAAAAAAAAAAAAAAAATACATATATATGTATATATAGTACATATATACAGTGTGTGTGTATTTTATATATATATGAAACGGCAAAAAAATGTACATACTAAAGAAAACGATCGGTACTTATTTATCCCGTTATGTTTTCGTTGAAGACCCATGAAAATTTTGGTAGAGGTGAATGCTAACATTTTCAACAAATTTATCTCACGGAACCAGCAGAAACTTTATTCTAACCTGGTATTTCGAATCACCGAATCGCGGAATCTTAACCCATAACTTTGTAGAACATGTTACACATGAATATTAAAAATTTTCTCGCAGTGTACAAGTTTTATATCCACGATTCGTTCATACATATGTAGTTTGATAGCACATTTTTACCGACATTATTTGCACTTATGGAAATTTTAACGTTTCTCACTGTAAGAATTGTAAATGTTTAACGCGAGGGCGGTGCAGTTTTTCATTAATGCGAAGTACATATCAGTAATGCGGTGCAATTTAAGTTTAACGTAAATATGTGAAAGTAAGTCCCTTATTTATTTTACAAATGTATTTTAATTGATTCGTGGCATTATGTACAGTTTTTATTGTTATAGAGTTGATAATTAACATCACTGTTTACGATCTTTTTTTCTTCTTTAGATTATCGTTTTTGGGCTTAGTTAACCTAACTCTTTACCTATAACATACATATATACGTATATTGACTTTCGTACATCAAATAAATCGTAATATTTGCCACGTTTGCTTATTATTTCTTTTGTTGAAATTGTAAAAGTTTCAGGCGTTGTTTTATGAGTGTGCATCTATTCGGTTTCTATTTCTTAGATACGCACAATTCGTAAGAAAAAGTTACGGCACACAAAAGTTCATACGATTGTTTATTTTTTCATTGATACGATTATAAAAATTAAACGAAATCTTATGGGAAAATTTGTTCGATACCATGTCCAGGATTTTTTTGTAACGCAAAATATCACGTTTACATTAAGTATTTTAAAAAAGTTTTCTATCTCTTTATATAAGTTTTTATGCTAATTGTTAAGTACCATAGATATACATATGCACGTAATATAGGTATGTTAATAGGTATCCGATGAACAGTGTACGTTTGTATGTAGATATTTATGTATCTTTTATTAAAAACTTATGTAATCAAGTTAGTTGTTTTGGTATATTTTATTTGTTCATTATTTTAGGCAAAACATCTCGCGTTGGAAATCGAAGGTAGACAGAATATGGGCCTAAACGCAGCGGTACAAGCTTTAAAGTAAGTTTACATTAAAAATGTATAAACTTGGAAAACCAATATTTTTTTTTCTTCCCTTTTTTTTTCTTTCCTTCTTTAGAAAAGCAGAGCCATTAAAGGATAAAGTACAACGTTGTAGAGATCTTTTAAATGATAGCGACGCATGGGTATGCCAGCAACAGTTGCAGAAGATATATCAACAAGTTCTGATATTGGATTTGGAATACGCGCTAGATAGGAAAGTTGAACAAGAACTTTGGAACCTCGGATTTAAAAACTACATAGCAACTTTGCAATCTCAAGCGAAGGATAGAAAAAATCCTAAACGCGGAGAATCTCAAGCTTTACTCAGTTGGTGTTTGGAGGCGGCTAGTGGTTTCTATTTAACATTGTTACAAGAAATTTGTACCGCGTTTGACCTAGATTTGCCATTCAGAAGGTAAAAGAATGAGTTAGCAGTGATACGGCGCGCGCGATCTTAAAAAGTATTATGTTCACATGTTTTCTAGGAAGGGTTATATTTATGGATGTACGTCACCATGGAAAGCTATAGAAAAGTTATCAGTGCCTCATAAATCTTCGTGTTTTTACGCATGCCAATACTGCCTTGTGCATTTAGGAGATATAGCTCGTTATAGAAATGAGAGCAAACAAGCGGAATTGTTCTACAGGCATGCGGTATCATTATCACCATCCAGTGGACAACCGTACAATCAGTTAGCTCTTCTCGAAGCATCGCGCGGTAACAAATTGGCGACTGTATTCCATTACACACGGTCAGTTGCTGTGAAACATCCTTTCCCTGTTGCCACAACGAATTTGGCAAAAACGTTATCATCCGCTTTAAATGACACGTCGCTTAACATAGAAGGGAAAACGAAATTAACATCTCAGGAGTATATAGCGGTTTTCTTGAAACTTCATGGTGTTATTCACAATCTTGGAGACTTAAAGATCGCATCTACGTATGCGAAGTTATTAACCGAGACATTAACAGCCTTGGTCGCGACAGAAAGTTTCAGCTCTTGGATGCTTGTTCAGATGTTTGTGATCAATTTGTATGCCTTGGAACATACAACGACCGTTGTCATCGGTAGTACTGAGCCATTAAAGAACGAACAATTAACAGCCGACGAAAAAATTGCTCGTGATTGCATTTTAGATCTCATAGCCGGAAGCTTATCTGCTTTGTTGTTGCCTGTCTACACGATTAAAAATTCAATTATCGAGTATTTCGCTTTGCCTTCTATAAAACTGTGCCTTGATTGGATTAATACAAAACCCACAGTTTTGGAAGAGCTAGCGTTCACGTCGAGACTTCAAATCTGGCCCAGCCTATGCGTGCTGTTGAACGCTTTGCAGAATTGCGTGGCTGATTTTGCGTACGATCAATATATTAAAGTACCACTGCCAGAAGATCGTGATTTGCAAGGATTTTTACCGTTGGAAAAAAGTTTCGAATGTTTAAAATTTACAAACACCGATTTAGAAGATAATATCGATGCTTCCAATAAATTACGCGCAGTACGCATACTTCGTTTAGGCCATTGTTTAGCACAATGTAGAATCAATGGTAACGCGTTAATTGCAGTTACGTTAGGAGATGAGAAACGTGGGAACAGATTCAGTTCTATAAGCGAAGGGAACGGGTTAAGTAACGAATTGATGAAAGAATTAGAGGAACTGAGTTTAAACAGAGAGAGACACACTGCTGTGTCGACTAGTCCGGTTCTTTCGGAGTCTGCCAGCAGTAAAGGTTCCACGGACGTTGACACGTTGGAACATGTTCTGGACAAAAGGATAGGCATCTTGAAACCTCAAGGCTCGTTAGAGCGAAGTAAGGACACGACCGTAGTCGTTTCTACCGAACCGAATAATTTCGAAACTAATACGCTACCCGCGACTAGAAAACCGAGGCAAAATATAGCGATGCAGGCTATAATGAGACGCGCCGAGACCGAGCAGAAGCAGGTCACATTTAAGAATGTCTCTCCGTTAAACGTGGAAGAGGAGAACGGGAAAAAAGTTAAAGCGGGTGCTGCACCAGTCGGAGTACCGGTGAGTCCAACAAAAGGTGTGGTACCAATTGGGAATAAAAGTCTATCGGTTGTTGGAGAAATACCGAAGCAAACGAACAGTCTTTCCAACGCGGCTACTACTACACCGGTTACCATTCAAAATCGACTACCATTGATGCCTTTTGCCGCGACTACTGTGCACAATCAAATCGTTTCGGGTCACAATCAAATGAAAACCATGAAATTACAGCACACCGTCTCGCAATCCTCCCAAATTAACCACCCACCTGCAAAAGAACAGCAAACAACTGGAATTCTCACTCCAATATCTCAGTGTGTAGGAACGATTTGTTACCAAAATCCAACGTTTAACGTACAAAATCCACAGTTTACGAAAAACTACGTAACCAATCACGTTGGAAATCTCTCGACTTATCCGATACAAGGACATTTCACTAACTCGGCGCAACAACAATCATTACAATCGCAGAGTATCAATTTACAACATGCCTCCAATCAAATTAGGCCTCTACATCAAAGAACGCAAGCTCATAGTGCGCCCCAAAATTCGTTGATGCATCAAAATCTTGGGATTTCATCGTCAACTCAGACAAATAATGTTATACCAAATGCCTCGCAGAATATTAACTCTCAGCTGACTGGGGGAAATATTACCTTACAGCCGAATCATAGCTTGAACATTCAACAAAACCAACAACACGCATTGTCCGTGCAACAGCAGAATGTTACGAAAACTAGTCTTAGACCAAACACGATGCCCTTACATAATCAAGTTACTTTAACTAGCTCAACTATTGCGAATATTCCAACTTTGTCGACTTTGAATGCATATCAGAAGAAACTTCGACAAACACCGCCCATGATACCGAACGTATCGGGTAATTCGTTGAATCATTCGACAACTACGCCGAATTTTCCTTTCAATTTTAACCAGGGTGACTTCAATCAAAATGCCTTCGGTCAAATGTCACAAAAACAACTGTCATCATCGGTGTATAATAAAAATTCGGATGTTTTGGAAATTTCGTTACCTAATCACGTCGGTGTATCAAAAAATCAGTCACAATCCACAAGTAATTATCCACTTTTTCAAAATTACGACACTACAAATTTCAATTTATGGAAAGACACTCAGCATTCCCAACTTTCGGTACCGTGTTGGGGTTCGAACAGTAGAGGCATGCAACTGCCAGCCGGTGAAGACACCTCTGTCATGGAAAACTATCATAATTGGGAGGACTCTTCGAATCCTGGAAACATGTTATCGCAAATTCCATTGAGAACTTCGAACAACTATCCGTCAGATTCTCAGCATGCGAAACATTTTGGCACTGTCAATAATTTCCAAAATTCTAGATCACTAGAAGTGGGTATCGAAAATAGTATAAATACATGTTTTCTGAACATTAATGTAATAACTGTTATTGTATGTTTCGCTTACAGGTAGACCTAGAATCGAATCAGTCGGTGAGCACAGGAAATACGTATTCCCTATTTAGCAGTAATAATACATGGGAATCTAGTTCACAAAATTGTAATATGTCGAACCAAGATCAAACAAAGGCTCGACTTAATCAACAGTCTTTATGGTTTGGACCTGGACCATCTCCCTTGGAACGGCTTTTGGAACAGCAAAAATCATTACGCGAAGGTGGTACCTGAAGGAAAGCAATATAGATTATGTCGAAGTATATTGGAAAGAGATATATCCAACTCTTGGATTCAACTAACCAAGGCGATCTAGTAAAACGTACTACAGAATAAATTCCATCGATCGTTCGACGAAAACAGTTCAATTTGTTACAAGGGCAACAGCTAACGAAAGATTTCATAGTCGTTTAGGTGTTTGTTAGACAAAGCGAACGATACATACGTCCAAGGCGTTATGAAACACGCTACATAAAAACACTTAAATGTTAATTACTTACATTAATTGTTGCGCTCCTGATAAAAAAACGAAATTATTCTGATAGTGAATATTGTAAAATGGGGTTTTTCGAAAAATCAATTCTTTTTAATCTGTTTAGACGTAACTTTGATTTGTGCCGATCGAAAGGAACGATAAAACGGCTTGTCATCAGGAAATAAGTAGTATAAGAATACCATACACAAATCGCAGCATTAACTTTAGCAGTGTGTACTCTGTACGAGTTAAAGATACACATTTTAGGAGAACGATTAAGTCTTTCAGTTTATTTTGTAATTTAAATTATGCGTGTGTGTACAACTTTTCTTTACAAGTAATGCCTTCGCATAGATAAAGAAAAAGAATGAGATGGGGAAAACAAAAGACACGTATATATATATTGTAAAGCGAAACGAAATATAGTTTTGGAGCTCGGATACATAAGTAAATCTTTAAGTTAAAGTCGAATAAAAGGAACGGTATGAAACAACATTTATAACAACACTGTAAGAATGAGGAAAAACTTGCTGCAACGTAACGGATATAAAAAATAATTTTGTCTAAACGACTGAAAAACTATAAGTTATTATTTTGATTATTTTCAAGTGCACAACATTAAAGTTCAATGGAAATTTTATAAAAGTTCGATAATTTGATCATGTTTATACCAGTCACTTGTATTGGATAAATATAACAGAATGGTATTAAAGAAAATGCGTGTATTACACACATAGCTTACTTATGTATATAATCCATAAACGAAAAAGAAAAAAAATTGTAATTTATTGTAAGCTATAACATATTTGAAAGATTTATAACTATTTGGATCTTTTCGAAGTCTTATGTTTACACTTTTCTTTACCGCTGATGTGCATGCGAATAATATTTTCTTTATCATTCGAAGCAGCTTTTTGTTGTGCACGCGGAGACTGTGTCAGGAAATTGTTACTTTTACCTGTTTCCACACGAAAATTTTACTGGATATTAATCGATTTCACATTTATAGGTGGTTCAATGGAACAATATTACCTTTCTATGCTGCTGTAACAGGTAACTTTCATTTTTTCGCTAGCTCGCACTGAAATAGTGTGATTACTATGTTGTTATTTACAAGTTGTAAGTTCCCTTCTAGCTATGCATCGTCACGAATCAGTATATTGGAAAAAAAAAACAAAATATCCTCTTACTAATTACACGAAATACAAACTCATAATTTTGTAGTAATATGTCGTAATATATCTATTACGCATTTCTCAAACAATATTCCATCATTTTGTTGATTCTAAAATCAATTATTTTACATTTAAATTGAAATTTCATAACTAAATTGAACTGCAATAATGATAATTAAGGAAAATACAGAGATTATAAATACCTCATGAAAGATATCTTTGTGAATTTGTCGTTTTATCAGTCGTACGTGTGGCAGTTTAAGCGAGCAAGAGCCAATAAGGCATGGATATGATGCAACAGTAATGTCTGTACTTTATCTCTATTTCTCATCCTTTGTATGCAGTCTTTAAAAATATTTTCGTCTGTTTGCGTAGAAGCATACATTTGGTGCAAAATCTGTTTGGCTGCCAACACTTTCAACCTGCTTCTCTTTCAGTATATCTTATTCTTGTACTCGTGAACATATTCATAGGCATATTGATCGAACATCCGTTTCTTACATATTTGTAGCGTATTTTCTACGGATACCTATTAGAAACAAAGAACACAACGGTGAAAATAATTTCCAGGATTTATATGTAACTGCATCTTTGTAATTAGCAGTTTACATATCGATATTTTTTTGTTATTTTAAAACAGAGATACAAATAAAAGATTATGTATAAATTTCATATAGCGTTACTAGTTAAAATATCTTGTAGCCAGATTTTTATTTAAGGAAATCATTTTTACCAAAAACAAACGTATCAACTTGTTATCGGCTGCAGAAAAATCGAAACGGATATACTACAATTATTTAGACCGTTTAACATTCTTAAAATGGTCAATCAAATCCTTGGTATGAATAAATTCTTGATTGCGTAATGGGCACTTCTGTAATCTGCATTGTAACAGAAGTGGCAAATACCAATTCTGTAAAGACAGATGATGTAAAGAAATTCGAATCGATAACACAAATAATATCAACGTGTGTTCTAAACTTTTCCACGATTCAATTATTTTACATAAAACTATTTAGATCGCTTTATATAAAAATAAATATTTTAGTATCTCGTAAGATGTAAAAAAAAAAAAAAATACATACTTTATCTTCATCCGTTATTTAAAATTCCAGTTCGTTGTGAAATTCGATTATTTGAAAGAATTTCCTTCGGAAGGAAAGTAGGATCCAGTTTGTTAAATATGACTTCGGTTTCTGTTTTATGGGGATTCCCACAAAATTGAATGTGTTGAACTCTATATCGCTAAAACACTACATTTGAATTACTATGAAACTTTCGTATACATAAATATATGCGCGCAAGTTTGTGTACACAATTTACAAATATACAGAGTGTTCCATTTGAATTTTGCCAAGCAAAAATATGAAGGAAAATATGAAGGAGTGTAAAAGTGTAGGATATCGAAGGGGATAAGTTCTACTGTTATTTATTTAACCTCGTAATTGAAACATTGAAAACTTTTGTTGAGGTTAACATTATCCAAACATACATACATTTCTTCCGTAAACAATTATGTGTAAACATCTGTCTGTAGATACCATTCTATTCTAGTTATTCTAGATTCTAGTTATTAGTCGTAAAAATTTCGGAAGTTGTGCAAGGTATTGCATATTATAATTGATTTTTAATAATTATTGTATCTTCCGCAAGAGAAAACATTATTACGCTACTTCTGGAGATTTGAAACAATATCGTTGTCGATATTTCTCGGTATCATCGGTGACAGGGAAATTTTTCGGATTCGTCAGCATAAATGCATAACGCAATCGGCCAATGAAAAATGATAACAGAGGATAGAGCCACTTCTCTAATTGGGCAACTACACCGTGTATACGATGCGTCTCTATGTGTATGCATACAGTTACGGAAAGCCTCTAACCTAGTAAAACTAATACTGTGGTAAGGATTTTAGGTACGAAATGCTGGGTTATGGAAGCTTTATGTTTCTCGTGCACTCAAGAGATTTATTACGTACTAGGTAAAACTAAAGTTCACTTTTAAACACGTATACGCGATGAAAATAAATTTCGAAATAAAGGTTTCGGCACAAACTGTAAATGCAAATTCAACCATCGTTACACGCGTAGATAACCCTTTTTCGTTAACTATTTCATTTGACCTCCATAAATTTATTTATATATCATTTATCATTTCCTCCGCGTCTTTTTAGCTGAAACTTTTAAACAGCAATCTCTTCTTCTATTCCAATGATTCTTAAATATATCATATTTTCTTTATATATATATTAAAAGTATTCTACATTTGTGCCATTGCTGCATGTATCAGAATCGGTGTATCTTCTGTTTATAATTTATACAAATATTTGAATCGGCTTGAGTTCAGACCAAAACACTGCAAAACACCTGCGTACGCGATAGCTGACGAGACCCAGATATAACTGTTGCATTGTAACCGAACTCTAATGTAATATAAGTCGAAGTAATACACTAATTAATTTGATTGGTATTACATATTGGATCGAGATTGAATTATTTTATATTCAGGGTTTTAAATTAGTTATTAATTAATGTAAACAAGGGATACTAACACGGATACTATTGTAGATGTACATTGGTAGCGATCTTGTCTGCGAATATGTTGGAAAGTAGGAAAGGCAGATAGTTACGTGCGTAACAAAAAGTTGTTTAAACTGTTAATCTGGAAAACGTATCCAAAAATTATTTAAATTGAAATGGATTAGCTGTTTTATAATTTTATCTTTCGTCGTGACGTTTCTTTCGTTATTAATGAAAACGAATGGATTTTTATTTATGTTTTAGATATAATCTATTAAGTTTTTGCCAAAATGCCTCGAAAAGTACGCTTAAGTCGATAAACGAAACCATCTTCCCATTAAAACCAAAAAAACCAGAAAGTGCTTTTCTCTTATACCTAAAACATATTAGACTCAAGCTTACCAAAGAAAACTTTCGCGCAAGTCAGTCACAAATAATGAAAATAGCAGGTAAGGAATGGGAAGCATTGGATCCCATTGAAAAAGAGAATTTTCAAAGGCAATATCATACAAATTATGAGATATATCTTAAAGAATTGGAAGAGTATAATAATTCTATTACCGACGAGCAGAAACAGTTATGGAAAGAAAAGAAGAAAGAATATATGAAAAATAATAATGTAGCTAATAATAAACAGGTAATTGTGACCGCGATGTATCAAATTGTATATGGAAATTTCTGTATTTCGCTAATTTATCTAATCGTTAATAGAAAGGTGAAATATTTGGAAAACCAAAGAGGCCGTTAAATGCATTTTTTACTTACATCACATCGCATAAAGCTGAAAAAGATCCGAATATACATCCTACGGTATAGTATATTGATTTGGCAAAAGATAAGGAAAATATTGTCGATTAATATCATTTGTTCTTATCGACAAGCACAATTATATTAGTCCCTCGTCGATAAGGTTATTATCGTTTCTATTTATTTTACATTAGCACTGGATACAATCGATGTCAAGAAATTGGAATGCATTGTCGGAAGCAGAAAAGGAACCATATTTTACCAAGGCCGCACAGTCGATGGCAAAGTACAATATAGATTTAGACAAGTGGGAACTGAAAATGATAAGCGAAGGTCATCCTAAGGTTGTAAGACATAAGACTTTAATGAAATATAAAAATGTTAAAGATCAGCAATAAGAATATACATTAAAGTGTTTTATTACTTTTGTCCTCTGGTAAATTGGTAATGAATGAAATTGCGCAAATATCTTGCAGCATTGTGTAAATTATGGTTGTCCGAATCATTTTTTCATTTCATTTAATCAAATAAATTAATAAAGTTGAAAATGTGCGGAGTAGTGAAATGATTAAGAACAAAATTTTCCCGAATAAGTTCTATAATAACAACTGTTAATTAGTTCATTTTAGTTTACGTGGCCTGATTTAAAAAAGTAAGTGAATATTATATTATATATAAATATTAAATGGGTCGCTAAGCGAATTGGATGGTGATTAAATTGTATGTTAAAAGAACAAATAATTTTATATATTTATATATTTAAAGTAATTGGAATGTCTGTATTACGCACGAACAATAAAAATACATAATGTATTAGCGTAAAACTAAAAATGTACAAAGCTAAATCTCCAAGTATCATATGAATTATTGTTACTAATTTCTTTAATTGATAAGTTAATTCAGGTTTAATATTGCATAGAATCAAAGCAGCATACAGCAGATTATTCTCTTGCATTTCACGTGCATTCCTGTAGTTATATAGACGTCCTAGCATTATTGGAAAGTATGGTATTGTGATCGTCTGGAACATTTAATCGAGTATAATAATGGAAAATGGAATATTGATGTATATATACATACATGGATTTCTTTACCTTTCCAAATAAGAAATCCAGTTGTAATACAAGTAATACGTTAACGATAACAGCCAACAATATGTAATTCATACGGTTTGTTATTAATCTGGGTGATGATGCCTTTGTCCGATTTAAAGTACTGTCGACATCTACAAGTTTAATACTTGAACGATCAAGTTTATTTGTACTATATATAAAAAAATTTAATTTCTAGATCATACGTCGTGTAATACCTGACATTTTATCATTTACATTTGGATATAAAATTTCTTTCTCTATGTCTGTAGCAACGAACATTTGACTAGACACACCGAAATGTACATTTTGGGCTAGAATAATACAACGGTATTAGTAAACAAAATATAATTCCTTAAATATAGAAACTAAACTTAGTCACATTTACATTTTGATTCATTATCGCCGTCTCTGCCAGTGATTTTTAATAAACGTTTTTCAGAATTTTCCAAAATTCGTCTTCTCCTTGCATTTCTCCTAGCATTAATATCTTCCATGTTATTTGTGTCTCGACAAGTTATATAAAGTTTAATGTTAAAATTTATACTTCTTCTTAATTCACTAGATGAATTTTGTTTTCTTCTAAATAAAATAGACACGATACGAATACAACTTCAGGAGTGTCGTAAATGATATTTGAAATTTATTTGTAATTATGTAATTATGAAGTTCATTTTCGAATCAATTATTAAACGTTACCGAACGTTAACGATTGTCTTATTATGATGTTATGTGCTTAGAAGTTACTTACAAGGATGCACTAAAGTAAAAGAAAAGGAAAGAGGAGCTATATAAATCTAGCGGTTTTCGAATAGAACAGCATGTACCTACGTGTGTACGGGTCTGCGATTTCATGTAGTAGCATCGTTTCTCATTGGTCGGTTGTGTTTTACATAATTTTGCAAATTTTTAAACATTCTTGGTATATTTAGTTTTATCGTTAATCCTAAAAAATAATTCTCGTTACATTGAAGAAAGTTTTACAAGAAAGATTTTCTAACCAATTAGGATTTTATTCGAGAATATCATAAATTAAAGTACATATCGCATACGATTGACTGTTAATCTACAATGTCTATGGAATGTTGTACAATGGAAACGCAGCAAGGCGTTTAAGGCATACCTACTTGGTACCCACATACATGTATCTACCTGTAGGTATAGTATGAACGCTTGCGTTATTCATGAAATCTGGTTAGGCTTCGCGGCTTTTGGCGGGTTAAAGTTATCATTAATATTTCTTGTATTACAATAAAAATTGAACGAAACATAACAATGGGGGATAAAGACGGTGGTAAGAATAACAGTCATTGTCTTCTGTTCTTTTGATTTTTCTTAATTCTATCTAATAATTAAGATAGACGGTTGCGTTTGTTCAAAGGACGCTTTCCCTATTGTAGATGCTGTAAACAAGAGTTGTTTTTTAGTAACATTTTTATAAATATCTTTCGATCAAAGGTATACTTGTCCCGTTAAAATTGCTGAATTTGTTTAGCGTGTTACAAACCATCTCGTTTAGTGAAAGAGAAGCATCCGATAGGATTGAGTTTCTATAGGTTATATTATCATTAGAGAACTACATCTCTTGGTAATTAAAATATTGATTTTTTTATTTCTTGCGATCTACGTTCCTTCTGAATGCCCCTCCGAAATGTACTCTGAAATATATCTCTGTATTAAACTATGGTCATTAAAAGCTTCTCGGATTGAAATGATTTTAAATGATCTTTATATTTTAACGGTTCGTGGTCTAATATCCGTATACGTGTTAAATGTTTCCGTTGTGTACGTTACCGTATAATTTATTTAATTGTAGAAACATTTGACGATGCCGTGGAGGAAAGAGTTATCAACGAAGAATATAAGATATGGAAAAAGAATACTCCTTTTTTATATGACCTGGTGATGACGCACGCGTTAGAATGGCCATCTTTAACGGCTCAGTGGTTACCAGATGTGACCAGACCAGAGGGAAAGGATTATTCGGTGCATAGACTTATTTTGGGCACTCATACTTCCGACGAGCAAAACCATTTACTTATAGCTAGCGTTCAATTACCGAACGAGGATGCTCAGTTCGACGCGTCGCACTACGATAACGAAAAAGGAGAATTTGGTGGATTCGGTTCTGTCAGTGGGAAGATAGAAATTGAAATTAAGATAAATCACGAGGGGGAAGTAAATAGAGCGAGATACATGCCACAAAATCCGTGTGTAATCGCAACCAAAACACCATCCAGCGATGTTCTTGTTTTCGATTATACCAAACACCCAAGTAAACCAGATCCGAATGGCGAGTGTCAACCCGATTTAAGGTGAGTAGATCGGTGAGTATTCGTTTGACTACGATCGTTGCGGAGGTGATTTTGATTTCTCTTATCTAGATTGAGGGGACACCAAAAGGAAGGCTACGGTCTGTCGTGGAATCCAAATTTGAATGGATACTTGCTTAGCGCATCCGACGATCATACGATCTGCTTATGGGATATTAATGCTCCCCCTAAAGAAAATCGCGTTATAGATGCAAAAACAATTTTTACTGGACATACCGCTGTTGTTGAGGACGTGGCTTGGCATTTGTTGCACGAATCTTTGTTCGGATCTGTCGCGGATGATCAGAAGTTAATGATCTGGGATACAAGGTGATCGCGCGTATCGTAATCATTGTAAATAAATGTAAATTAAGTGTTACGATTATTTTTCAACGATTCTCTGTGTTTTTATTACCGTCAGATGTAATAATACCAGCAAACCAAGTCATACCGTTGATGCTCATACTGCCGAAGTGAATTGCTTGAGTTTTAATCCATACTCCGAATTTATTCTTGCCACTGGTAGCGCCGATAAAACGGTGGCGCTTTGGGATTTGAGAAATCTTAAATTGAAATTACATTCTTTCGAATCTCATAAAGACGAGATTTTTCAAGTTCAATGGTCGCCGCATAACGAGACGATATTAGCTAGTAGCGGTACAGATAGACGTCTACACGTATGGGACCTGAGCAAAATTGGCGAGGAACAATCCAGTGAAGATGCCGAAGATGGGCCACCCGAGTTACTGGTACATATATATATTCGAACGTTTCTCTCTCTCTCTCTCTCTCTGTTAACACACGGTATGTAAATCGTTGAAATTCATTCAGACACGTATTCATTTGCATCTTTTGTATTAGTTTATACACGGTGGCCATACCGCAAAGATTAGTGATTTTTCGTGGAATCCGAACGAACCATGGGTCATATGTTCGGTATCGGAGGACAATATAATGCAAGTATGGCAAATGGCAGAAAACATTTACAACGACGAAGAACCAGATACACCAGCGAGCGAGTTAGAAGCTGGTGCGTCATAAATTCTCCAAGCGGAGAAACCGATTAAATTATTTGATACTAAAATTTTCTAACGATTCACGCTCTCCCGCGTGTTCATATACGCGCGTGCCTGCGTGAAACCAATGATCCCAAATTAGGGCCAAGATGAAGAAGTTAAAACGAATTTCTACGTTTAAACGAAGAAGGATCTTCGAGAAGCAATACCTATTTTTACTACCGATCTTATGTCCGTTTATGTACACAGAAATCATTTTTTCTTAGAAATAATCGATATTTGTATTACATTGGCTGTAATATCGCGGACACATGTTATGTATAAACCTATGCAAACATCGTTCTTCTCCACGGATTCTGCGACGTGCCGCAATTTCTTATGTTTATATACAGTTATAAAGTTATGTACACATGTACTATACGCAATGAAACGAGAGTAAAATCATTTTTTACGGAGTGTAATTCATTTTGAATTTTAATTATCGTTTCAATTTTGAGAAAGAAAAATATCAGTCCCAGGTTAAAAGTATTCGTTCGTGTTGTGTAAATTTAATTATTTATATCTTCCATGATATCCCGATGATTCGTCGAGACAATTCCTTTTTTCGCATTCTTTTACGTTACGGGTATATCGTTGATTTAGAACGGAAATGATTTAAAGTACTATAAAAATGCGTAGGAGGAAATTTAACAGAATTTACGATTCTTATGAAATGATATTTTATCACTTGTCTACTTTTTGCGCAGATATTGGTGTTCTTGGGTATCATTTGATATTTTGAGTAATAAAATAAATTAATAACTACACTTATAACGGACCTCTGTTTTCTAGTTTCCTTTTGTTTTTTTTTTATATTTTATTGACTTTCCTTTTGTTCGTATGTATGTATATATGTGTGTATATATATATATATATATATATATATATATATATATATATATATATATACATACATACATACATACACATACACAGCAATATTGTGTGAAATAACTACTACCAATAGAGAGATTAAAATGACGTACGAATGTACTAAAGAGATAAAGTTACTGCAAAACAGATTTTGTTCCCAGAATTATACAGCCGTATTTGAAAGCTCGTTGTATATTTCTTCGAGCAAAGAGCTCTTGCAAACGGTATCCGATTTGTATCGAGACGTGGTATCGACGTCGGCACTATCCGCACGTGTTATTCTGTAAGAGGCGTAAAAGACAAGTTACATCGTACCATTAAAATTTTCACATACTTAAATCGATTAATCGGATCCATCGTGTCATTACCAAAATCTGCGTGTCAAATAGACATCGCTTATAGAGCGCGACCTCTGCCTGTTTGTACATGCAAAACGAATCTTTAGCCATGTATAGACACAGACAGATAAAAATGATTCCATTGCGTCATTATATATGATTACGTTACCTTTTACTAGCATTTTGTCGTTTAATACCGTCAAGTAAGTTCACTATGGGCGGCGTTAATATTGGACGAAATATCTGTGAATAAAAATACTAGTACATTACCATGTGTACTATACAGTGGCGCGTTATAACTAGTTGGGACCTTGGGCAAAACAGAATTTTGGGGCTTCCAACACCAACTGAATAGCTATCACGTTGGAAGAAATAAAACATTACGATCATCGTAAGAGGCGACTAAAAGGGGGAAGAAAAGGTTAACGAAGATGTAGAAAAAAGTAACGAATTTTAGTTAAGGAAAAGCATAATGTACGCAAAGATATTAAATGCAAAAAGTGTTTAAAATAGTATAAGAAAGAAACTTGGTTTGCGTTCGGGGCCCGCTTTTGCTTGGGGCCCCGGGCATTTGCCCAAGTTGCCCAAAGAGTAACGCGAAACTGGTACTCTGTATGCTAAATTTTGAAACGATAAGTTTCTATATAAATTGCATAATACGCACAGTGACGGGAGCACTTCGCATTTCGCGTAGATCGATGTTTCGGAACAAATCATGAACAAGAAGCTCCTCGATAGTCTTACGACGAGTAGATGTTTCTCCGAATATGAATTTCAGCAACTCGATAACCTGTAATATTAACATTTCGATTATCGTTTTGAATCGAATGTAGCTAAATTTCATGGTCTCTCTCTCTCCCTCTCTCTCTCTCTCTCTCTCTCTCTCTCTCTCTCTCTCTCTAGCACCGAACAACTTTGTTTGATGTGTTAACGTCAGAATTTGAGCAAAATTGTTCGGGCCGAACAAATAAATGTTATATATTGCGTAGAATAGTATTTATCGATACTATACTATACTATATCGTTGGTGCTAATGTTTGTACGAACTGGTGAAAAATTAGATCGAGGAAACTAGAAAGTAGAAAGAAGCAAACAGGAGAGATAAAGATAGCGCGCGCGCGCGCGCGAGAGAGAGAGAGAGAGAGAGAGAGAGAGAGAGAGAGAGTGAGTGAAAGAGTGTGATTTGTACTTGTGGATACATTTCAAGATCTGACAGGTGTACGGAATTTGGTTTAACCGTTGGTAATTCGTAACCTGCGCACATTTCAAACAGCATGTGACCTAGAAAAGGAGAAATGTTTTTATTTAATCCATCGATCGATTGGTATTGATATTTCGATTCGGAATGGGAGTTTACCGAAACATATCATATCGACCGAGAGGGATTGCGAAATTCGGGAGGTGATCAACGGATGTATTCGACTGGTGAAGCCGAGAAGCGTATTCTCGAGGCCGGCAAGTCGTGCGACACCGTTTTGAACGAGCACATTGCCTGAATGTAAATGAGTCACCACTGGAAATCCTCTTTCTTTCAAAAAAACCAGCGCTTCGAGTACTTGACGTCCCATTTGTTGAACTTGAGGCAAAGGAAGTCCTTTACCGCGTGAACCGTATTTTTGACTCCAATCTTCGGTCCAGCCTGCTCTTTCGATCTAACGAGAAACGTAATTCGATTAAATAATCAAAGTCAGCGCTAAGGTCGATCAAAGATTAGATACTCATACTCACTCCGTATATCAAATCTTTTAAACTACCTTGACTGATCGGTTGAACAACGATCACATAGTTTTGACTATCGAATTCAAGAAAATCGATATCGAATATAGGGCATACGTATGGATGCTGCAAGGCTAAGAACAAGTCGTTCAAAATGTTCTTCGTCAGCGAAGATACGCTCAACGAGCAATTTCTACTCAACGGAGCCAGTGTGATCAGTCGATCGGTTTTTAAAGAAGTATCTCTCACTGTGAACCAGTACTTGTCCATCCTAGAGCCTGGAACAGATCGACCGAATAAATCGAACAACAACAACGGCGTTTTTTTTTAAAACGCTCCTATTTAAAGCTCCCTAATATAATACCATTTTTATTAATGATAAAAATGTTTGTCTCGCGAATCGAGGGAGATTGTTTCGAATAAAGAGGGAGTTTACCGAGATTATACAGCTGCTTGACGAGGCTGTAACGTGGTGTTCGACGAATATAGGCCTGGCAGATTGATAAGGCACGGTCCCTGAACCTTTTCTCCATTTCCATACATTCACCGGCATCCTCGCAAACCGATGGTCCGTGACTTAGCGCCGTGTAGTTGTGTTTTCCGTTTCTATTTTCGAACACATGACAAAACAGCTTCATTCAAATTCAATGATCACCGGTAACAGGTTGCGTCGTTTTTTCGAGTTACGCATCAAAAATCCGCGTAAAACGAAAAAGAACGATGCGACCGTGTAATTGAGGCTAGAAAAAAGAAGAATCGAAAGGGGAACAAGAAATATTACCCATCAGCGGTATCCTCCGAGTTATTCAAAAAATCACGATTAGCTCTACTATTAATTGTTTCTTGTTCCGATGAACAATTTCTCGAGCAATACCAATAACAGATTAAATTCATATACCAACGTCTGCAAACTGGATCAGTTGCGTTACCGTTATTAGCAAGCAACCATCTCTCTCTGTGATTACAAAGGTTTCATCTAATAAGACGACTATTGTAATAACATTGGCATTTCGCGATTTTTATCCTCTTTCCCTCTCGTATACACACACACACACACACACACACACACTAATTTATCTAGAAACGTGGAAATGTATTGGAAAACACAAACGATATGGTAAAATATTTCCGATAAAAATTGTATCGGAAATATGAAGTGACACATACGATACCTACATTTATTTGACTCCTCGACGTAGAACCCTGTGTCAAGGTCGCTTTTCAACATTTTTTCAAGCTTCTCAAATTCAAACGAATACGTATGTATATATTTTTCCATATCGTTTATATTTTTAAAGATATTTACCCACTTGATATTTACGTGCTTGTATCGTTAGAGAGGGGGAGAGAGAGAGAGAGAGAGAGGGCTATCACCTGCGTCGTTGTGCGGTTGGTATTCGTTTCTCACGAGATCGTGTATTTTGCGTATATTCGTAGTGACGATCTATTACGTCGTAATCACTCGCCTCCGTTGCCATTGATAAAGTTTGAGTAGCATCGAGGAAATCTTAGGTACGGTATTTACTCGAAGTAAAACTATTGTTATCGTATACATGCTTGTACGCGTATGTACGCGATTGTTATTGGAATCGAAGTTGGTATTTGCAAGTTTGTATTGGTGTCGACGACTGGTTACTTAGGCATCGGCCGTCTCAACGGATGTATCGAGGGTCGAGGATACTCGAGGACGATCGATAACCGATGGTTTAACGAAACAAAATATCGAAAGCGTTAATATTACTCGAGAACAGGTTAATACCGGTTATATATCGAGAAAGGGAAAGAGGATCGAGATACGTGCCTGTCGGATAATAATCGTATGGACCGATACCGCATACTATAATAAAGTAAAGGAAAGGAGTAAGATTCGAATCGTCTGGCGCGTACCGAATATCAGATTCCTTGCAACCTCGTGCAGCTGACACGCGACTAAATAATATTTTGGCTAGATTATCGATTTTATTGGTCAACTGATAGCTCTTTTCCTCGTCGCTGTCCTCGTCTTCGATGCTTGCGCTTCTTCCACGACGTAGAGTACCTCGAGCCGAGACGATAGCTTCGGAATCAAGTTCGATAGCACTTTGAGTCCTTCGATTGACCACGCGACGTTTCCGGCGGGTTCTTGGTCGTTCCTGCCAGAATCTGTCGTGCCCGGTCACGTCCGGTTCTTTGTGATCCTCATCTTTTTTGTTTAAATTTTGATACAGATTGAACATTTTTACGAGCTTCTTGTCTCATACGTGTATCATCGGTGTATGTTCCTTTCTTCGTTAGCGATTATAATAATACCAGGCTTTTCGTCTGTTCGCGCGTTTTCTGTATATATGTCGCGAAAATATTGAACGTCAACGACGATTACAACGGTGTACCGGATACGTCGATCCGATAATCTATTATTTCGCATCGAAACGCGACAACTTGAAAATACTTTTCTTTCTTCTTAACGTCGTTCCCCATTTTCAGTATAACACATGACAATGCGCGAGACGCACAAGAAAGTGTTCAAACCTCGGGCCAAAATGTAAAATCGATCATATCGCATCTGGCGAACAGCATTTTTCGTATACTCTCGACATCTTATCGATTAGTTATACGGGCGGTATTCCGGTAGACGATATCGCTTGGCGTTATCCCACAGTTGGCCGTCTTGCCGGCTTACGATTTCGTTTCAGTTATTGTTGCATCGCGTTATCATAGCTGGCTTTTTAACACTGATTTATCATTCCATTATCGTTACATTCGTTGTTTCTCGACTATGTCCGAAATGAAAATTATTCGCGCGTCAATCTATAGGTAATCTGTACGTAGCTGGTCCTGTTAATTATATGTATATTACATTGAAAAAAATATTCGATGGTCCCGTTATAATTGGAATTTATATCGAGCGATTAAAGATAGACTATATGGTGTGTTGTATAATGAAACTACGAAATAGGCTAACGAGGCAAAGATGCGCGCGGTGCTCTGCGGCACTAGAAGCCGCGCGTGCCACGTTACCACCTAGCGAGGAGGACGGTCGAATACTGAGCATTTGGTAAAGCTTCGTGCTACTTTAGAGCCCCCGGCTTGACATAGATCCGCTGGCCCAGCTGATTCTTTCCTTAATTGCGCTGTAACTGCGCGTTTGCACTCTCATTCGTCATTGGAAATGATACCTTTTCGAATCTTTATCTACAGAATATATATATATATATATATATATATATATATATATATATATATCTATCGTTCTTTATTTTCCATTTCAAAATTAATTTACCATCGGTAATATCTATCGCAGTCGAGATTCAATTTTCAATGTAACGTGCGTTATTAAATGACCAAGCTACGGTCATTGAATCGACAAAACTCTCTACTCGACTAATCGAGTACAAACATTCCTTTGTTCCATAAGCCACATAACCATAGCATATTGTCATGCATATTATGCACACACATGCTCTATATACGTGTAATCGCAATATTGCTTTACTATATATATATATATATATATATATATATATATATGACAAATATATATGAGATGTGTGTGTGTGTGTGTGTGAGAGGGAGAGAGAGAATGAATGAAAATAAATCAATATTCATCTTGTTCATTTTTTATTTCCCCTTTTCTTATTTTTCTATTATTATTTCCTTTTCTGAAATAATCTTTGCGTATTATGCAACATGGAAATGTTACGAGGAAGTATAAATCCGATTAGATTTCGTTTAAACTAGGCCAACCAAGAGTTTTAGATTCTTTTTGACCCTCATTCTGAACTCAAAGACCGCGTGCACACACGATGCTTTAATCTCGCATCGCAGTTTTATGGTTGCTTTCAGGGACGGTTGAGCAAATTTTATCGTGTTTTACTGAAAAATTTATAACGTAACATCAATAGGTATCTAATTCGATCGATTTACTTTAAATTCATGTCGATTACAAGGTTATCATTTCAAGGTCTGATGTATCAAAATTTATTTACACTTAAGAAGTACATTTTATATGTGAAATCAATGATTTGGAAAATAACAATTTGTTTCGCTCAATTGTATTTGTATTAATTCAATTCAATTTGTGAGCGGTTAAGGCATTGTATTGCAATGGCCAGCTGTTTATTGGACGTCCATGATACACCTGTTATGAAACCGAAGTACGCGTTATTGTTGGAAGGTTCGTGTACTTTTAAAATTAATAGGAGAACGCATTCTTACCCGGGATATAAATTCTAGAGCTGTGCGTCGAGAAAACTCGTGTTCAGCACGAGATCCCCATTTAAATTCTATCTCTGTCGAATTATTCTTCTCCACTACTATCTTGTCCAGATATTTTTGTGCGACAAATACCTAAACAAACGAATCGTAATTCGATAATCCACTTACATGCTGAATTTACAATTTTTATTTTTACGATACGCCTAATCTTTGCTTTCCCTTTTTTGGAACATTTTCACCTGTGTTATCAACTGCTTAACGTGACCAAAATAGGCATGGCAGTGGTTATCTGAGCAGGAAATGCCCAAATTTGTAAGAAAATCCCATAATGAATCTGAAACGAAAAATACATCTGTAGAAATTAAAATTGATTTAGAATAGTATCATTGATGGACGAAACGTTGTCATCGGTTCGTGAATGGCATTATTACCTTCGGTACAAGATTGTTGATGCATAAAAATATGAACGAGTACTATGAATAATAGTACTCGTTGTCTAACTTCTATCGCGATGGGATGAATGTGCGGTAACGTGTTCTCTATTTCATTCACCAATATGTACTTGTTGTTCTCAAGTTCTACCAGCTGATACCCAAAGATCTATTAACCAGAGCGTACTTGATTAAAACGTTCGAAAGGTTGTAATATCTTTCGTACCTTTGACAGAAGGCTTTTAGCCTTGTTCATTACGCAAAGAAACTGTTTCCCTCGGCTGTCCAAAACATTTTTAATTATACGAGTTTTGCTAATAACTTGCTTGCTTCTGTCGGACGTAAGAAGATATCTTACTGTTCTATTAACAAGTTGGCGTTCTTCTTCAGAAGTATTCATAAGATCGGAACAGTTTTGGGAGTTGACGTAAGAAGTTTGCTCGAGTATGCTTGCGCTTGTACTTGGATGTGACAGAGAAAGACTATTAATACTGGTATTTTGTCCTTTATCAGTTGATTGTGACAAACTTTTTTGTCGTGGGATTGTCCTACAGTTTTGTGACGAACCTGAAAGAAAGATATGCATATATATATATATATATATATATATATATAATTAATTGCGTATTAAAAACACAATGGCTTACTCATTTTATCACATATATTGCAAAATTATTAAAAAAGTTTTTGCAGTCAACATCAAGCTGATACATGCGTATACTGCAGCTCAATATTGAACAACGACATCTGGCGGTTGCCGAGATGATGTTACGGCAGACACAAGGGGGCGTTAGTTTTAATTTATGATCGCTGATAATTTTTATTGGTTGGGTGCATTCGCGGTAATAGATCTCCTTAGTGATCGATTGTCGTTTGCTTCCGATTTCTAAGTAACTGCACGTTAAAATGTAGTGGTGTTCTGATTTTCGATAAAAAAAAAAAAATTGTTCGTTCCATTTGTGTATGTATGTATTGTATATGTACTTATAAATACGTATCTGTTGGTAAGATAATGCGATTTAATTAAAAGATATCTAAGGTAAGCGAGTCACTTCGAAAAGGGTGAGAAAAATACAAGTAGTAGGTACTTATTTACATATGTGTGCAGATATATAATAAGTTAAAATGGCTAATGTCGAATGGTTTGAATTTTAAACGGTCATTCGTACATACACACATACGTATATATGCATACTTATGTACATGTACGGGAAGATTTTTTCATTAGCAGCATTTATGAAAAGTGTTGAACGGCCTCGTTGGACAATAACGATAACGATTTGAGTCGGTGTCAGGATTGGTCTAATACGGAAAGCGTAGAAGAACCGATGCGAACGAAAGAAATGCATCATGTGTCGTCACGTGGCTCACAAAAAGTGTGTTCTGGTATCTCTGGTCATTTTTTGCTGGTGACGCGAGATGACTAGTCGATTGATTGCTTCTTGAACACCCGGTGTTCATACATGTATATATGCATATCACATTTATATATATACCACGGCGAGAAAGGGCACAGAAAAGCGGCTTGTGTGTGAGAGCTTGGCGCCGTACTGTCGCATCCTATATAGAAAATCACTCGCACCGGCTATACGAGGAGCACATACTTGGATAGAAACACGCACGCATTGCATGCTTGTGACCAACAGACATAGAAGTAGGTACTTACTTAGTAGATAGCGAATAAGTTGCAACCGATGTTTGTTTCTGCTCAGACCTATGTAAGTGGATATCGGTTTTTTAATCCAGCGGACAAGCATATAGATTTATGAACAGGAACAGTAAAAGAGCCAAATGATTGGCTGTGCGCGACTAAGAATCGTTGACCCACTGATGCTGCGTTAATTTAAACACAATGTATATAATTCCCTCACGTTTATATATCGTAAAACTGGTAGAGGATATTTCTGATTGCGCGTAATCGTACTGTTGAACATTTTCTCGATAATAGTATTTAGCGAGTTGGAAGCAGGCACAGAGAAGAGATAAAAAGAAGAGAAGGAAGAGACTAGATCGATCAGCAAACGTGTGCGTAATCTCTCGGAAGAGAGGCTGTTTTAACCATCGCGTCGGGAAGCGGGATAGCGACAGTTCATGGCAGTGTACATACGCGTACACGTTCACGTAGGTCGTTCGGCGCGATGCTGGTCAGCTGGCGCCAACGTTCTGGCAGCCTCCCACTGGAGAGTATATACTTTGCCTCGTTTAAATCATGTCCCGAGCTCGCCGTTCTTTTTCTTTCTTTTTTTCTTTATACAAATTCTTCTTTCTCGCGTAGAGATCATCCGATCTTATATCCATCGCATACGTGTCATTTTCACGAGTCGCAGTACACAATTTACGACTCGCGGGTATAATCGTATGGTTATCGTATCTAATATTTGTATAGATTTAAGTAATTTTAGATCGATATTCTTCTGGTGCACGGTTCGCTGTTTGATCGACTTCCTTAGATTCGGTGGCAACCAGAAATGGGGAAGCGATCGAAGTAGGCACGGGTTACGTTACAGAGTACCTGCATTATCATCTACTTAGTATGTGCTAGGTATATCGACGGTTGAGAGAGAGAGAGAGAGAGAGAGAGAGAGAGAGAGAGAGAGAGGGAGGGAGAGCGATTTGCGTGTCTTTACTTACCTACGTATATTATGCGCGAAACAAGGATAGTAGTAGTAGTAGTAGTATTATTATTATCCGATTATTATTCGGTTCGTAAAACTGCCAAAAATTAAGCGATGCTCGCGAAAAGATTGGAATGCACCTGCTTCTGCTTGTTAGCAGGTGCGCGCGCGTACGATTTCTCTGCGTGTATCGGAAGTATGCAACTTTGGTACGCGATGATTTTATTCGGCCTAACTCAGATCCATCCGACATTCTCCGTTTCGAGCGAATCGCATTGTACACGCGCACACCTTTATCGACTGATAACGAAACGCAATTTCTCACAGGCTGACATTAAAGTCGATGAATCCAGCCTTAACTGGTTACCGCTAACCATCGATCGCGAATCGAGAGTTCCGATCAATAGTCGAGATTTTCCATAGAACTCTCATCGAACCAACAGGAGCGCGAACGTGCGAGTATGCATCAGGTGGTACGCTTTTAGATATGTTTTTGTCAATAAAACATCGAAACGTTCGTTTGCGTTCGTCTATCGTATCGTTTTATTTATTCGAATTTTGATAGATGGAGACACGAGCCGGTACGAGACTCGCGCGCAGGGTTCAGTGTTATAATATAAAAAGGTACACAATCACGCGTTCTATCGCGAATCGAACGTTACGTCCGACCGATTGTAATCTAATCTTTTATGTGCGCATACGTATGCATGTAAATGTAGTTGCGTTTCGTTTTAGGAACGCGGAAAGTTGCTTTTACAATGTACGAATCAGTCTTTACACCTTGTTCCAAAGTTTCGTACTATTCGTTGTTCGATATTACGCGCTTCTGCATACCAACGTTTCACTTTACATATTATTTATCGGCTAGCAATTAAGGAACAACGGAAAAGGCTGCGAACTCGTTTGATCGCCTAAAGGCATTTTTACATATTATAAACAGGTGAATCATCGAATACCTATCTGATATCCTTTTCGATGGTCGATAATTCAGATCATACTTTGTTATAACGACGGTGACCGGGGGAGGGGGGGGGGGGGTACTTTGTTATTCGCGTTGGAACTTTGAAATTGTATGCGCGCACGGTGAGAACGAAAGGAGGTTTAGTCTTCTTTTCTCTTTCTAAGTTTCCCCTCTGTTTGTATAGTCCTGGACACGAGATTCACACAGGCTCCTAACGAAGCACCATTGGTTGGCTCACCTTCGGGAGTATTGACAATTTTACCAAGAGTCATGATGTAACTGCACGCGATCCTTAACACGGACAACTTGGATAGTTTTTGATTGTGCGAGTAAGCGGGAATTGCGCGTCTCAGTGTATCGAATGCGGCACTGATAGTGTGTACTCTTGTCCTCTCTCTTGCATTCGCTTCTATTCTCCTTTCACGAGTCATATTTTTGTAGTTTCTTTGTTGGCCTGCTGCCGGATGCTGTTGTCTTACTTGACTGCTTTGGACGTTTGTCATTGTTGTTGTAGGCGTGGTTACCGTTGTTGTTATCGTTACGGTCGTTGTCATTGTCGTTGAACAAGAGTTGTCGCCGTTCGGACAGGATCGATGATTTTGTTGACGATAGGACGACGACGATGAGGATGACGAAGAGGAGGAGGAGGAGGAGGAGGAGGAGGAGGAGGAGCAGGCAGCGGAAGAGGAAGAACAGGAAGAGGAGGAGGAAGAAGAGGAGGAAGAGGAGGAGGAGGAGGAGGAGGAGGAGGAGGAGGAGGACGACGACGACGACGACGACGACGACGAGGAGGATGACGATGATGATGATGACGAAGACGATAGCGATGACGAAGCGGATGAGACGTTTGTGCGTTCTACGGAATACGATCCATTCACTGCTGGATGCGAAGGTACCCTAGCTGCTATATCGCCTCTAAGAACGAGCGACAATGGTTCCTCTTGCAATCGCGGATGCGTCATCGAGGTCAGTATGGTAGGTAAGGGTAACGTCGTTCCCGAAATATTCGTTGTAGTATGAAATTTTTGACGCGGCAACTCTCGTTCCTCGATTCGAGTCGAACGTGTTTGCACCGATTGCCTGTGCAACCTAACGGAAGCGAAATTGTCGAAACTCGCGGTATGCGACTCGTATCGTTTCGGAACATCACCGTCGGTATCGTAGTCATCGTTCTGGTTATTCGCGCGAATGTCGTTGTTGTCGTCGTCACGGTCGTCTAGATTGCGCTCGTGATGATGATGGTGGTGGTGGTGGTGATGGTGGTGATAGTGATGATGGTGACGGCGATGACGATGGTGGCGGTGGTCGATGTAGTTGGAAGTAACAGGCATCGTGGACGGTGGTACGTTCGATAACGAGGAAAAAGCGTCAGGTTGGTCATTCCCGGTGGTTTCGGTAATCGTAATCGGCGAGGAGTGTTTCGAATCACCGTTCTTCCCGGTACAGCTCCACGGTCGAAACGGGCTCGGCGATCGAAGCATCCTGGACGATTCCTCGTCCGGCGTGGTCCGTTCCTCGATTCTTCCGAACCTTCGCTTTTTCAAGGGCGCTGAATTTGATTCCTGAATTTTCCGCGGTTCAGCCAATTTCCTTTTGTTCTTTAACGATATCGGCGTAATTTGTACCTCCAAACTGTCTTCCGAGGCGCTAGGTGAACGAAGATCGGAGATGTCATCTTCGTCGCCACCGCTACAGAAACCTGCGTCCCTTTCGGAACCAGCCATCGCATCGACTGAAACAAAAACCAAACAGGGATCTTTCGTAAGAGTAGCTAGCGTAATGTTCGCGATGATGACACAGACATCGGTTTTGCTCGATATGTATTGTTCGAAACGAACGTTGAACGTTGAACGTTACGCGACTCGTTTGACAACGACGTAGCGGTTAGAAGACGGAACGAGAGCGTTCGAGAACGAGAAGCGATGGCGGGATGATGAGAACAGGGGATACGGGGACGTTGCATCGAGTTTGTTGCCGATGAACGAACGAAGCGAACGAGCGAGAGCGCGGCGAGGGATATATTCGATGCGCGACGAACGCGTGTATTTGAATTATAACTTGCGAATATCGCGGTCTACACCACGCACCTTTGTCGTCTCGTTCGGCAATTGTTCAAACAAACCGAAATAACACGCGGACATCTGTGTAAACTCTCGCGAAGGTGTTGCACGGTTAACCGCAGCCTGAATATCTGCGATCTTTTCGTCAGGGCCGTACGAAAAGATAGCTGCCCGATGGACGCGATACTTTTACGTTACCTCTATTTATTTATTTATTTTCTCACTCTGCTCTCTGCGTATAGGAAGAACGGTAATCGTTGGTTACGCGTGCCGTTTTTCGCGTTTTCGGGAACTGTCATCGTTACCGTTCGACTGGAATCGTATCGAGGAGCGGAGAACCGATCGAGCGACGGCACGCACGGCAGCCGTCTCTGAATCTCATTGGCGTGTTTCGAAATTCATGGCCGAACGTAGCGTCGACGTTCCGTGGAAGCAGCGCTCGTTTTCATCCTCCGCGGTGCGACCTTACGCGCTAGAAATAGTCGAGTCTAGCGTTCGTGGATGCAACTCTTCCGAAAGGAGGCGAAGAAGGGAACCGTAGCCAACTTTTGCGATGATTACATAAATAATCAACGTCGATGGGTTGAATTCGTAACGCGATCAACTTCCGAAGGAGATCCTGGAAAAGATGATCGAGTGCGTGGGTAGAAAAATCGGTGATCACGTGGGCGAAGTGCTACGGATCCCTACGGATCCCTACGGGTCGGTACGCGTCGCTACGCGTCGCGACGGATCCTAGGACGGAAGAGGTCCGGGTAGCAGGTAGCAGGTGCGACTTTGCGCACAGGTGGGTGGGTGGCAAGGTTCTCTCCCCTTTCTTGCCCCGCGCGCTGTCTTTCTACCTGTGCTTGTACCTGTACAATAGAATATCGATTACGCGCGGCAGTCCTCGACTGCTATTAAAATCTGGTTTAACTGGTAATCACGTTCCACGGAACGATCTTAATACCAGGGTTCCACCGCTCTCGGGGTTGCCCCCTATTTCAAGGGGTTTCCTTTTTAACGAGAAAAAAGATACGAAATTCACCACGCGTCTATAAAGTCTTTTGTTCTCTCATTCTATACGTTGGTTGCAAAACTTTTCTCCTCCGAATCGAGTCGCGATCCTTAACATTGATTATCGTCGCTACATTCGGAATCGTTTCGCTCGTTCCTTCCGTGTTCGTTAAAATCACGCGACACGAAAGCGGGAAGGGAAATATAAAACGAAGGAACGAAAGAGTGGCAAAAAGTTCGGAGAAGCGTAAACGTGAAATGAGAAACGATTAGACAGCGAGTTCTCAAGTTTGGTCAAGAGGTCGTTTGTTTCGTGCGAGTCGGTTCGCCTGTTGGCTGCTGGTTCGTAGTATGCCAACCCACGCTGGCGCCGCCGCGCCCTATCTCTCTTTCGTCTCCTCTTTCTCTAACTCAACTGTCACTTCTCCCTTCCACTAGTTTATCGTCTCGCCGGATCGCGCTCCCTCTTCCTCGCTCGCTCTGTCAATTGCTCGGAGACTATACGAGCCTCCCCCGCTCCGTCGTAAAGAGTAGCGGACTTTGCGTCCGTCTGTTTCGGAGCCGCATGACTTCGTATTGCTGAACCAGCCGATCTCTCGCGCTCGGAGACGGCTGGCGCCATTCGTAACAACAATTATCGTTCTTCGTAACTCCCACCAGGGGCAGACTATCATCAATCGACTGGACGAGGACGTTCGTATTGCGGCAACGTTCGTGATTCTCTTCGCGGTAACTATCTGAAACGGCATTCTCTTACCAACGATTGCCGTTTCGAACAAGTTCGCGGAAATATCAATGCACGCGCGTAAGAAACGGATTTTTCCTAGGATATTCACCTTTCATTAGAGCGGACAATTCGGATACGGATTCCACCACGCGATGGCTCGTCATTTTGGTCGGTGATCGAAGAAACGGATGTACGCTGTCGAAGACCGCGTCGAACACTGTCCTCTTCTCTATTCTTGATTACGACATAGTCGCTGGTACGATATATACGTGCACTACTTTTTCGTGGGATGGATCTCACGAACACGTGTAGCAGCGGCCAGGTTTACGTATTGCCGGTAACCGCGTACCACGCTTCGCGTCTTTCTCTTCTTTTCTTCTCTGCCTCTCTCTCTCTCTCTCTCTCTCTCACCCCCTCTTTTTGTTCGCGTTTTCGTGCTTCTTCTCCTTCTTCTTTTCCTTTCGTTTTTTTTCTTTTTTTTTTTTTTTCTTTTCTTTTACATATCACTTTTTTTTACAGCGCACTTTTGCCTTTTATCCTTTCGTGTATTCCATCGTTACGGTGTCCAATCGAACGAACAAAGTGCGTAATCACAAGAATGAAAGAAAGAAAGTAAAAAAGAAAGAAAGGAAAGAAACGAGACGAATAAAAAAGAAGACGATCGCGCGAAAATGAATTCGCGTAGAAATTGAAAAACGAAACGTAGCGATTGAGAAATCCTGAGAAACACCTTTCCTCGATCGCGGTCGACGACGTACTGGCTCGCCTCGTGCGTTCGACGGGTCTCCTCCGATCGTGTATACGCGTGCGAGGGAGTCCCAACTGGCCTGCCTACCCGCTCCAACTCTGCTGCCTCTAACACTGCCACTACCACCACTACCATCGTCGCTATGCGCCACCACCGGGGTGTCGATGTCGTCGGTTCTGCGGATACGATCACTACTACAAACTCCAGCGACGTTGTTTCTTTTTCCAGTCTCGGCACTACTGCCCCGACCGAGAATGTACCGTGTGTGGGGACGCACACGCGCGCACGTGTACATGCACCGGCGTTAACTCCAATACCATTGCGTCCAGGCGCCTGAGAGTCGAATAAGCAGAAGACTCTCCGCGCACGGAAACTCGATCGGATCGCGCGACACGGATCAGAGTTTCGAGCATGGTACATATGCGATTCAACGGGGGGCTGAGCATCTTGGCAGAGAGAGAGAGAGAGAGAGAGAGAGAGAGGGAGAGGGAGAGTACTCTACGTGAGCGGCATTGTCGTTGCCGACGGTGTAGCGTTGGCGGTGATTGTGTGTGGTGGTGTTGGCGTTGACGTTGGTGACGACGGCGGCGCAGGCGAAACGAACGGCGAAGAGGTGCGCGGCGCGTATTGTTGGCGGCAAGAGGCAGCAGGGGCCGACAGAACGGCGCCAGACGGCCGAGAGTTTGACTCGGCTTCTCCGCGCGCACCGACCATCTTTCTTCCTCGCTTCATCTCTTCGCTCCTCTCCTCCTCTCGCCGCACCTCCGCCGCTTGGCTCTCGTTTCTCGTCGCTCTCGTCCTCTCTTCTCGTCCACCAGCTCGGTTGGTCCTTCCTTCTACGGACCTTTTTCCCTTTTCCAACGTCCGTTCCCGTGCAAACGTCTGAAACGTCGTTCTCGACCACGACTTTGAGTTAACCACCCGGCGGCGGTAACGCCGTCGTAACGCCGATGTCGCGGTGTTACGCGCGCCAATCAAACAACCGCCGTTTGGATGCGATTCCAAACTGTTTCCGTTTTCGGCCTTATCGCCTCGCCTGTAGAATATCGAGACGATCTCTCGATCTTTCGTTTCTCTCTACCGAAACGTACGACGGATATCTCTTGTTTTCAGAATTTTTCAGATGGCTTGGAAATAATTACGCGGAAAGAAAATGAACGCGTTCGTGCGGTAGATGGTACGTACGCGCGTAGCCGTGTATCTGCGAAACATATGCGCGGATAGGGGTGCGTGTCAAGCTAAGGGTATTAAAGGGAAAAGGCGAGCGGGCAGGCTGTCCGATTTGTCAGGACGCGTGTGTCGGCCAGATGGGACGAAAGAGGGCAAGGAAATTCCCAAGGGCATCGACCGCCGGCCTTGCAAGCCGATTCGCCGTCGATCCTGTATTTTCCGTGTTCGTAAGATATTCTCGCGAACGCGACGCCGAACATCGGTCCGGTATCGGCCCGGTATCGGTCCGCGAATTAAAATTGGAAAACGAATATCAGAGCAGAGCTGACCGTTGTTGAGACCGATCGGTGTTTCGCGCGCCTCTCTATATACACGCGGTAGTAACCTGTCGAGCGAGTTTGGCAAGGGTCTTCTCTTTTCCCAGGGCGTTGCGATTTGTCAGTATCCCCACTGTCGTAAGTAGCGGCATACGCACCTGCCGTTGCCTCTTGGTCGCCAGTCGCGCGACGTTCTCTAATAAATCTTATCCCCCGCTTCTTCTCGATTCTCTCGCGTTTCTTCGTTCGAAATCAACTAGTTGTACGCGTGTGCGTCGCGCTAATTACGAAATCCCTCAACGATTGTTCGCGATGCGATTAATCGGTCGCGTACGATCCACGTTGCGCCGACACGCGTTAACGCGGGAAATGAACAAACGATGTCATAGCGATACGCGCGTACCGTATAATCTCTAAATATTTGATGGGTGCGCGCGCGCCAACTATGCGGCTGCGTTCGCATCTGCGCCAGTGTCAGCTTCAATTATTAAAGCTTTGCCATATGTCCTTTCTCTTCCCTACGCTCACCCTCTCCCTGAGTACGCGCGCGCGCGAGCTAGCCCCTCCACTTATTTATACGTATGCATAGAAATCCCAACTCTTTCTTCTTTAGCGGAACAGCTCGCTAGAAGATACGCGTCCGCGTCGTTAATTTCCGAAATCGTCGTTTCTCGATTTCGTGAAATTCGGTTGCGATTAGTCCGGTTGCGAAGCAGACGGTACCCGATAACACGAGTTAACCATTAGTTCGCCTTCTGTCTTTCGAAGCGAACGACGGTCTGTCTATTTCGATCATCGCGTATCTAGGGACAGGAGGGGAACGAACCGCGCCTATTTGCACGTACAGATACGTAGAAGAATCGATATGCACGTATGTACGTACGTGCAACGTATTATCGGCAGGTACGTCGAGTAAGGTGCTTTCAATGTTCGCATACGTATATATGCGTATGATATACGAAATACGAAGAAAGTTTGAATCGAGTTTGCGACGAGCACGGTCGTTAGACGCGATTACGGTCGATCCATCGAGCGTGGTTAGAGTTAAATATACATTGCGAGTACATACATACGTATCTACCTAGAGACAGGTGGCGATCATTTCGGCTGTAGCGAACCGGCGAATCATTTCGCGTGGATCGCGTGGTTCTTCGCACCTGCTGTTGTCAAAAAGGACGAGTCTTTCGGCCAGTCGATGACTCGGCTCGACTCGATTCGACTGCTACCGCGCGATACGCATCGATGCTCTTCCTTCCGGCGACATTCCACTTTCTTCTCCTCCCTGAAATTCCAATATTCCACTTACGCATCGATTACTACTTAGTAGCGGGCGATACTTTTCTCCCGTCCGCGGAACGAGACGGTCCACGTTTTCCCTCCCTTCTCCAACCTTTACCATCCTCCTAGTAGTAGTCGATCGTGGCGCATAGCGTGGCGCATGTTCGACGAATCTGTTCGCAGCCGGTATTCGAACGTTTTCGTTTATCCCTGGAATTCGAGAAGGCGTACACACGTGCTTCCGAGGACGGAAGGCCCCTAAGAAAGCGGCATTAAAAGTTTATACCAGTAATTTGTAGCCGTTGAAACTCGAAGAGAAATCGGCGAACGCTCCCACGCTGGTTGCATAGCTACGCATGCACGATAATGGAGCAGACGGAATCTCGGTATCGTTCTGGAACGTACGTCGTACGATCGTACGTTTTGATTTCTTCTCTATGCTGTACAACTGTTGAGTAAAAAAATGAACGAACGAACACGATGGGTAACGAAAGACGTGGAAATCCGATAGCATCGTGATACTTGAATCGCGATTCTTCTACGCGCGTATACTTTTGGACCAATCGAGAGTGTTTTTCGATAGTCGCGAGCGACAGACGTATGGTCTGTCGTTGCATAGTCGCAGAGATTCGAAGGAGGTAAAGATTTCGCGATCCGATCGAAAGGGGGGTGGGTTGGTGTATCGATGTCGACACAGAAAGCGTAGTAGAAGGTATGCCGTGGTGGCGCCGGTGACGGCGACAGCGACGGCGACGGCGGCGGCGGCGGCGGCGGCGGCGGCAACGGCAACGGCAACGGCAACGGCAACGGCAACGGCTACGAGGAGAGGACGCACCTCACCGGAGCTCAACAGGTGGGTCGATCGAGAACACGGGACGAGAGAGGTATAGCATAAGCAAAAAAAGAAGGAAAGAGAGAGAGAGAGAGAGAGAGAGTGAGGCGGAGGGGGGTGGGAAGAGAGAGAGGGAGAGAGGAGAAGAGGCAGAGCTGGCTAAGAGCATTCTTAAGCGGCTTTTCTCCGAGCACAGCCGTGCCGCGATCGTATTTCATCTCGTGCTTGTATACGGCATCGTTTATTTCTCACGTTCGTTCTCGAAGCTCGAGGGTTCCAGCTTCCTGACTTACGATCCTTGAAATATCGCGCGCCAATTATATACTTACATATGTATGCGCGCGATAGCTACGCACGCGTGTAGGTACTCTGCGTATACATAAATTTCACCATTCTCCATCGAACCATGAAAACGCGAGGTCGCGAGAACAACTGGGAGACGAGTCCTGTTAGGAGTCGATTTGTTCCGTCCAACCGTTACAGGTGCACGGAGTCTGGGAGCGGACCACTCGTTAAACGTTCTACGATGCACCTGCCGCATGGCATCATTCATTGCCTTTATTTCTCTACCCTCTGCCGCGCCGACACACCCGACGCACACCCGACGCGCACCCTCCGTCGCCACCGTTCACGCGTACGTATCGCGATCGCGTCGTTCCGCATTCTACGCTCTCGAATCTCGAATCTGTTCGACATTTCAAACGCACGGTCCATCGGTCCATCGGTCCATCTACTTGGAAATTTATTATGAAGAAATACGAGAGAACCGCTAAAAGCGTTACGTTGGCCTTGTTTCTCGTAACCGTGACGAAAGTACCGGGTCGCCTCTCGTTTTCTAGACTCGTAAAAGTTTCCGATGCGCCGGGGAATCGGTGAGGTGAGTCGTCGGTCGGGATTCCGACCGAGGACTCCGACAGGTGTAAGTGGAAAATGCGAATAGGTTTAGGGTATCGGTTACAAAGCTCGGCGAGAGTCGACCCTTTATGGCCCCCTGTCGCATCAAGACCGTATTGTTCGTCGGTGAAAATTTACGAATGCCAAGCGCGCGGTTGCCGCGAGAGTGCTGGTTGGCGCAGGTCTGATTTACTACTTGCTCGACTCGGTACACGGAAAGCCGAAACCATTATTATAGCCCCCTCACCTGCCGAGACATTCCTATTACTCGTTGTCAACGTAACCTGCGAGACAGGGGATCGCGGACGAGCCGAAAATCCACTCGTAGACGATACGCGCGTACATCGGTTCGATGACCTAGCTGGTTAAAGAAATGGAATCGTATACGGTGACACCGATATCCAAAATACGGCCGGCGAACCCATTGTTCGGCCATTGGTCGTAACCGTAACCGATGCTACCTTCGGTTTCCGAGAACGGGCCAATCTTCTACCTGCGGTTCTGTCCGCGTAATTGTCCGACGTTTTGCACGCACCTTCCCCGAGACTGTCGAGTCTCTCGTTTCGGCTCTCCGTACGTGTCGTCGTCGTCGTCGTCGTCGTCGTCGTCGTTCGATTTCTACCCCGTTCGACGAGTCGAAGGAATTACCGAAAAAAAGCTATCTTCTACCACGAAGAACACGCGACACGATACGATCGATCGACGCGAAGCCAAGGAGCCGAGTCGCGCCTCGTTTCTCACAGTCGGCCTGTAATCGTTCGGTGCTCTGCCCGAAGGATTACGAGGCGCGACATCTGGCGCCGCGTGCTGCTCGAAAAGATACCGCGTATATACGCATCGTACAACGAGTACCTACGACGGTGCGTACGTGTACGTACACGTAGGTAGAAATAAACGTACGATGGGAACGATCCGATTTTCTGGAGATGGCCACCGTTTCCAGATTTCCATTCGAGGCTCGATTCGGCTCGTTTCGCCTCCTTTTCTTCCCATCTTCTTCCAACCGTTCTAATTTCGTGGCCGACACGTGCTACGATGGAAACAGATGTACCTCGGCAGCGTCGTATAAATACATCGGTGCTCGGCTAACCGGGCACCCGTGTATCTCCCGACGGAGCTGCAACAGCCGAGTGAACCGTGAATCGATATAAAGTTACTACCGGTGCGACTGGTGCCACCGTGACTGCGCGATTCTTGTTACGTACTCGTACGTATACGTGTCCATTCTTTCCATCGATCGATCCCGACCCCTCTCCCTTTCCTTCTTTTTCTAATCTTCTTTTTCTCCTCATTTCAATTACAATCTTCCTCCCGCGTACGTTTCTTACGCGACGTTCCTTTTCCGTGCGATATGGTCGTGCACGCGCGAATTTTTCTCGTCGTAACGGGAAACGTTCGCGGTGTGGAGAAGGGTTTGCCGAGCGCAGATGTGCGGTGGACGTTATCGGAAGTCTTAATTGGTTTCGGAGTCAAACGGGCCATGTTGTATGTATGTTCGTTGGCGCGCGCGCGCTTGCGTGGCCGATGAATTTTTCGCTTTTTCTTTTTTCTCTTCTCGGTGCGATGAATAAGAAAGGTGCGCTGTGAACGGGAGGCGCTTTAAAATTGCATACGCTGAAAGGGCAGGTGATCGCGAAGAGAAGAGACAGGACTCGCTACCTCGAGTAAACGACCTGTTCTCGTACTCGAGCCGCGTGTCAGGTGTTGCTGGAACGCGAAATTGATCTCGTTTCTGCGATAGACCCGTCTTCGTTCACCCCGTCTTCACGGGTGAAGCGAATAGCAGAGGACGAATCCGTTTGCGGGAGCGAGCAATTGTTAACGCGTAGTCAAGACGAGACACCGGTTTATCGTTAACCGATCTGTAACGAAGCGCGAGGGGCCCGTTGTTCGAGGTGCGACCGTGTCAGGTGCAAATTTTGACCGAGCCAGAAACTTCAAAGACAAACGGATGTTCGACAGGTGGATAGGTGGTTGAAAACCACCGGAAGGTGCGCGCTAACACGCGAGCATCGTATACTTGTTTTACATAACGCTGTTCGCGTTGCAATATTATCCTTTCGGGTTTTCTTGCCACTGACAACGAGAAAAATTTCTTATTGAGAAAACGGTCGAGCCGGACAAGCTGGTTCGGTGATGAGCGTGTTTATTTTCTGGCCAAGGCAAGGGAGGGAAGCTCGCGTGACGGCGGCGTGTGCCCGCGGGGGCGTACAATTTCGAGTTCCTCGAATGATCGTGGTAGCCGAGAGAGCGGCGAGAAAATCGGTTCCCTCTGTGTTGTGGCTCCGCCAAGATTCGAAGCGAAGGAGGATGCAGCAACCGTTTTACCATGCTCGTTCGTCCGTGGCCCGCCGCGGGGCAAGTTGGAATAGAAGAGTGTGCGACCCGGTCCTGTTCTCTTCTCTTCTGCTTTGCTCTGCTCTGCTCTGCTCTACTCTGTTCGATGCGCGCCTTAAACGTGGGCGGATCGACTGGTCAGCCGCCTCGGGTGTTTCTCACCCGCATACCACGCATACGTGCCGTTCTTTCCTTTTCCCTTCGTCTGCGTTGCACACCGTCGTCTCTTCCTACCCTTCCTCTTCTCCTGTAATACTCGCGTTTCACCGATAGCTTTCACGCGATCCGTCTCCCCACCTCCCCCCCCCCTCTCTTATTTACCCTCCTCCTTTCGCGACGCTTTTCGCGTTTTCCGCGTTTTCTCGGAAAATCAACCAGTTGTATTACAAGGCGAAAACGGTGCTCTTCTTCTCTCCTTCTTGTTCCATACTTATTATACTTTCTTTCTTGAAATTGGCGATCACCGTTGTCGTTCGTTGCGCTCGCGCGAAATGCTCGTCCGTCGCGTAGGTACGTACACGTTGCGAATACCGTGATCAGGACCGCATACGGACAGACGGTAGAATTTGTCCATCGATCGACGATAGTCGAGTCGCGTCGCGTCGCGTCGCACAGAGAGATGATGTCTTCTACGTAGCTGATGTTCGATGGGAAATGAAACGATTACTTTTGCGTTCGCGATGCAACGTACCGAACGCGTACATAATAGTGCACGTGCGATACCTATGTACGTGTGCGCAGGCAGGCATATAATCGGAAACGCGGTCAAATGTTCTCGGGCATCGAGTAGCGTAGAAAGATAACCGCGGATTATCATCATATTGGCGTGCATGTTGCGTGCCAAAAGAAGTTTAGCTTATAAAGCTGATTAAACCTTAGTTAATCACAATCGAGTAGGAGAGCATCCGGCTGAGAAACTCGCTGCCTCGACCAGGCGACCAATTGATATTTTTGAGTCCCTGATAAACGGTTCGCCGAGCGGGCGGTCCCGCGCGGCAAACATCACCGCGGTACGATCTTCGTTATCCTCCTAATCCCCTGTTCCCGCAGACATAGCGATTGAATTTGGTGTTGCAGTCCGCGGATGTTTCGCATTCTATTCTAAACCGAACACGCGCATACGCATATACACGTACATTTCTATATCTATGCAAACGTGGCGTTCAACTACTTGCTTGGTAGTTTTTATAACGTTTACTATTCTTACTATGTATTACAATTTTTGTGCTAATTATTTATAAGTTTGTCCATTCACCGTCATCGATGATACTTGGATACAATTTTTTCCTGCGCGTATAACCGTTACTTTCTCTTATTTTTTCTCTTATTTTGCCTACAAGTGTACGTCGCGAGAAAGAATACATCGGTTACATTGGTTTCGTCGATTCTCGCGCGGTGTCTCGCACTAACGCTACATACGTTGGTAAATAGAACACTGATCAATCGACGTTTGTCGTCAGATTCTACGCGATGTGTTCTAGCGTATAAAAAGAGGTTAACTTGCGAACGATGTACGACCTAGTAAAATACATGATTTTAACGCGTGTCGTAAAATTGATAATAATTTTTAAAAACTAGAGTTGTTCTTACCGTAACAAATATACTCTTGCTGATAGAAAAACATGAGTAACGGCACCTTTTTCATATAGAAATTCGTACGATGGTAAATGTCGATAAATTAATTTTCTGTTTACCAGCCCTCTGACCTGAGCGCGCGTTAGCGTCACACGCCGTGCCAGAATCGGACGCGATTTAGATAACTCAATTTTTTTCCTACACTCGCCAGTCGAATTAACGCAGTTGCAGTGATTCGATTTGTATCGGATTAGGATTAGGATTCGTTTGCCGCGCCGCGAAACACCCGGTTACGCTGCATAAGCGATACGTATTTCTTACGACATCGTATATGCAATTGTACAAAGAATTTTCGTCCAAACTCAAGCTTCCATCCCCCTTCTCTAAACCATCTGTAAAATAAGAGAGTAGCGATTTCTTTTACGAATATCTTGCTTCCATATATTAATTCATGACCGCCCGCAAGCAACCATCGTTTTGCTGCGATATGGTTCTAAAGTGGTCCTTTCGAGTAAAGTCAACGGTATTGTACTGCGAGTAAGTTGAAAATGAGTATGCCCGGGTGTTGAAGAAGAACGCGTTGAAGAAGAAGAAGAGCAAGAGGAAGAGGAAGAGGAAGAGGAAGAGGAAGAGTATGCGAATACCTCTTCGGCTGGCTGTGTTCCTGGCACATCGGCGGAGCGCCGCAGCGCCACGCGTCACGGCGAGCATCACCGCAACGCGCGGCGCCTATACGCCGGTCATCGCGACGCGGATGCGCCGCGGCATAGTCACATTTGTGCTTTCATCCTTCGACTCGCGAGTCAATCCACTTTTGGATTGTTACCGCGTTGCGCATAGTCTCGCGTCATCTTGGGTTTCCCTGTTCTCTACGCCATGTACGCATGTATGTAAATAAGGACACGTACATTTTCTTTACTACTACGTGTTAGCGCGTAACAACGAGAGCATCGATTCAGCTTTATCGACAGAGACTTGTACTCGTGGTTTTGTCCAAGGACGAGTGGCTCTATCTAGCGTCGCTCTTCGGTGCAAATTACCATTCGATCGTTCGTTCCGTTCTATATTCCTTTGTTTCTGAATATGCGATGAAATCAGTGAAGCAGTTATCCGATGTAAGGACTACTCTACCGACACGGGTCGCTAGCCGCCCGTAAAACGAGCGTGACAGGTTTTCGTTCGATGAATTGTCGATGGTTGCATTCAAGTGTATTAGACACGTAGATTAACGCGCGTATGCGTATCTCTAGTTTACCGTGGCTACGTTTTTCGTATACCTGTGACTTTTATTTGCCATACTATCGACTAATCGTACAAGCGTTATTATTTCATTGTTACATCACGGCGATGTTGCTTACTTACGCGATTTCATGCAACGCGTATCGCATTAACCCTGTTTATAAAGAGCCGTCTATCGTACGGTGACTGTATTTTCTCGCTATTTCGTAGGTATCGAGTTCAATTTAGCTCACGTTCGAGCTCTTCGTTTGCGCTGACCTTATTTTATGTCGAGTACAGAAATTCTCGATTAGAAGTTGAAATATCACGCTCGAACGGAAGCTGTACTACCCCAGGTACGTGGTATACGCGATACGTATACGATATTCCGAGAATTTTCGAGAGCCTCGTTTCATCAGGGACTCGCCTTGTCCTTTAGAGATATAAATTCTTCCGGGGCGAGGGTACGCCGCTCGTCTACGCTCGTTTCTTTCCGACGTTGGTCCTCGTCGGGATTATTCCAGTTTTGCAATTGGCCGCTGCCGAAGATGGCGAAGGTGAGAGCGCCGAAACAATAAGTCGACGCCAGTATCCAAAAGATGATGCTCCACCGAGCGTAGGTTTGGTTTTTGTACGTTAACGAGCCGACCATGTAGCTACTTAGAAATCCACCCAACGAACCAAGCGTGTTCGTTATGCCGAAAATAGTTCCTGCAAAGTTGGGCGCGATATCCAAACCGTTACCCAAGTAGCCTGCCGTCACCGCGCCATTGATCGTCAGGGCGATGGTAAAAATCGAGACGGACGTGGCACGATCGCATCCGTAATTCGCTTGAACGATCATTAACAATCCTGGACTTAACACGGCTGTGCGTGCGAAGCAAAGAGCAAACAGACGGAGAGATTAAATCGGGACAGTGTGTGTGTGTAAATTCGATTAAAGGTTATCACTTACCCAAAGTGGTGAAAATCTTTCGTATAGCCGTTACCGACAGTCTGTTCGTTTTGAACAAGTAGTCGGCCAGCGAGGACGTTGTCACGGCGAAAATATATTTGCCAAGGTACGGTAAAGAAGAGAGCATTCCATTCTGCGGAGAAACGCAGTTTAGAGAACGCGCTGGAAGAAACGCGGTACGAAGCAATTTTTCGGAAATCGGTTCGAATAGAAACGGCCAAGCGAAAAGGACGAACCTGTTTGATGTTAAAATTCAAGATGTACTTCATGTAGGTCGGCAATTGATTGACGACGGTGAAATAGCCGAACACGTTGCATCCGTGAGTGACGACGATAGACCAAACGGGTGCCGAGAGAAAGATGGATTTCCACGGAACGGGTAGTCGCTGCGAAGGTGAAAGATCAGAGGATAGAGGATGAGACGTTAAAAGGATAGCGTTCTCGGACGGATCCGATCCCAGTGTACCTTCGACGTAGAGGTAGAACCGATCGAGTTCTCGATGTATCGACGTTCTTCGACGGAGATTCTCGGATGTTGGGCCGGGGAATCGAACACGAGGAGAAACCAGGCTAGACTCCACGCGAGCCCGATCGTCCCGGTTACATAGAATACGGACTCCCATCCGAGAGAGGCGATGAGAAATCCGGAAAGCGGCATCGTGATCGCCGCACCGAGCGACGAGGCTAAAACGTAAACGTAAACGTAAACGTAAACGTAAACGTAACGCTTCGAGATCGGAGTAGTCGACGTACCCATCATATTGGAGACGAATTTGCTACGTTCCGTAGGCGGTATCCATCGCGCGGTCATCGGTTGGATCGCGGGCCAAGTAGCACCCTGGGTACACGAACGCGAAACATGACCAACGGTATCGAGTTGCGATGGGAATCGATAGGAATCGGAGGGTAACGCAGGGGCTAGGGAGCAGAGAAACCCACCAGCATCAGTCCAAGGGCTAATCTCAAGGCGGCGACCGCAGCGTAGCCGTAGCTCGCCGAGAAGGGTGTGAGAAACGTGATAACGCTCGATGCTAGCATACTGTATCCGAACACTCGTTTCGGTCCTACTATTTCCGCGAGTCGTCCACCCGGCAATTCGGTGCACACGTAGCCCCAGAAGAAGCTTCCCAGAACGAGATTCACCTGGTACTCGTTCCAGGGATATCTGACGCTATCGATCGTTTCCTGAGAGGGAGGAGCGAAACGAAAAGAAAAATAGCAAGTTAGGCAGAACGTTATAGAGAAGGTCTGTGCGGTGTGCGAAACGTACGGTTTTCGAGGGGTCGATACCCCTCCCGATGGACGAAGGCGTGACGACGGGAGCGACCGTTTCGTTACCGAACGTGACGATCTCGCGTTCGTAGCACCCGGTTCGATCGGTGCCGCGGTCGTTCGCGTGCAAACTGTCGTTGCTTGGAACGACCATCGACACGATGGCGATCGTCAAGTTGACGCGCAGCATATAGTTTAACATGAAACCAAGGATCACCATTACGTTTAACACCCGTCCGCACGTTAGCCAGTCTGAAAGCAGACGAAAGATATTTTCAATCGAACAGCGAATCGTGCGACCTTGGCGGTTAATTCTCTTCTGCGGTGTGGTTGCGTCCTTCACCCAGAACTCGGACCGCGTTTCGACTCGTTTCCGGCCAGTCTATTTATAATCAATCGCGTTGGCAGGCATGGGGCAACTACGCACGGATACGTATCATTCGTAACGGGGAACGAGAAAGCTCGACGAAGCTGCTGGTAATGGTCAGATTCTCTTACCGAGGAGGTTCCGGTTCGAGGGCATTTTTCGCGCGGTGCAGCGCGAAATTACGCGAACGAGGAAAACGTCTCGGGAGGCACTGGCGGCGGTGAAGGAACTCGCGCCGCGTCGCTGGTAGCATCGGTACTAGAGACTCCGGTTCTACCGCGGGATGATTTTACGGCTTGCCAGCGCACCGCGCACCGCGATTACGTTACGACTGTGCTATCTATCGATGCTCGCGTTTACCATACCTACCTACGCTATATTACTCTTCTATTCGTTTCTATTTGCAGTGCCTCTCCTCCTCTTCCGTAACCGCGATCGGATCCGCGTCGTAACGTAACGCGGTCGCTATCGCGTCGCGTCGTTAGGATCAGCAAAGAGGAAAAGTAAATAGGTATAAATTTTACTCGATTCTCTCTATCGTGTATGTACAAGTGTAACGCGTTCTCTCTTTTATCAATCGATGATCCGACTATCATCAATCCAAAATGCTGAGTTTGCTCGAGGTTTTTCGGAGCTGCGCTCGCCACGGGATGATCTGAGCGTCGTCGTCGGCGGTCCGATTCGGCGGAGGGTTCGCGTCGTGCTTCTTATCGTCCGCTTCCGGTTTCTCCTCGTGCCGTTGTTGGGGAGAAGGCGAAGGTGACGGGGACGGTTCCCGTCTAGCAGGCGACGACGTCGTTGCGTCCACTTTGATCGTTGGCACCGTGGCGTGCGCTTGATTCAGTCTACGATTCGAGCACAGCCGTTACGTATAATAATATATATATATACACATGTATATCGGGTACACCACCCACCTTTTCTCCTCGTTGTCCTTCTTGGCGAGAAGCTGCCGCTTCCAAGCAGGAATCGCTTTCTGTCGTCTCTCCTCGTTCTCCCTGGCGATCTGCTCCTCCAACTCTTTCTTCGCTCGTTCGGCGGCTTTTCGCGCGAGCATCTGTCGCTTCCATATCGGGATCACGTTCCCGGAACTGTCCTTCTCTGGAATCTTATCGAGGATCGACGCCGAGCCGAATTATCGCTCTGCGATGAATGCGTATCCGCGTCTGCGGACGCGCGCGCGCGATTCTCGCTTACCTGATCGACAAAGTTCGAGACGTTGAACGCTTTGCTGATCTCCGACATCAGGTTCTGTTCCTGCGTTTTCTCCACCTGGGCCATTTCCACCTTCAGCTTCTTGATCCCGGGAATGTCCTTGGTCCTTTTCAGTTCAGCGATCAAATCGGTTTTCTGGACGAAGAACGACTCTGAAACTTTAGGGCGAGGGGTAATAAAATAGCGGTGGGTGGCGGGAAACGGCGGTCGGTGTACGCTCGTAGACGTACCGTTGGTCATGGACACGCTGCGCGGCGGGGGCGCGGAGAACGTTTTCGTCGCGTTCATCTTCGCGGTGGTCCTCCGCAGCTGGATACTGGTCAGATCTTGAATGCTGATCGTCGCGAGCGGCTGCGAGCTGGCCTTCGCCGATTCGTACTCCTCACCGGTTCGTCGTAATTTTTGAAGCGGCGACAACGGCGGCGGCGGAGGTCCCGCGGCCGGGCCTTTCCTCTCCGCTGTCACCGTCGCTTCCGCCGCGGTTTCCGCCGATTCCCCCTCCGCCGATTCCACGTCCACCAGCCCGTCTCCCTCCTCCTCCTCCTCCTCCTCCTCGTCCTCCTCCTCCGGGTTTCGTTCCCCTCTCGGTCTGGAACAGACTTCCCGTCGATCGCCACCTCTGCTCTGTATGTCCAAGTTGTCCACCGACCTCGCTTTCGACAGGCTGTTCTTCGTCGAGCCCTTGCAGATGCTCTTTAGGTACTCGGACGGTTTCAACAGCGTGTTCGAGTCCGCGTTCGCGAACTTGGGCGGTATGAACGGCAGCACCATATGTTTGTTCACCAGATGGCACGTTTGGCTCGTCTTAATTTCCTCGGTGTCCGCCGCTGGACTGGCAGGAGGTACTTCCGGCTGTTGATGCTCTCCGCAGGATACGTCGGACTTGTTGGTCGCTGTTCCGAAACAGAACCGGGAGGGTAGGGATAACGAATCGTAGCAAAGCAACTGAGTGCGGCCGAGTGAAATCTAGGTAAGTGTATTATATGCCCGATGATCGCCATGGTCTAGTAAGTGGCCGATCCGCCTGCGATCCGCCTGCGATCCGCCTGCGATCCGCCTGCGATCCGCCTGCGTCGTCGTCGTCGTCGTCGTCGTCGTCGTCGTACGATATTTGAATACGTATTTTACAACCTGAATACTCACCTTTCGAAGATGGTGCGAGAGACGCGTTCTCTCTTCTTCCGTTCCGGTTCGATTCCTCGGAGACGTCCCTCTTCTCATCCCTGAGCGTAGATTCCGCGTTCGTCGTTTGTTTGGCGTTCACCAAGAGAACCAGCACGTCTTCCTTGTCCGGGGGTGGGGGCGGTGGCGGCGGCGGCGGTGGTTTAGCGAAGCTGAAGCTTTTGTTTTTTTTTTTTTTGACGAGATGGGTATCGACGGGTAAAGAGAGAAGAACGACGCAGGAATAAGAAGACGTCGCGCGCGGTCGGTTATCGCGCTCGGCCTACTTACCTGGCTGCGCCGTTGACCGGTTTCATTTCCTTTTCGCTTTCTACTTGCGACGAACTCGTCGTAGGATCCTTTTTCTCTGTAAATCGTAGAGATTGCCAGACGTCAGGAGTATACGCGTGTATACCTATGCGTGATTTACCTCGAGTCGAAGTTAGACAGGTAAGTATGCAATCGCGTCGCGTGGCAATTTGCGTACCATGCTTGGCCGTTCGTTCGTTGCTGCTGTTCCTCGAGAGCGACGGGGTCGACGCGCTCGACGAGAAGCATGCCGGAATCTCGCTGCTGACGTTGGACGATTCGCTCGCGCTGCTCGATCGGCTGTATCTGCGATCAGTTTTTCGGGAACGACTGTCGACGGAACGGGGGACGGTTGAAAATGAACGAGATCGCAGCTCGAGTCCGCGGTCGAGCGTCAGAAGAGGGAAAAGGTACCTGCGATCGGACGCGTTGTCGGGCTGTTTCTTCGGTGGAGCGGATCCGATTTCCGGATCTTGACGCAAACAGATTTGCTCGTAGGTGTGCTCGGATGGCTCGCGTACAGTTTCCTGTTTCCCCGATCGATCGACGGGGATGGCATTGTTGATGTGCACGTCGACTTTCACTGCAAACCGCCCCCGGAGAGAGGTGTCTAAGTGTAACTGACGAGTGTTCGAACGACGGTTTTACTCCTTACCGGTCAGAGGTTCCTCTTTCTTCTCGAAATGCCGATGCTTGTCCGTGTCCGCGAACAGTCGCGTGATCCTCGTGTAGACGAGATCGTGCGGACTGTGCAGGTAGAAGGATTCCGTGTCCTTTGGCTTGGTCGCGGGCTCGCCGATGTACGCGGTCATGGGATTTATGTAGATTCCATCGCGGGGTCGCGAGCCAGGTGGATGGAGAAAAAACGGTTCTTGAAACATACCGCAGCCGCGCAACGAACACTGAAACCACCACCAGCATCGTTCGTTCCCATTATCGTTACCCGTCGCGCCGTACCGCGCCGTTTCGCGCATACCTCTCGCACGCTCTTCCGGAAGAGTGACTCGCGCTAGTTCGAGCGGTCCGCGCGGTCGCTAGCGGCCGTTCCTCGCGTCGTCGTCGCCGCCGCCGCCGCGAATCGGATCGATCGCGCGCGATATTCTCGCGATCTATCCGGTTCACCGCGACTTTACCGCTACGCTCGATAGAGATTTACTACTCTCTCAAACAACTCTCTCTCTCTCTCTCTCTCTCTCTCACTCTCTGCGTATCTACTGTTGCTACTAGCCTTGTCCACGGAACCCGTTGTACAGCTGCAGCTCGTGGCATCGCTCATATTCTCCGAATAATCCGAACCGGAACGATCCCTGGCCATTTTCCCGGTGACATTGGTACGGTCGATGTCGCTCGTTTCCTACGGAACGGTGCGTTTTTCCCACTTATCATCCATTTATTTATCATTCTACACTTTCCACGCGAAAGAACAAACTCGATCCTCGAATCTACGATCTACGATAGGGTGTTTGTCTCGAACAGCGGACCCATATGGGATGACGGATACGTAGCGCGTTCCCTTTTCCCGAATCACCGAAATCACCGAACGAGCAACTACCGATTCGCCGATTGCCAAGGATCGATAAAAGTATCGGTTAAACCGTTCTCGTTCCACTTACGTGTACACCCATGCAAAATGAGGACAGCGAATCCCGAAGATACGGTTCCGATGAATTCTCACTCGTTGGATGGATGCGCCGCCGACTCGTCGTCGTCCAGTGACATCGAATCGGTCCACCGAGCGCCGGTTGAAATACGCGAACGCGAACTGCGATGAAACTGGTGAACCGCGGATCGATCTAACGGCTCGGTTGCGGGCTGCTTTATATACATATATTTCGGATAGTCGAATCGAATGTATTTTTTTGTTTTTGTTTCCTTCTTCTTCTTCTTCTTCTTCTCTTTCTTCGTTTTTTCCTTTCCTTCTCTCTTATCGCTCCCCCTCCCCGTGTCCTTTTCGTTTCGTTTATTTCGCGACCGAAGGCGAGAGAACTCTCGGAGAGACCGGTCGGACAACGAACTCGATCCGTGCGCGGTAAGCGGCAGACCGAGACTCTTTCGAGTCAGCAGGCCCACCTGTTCCGAGGCGAGAGCCGCCGGCTCCCAGCTCTCTACCTCCGCGAAGCGTTCCTCTGCCGCGATCGCGGAGTAGGGGCGATAGACGACGTTCTACCGGTTACCCGCATACCTCTACGCGTCTATAGCTCGCGTAGTTACCGTTTCCTTGCACCATCTCTCGCGTTTAACTCGCGTTCCGCCGAGCTCCGGTGAATCCGCGATATAGACCGGATTCTACGACCGGCAAACTTCCTAATCCCTCTGTTACTCTCGCCTAACCGAACGGGATGCAGAACGAGGCATTCTCTGCTCGCCAGCTACAGATCTCTCTTGCCTAACTGTAAACGGCCCCCACCTCGTCTTTTAATTATGCGCGGCAATTACGCGCAATTAACACGATTCTCCGGCCAATCTTTTTCCTACTCTTTCTTGCGAAACGTCGTGTCTCCTTCGCGAGTGCGCGCCAAGCCACACCGGCTGTCCGTTACTATGCGCCATGCTGCACAGCTTTAGAGCCGCCGATCGCGACGCGATACCAATTTCGTTGGATAAACGTTGACATTTTCTTCGTCCGCGTTCGGGCTTACGAACGCGAAGACCAGTTTTCGCGAGCGAAAGGCGCGACGCGCGATACGCAAAAACCGCTGACACTCGCTCGCTCGCTCGCTCGCTCGCTTGCCCGCTCGCCCTATTTTTTTGTCACGTTATTTCCGCGTCGAGAGTACGATCGCGCGATTTCGAAACACCGATCTTCGAATCTCGTTCGAGTCCGAAGCGAACGCGCCGGCGGACCCGTGACATTTTCGAATCTCGTTGCGCCGAGATATTTTCCCCAAGTAATCGCGATCGTTCGCATCGTAAAAACGAAACGCGTAACAACGATTACGACGGTACGATTAACATTTCGTTTTAAACCGGATCGCATTTGCGTCGATTTCTCTCTCTCTCTCTCTCTCTCTCTTAGAAAAAGTAGTGCCTAACCGGTAGACACGCGCGTAGTACACACATACAGAGGAGGCTCGCGGTCCCGAGCACGCGACGACGAGGTGATAAATTTCACAGTTTGAATCGGCGATCACTCGCTCGTCGAGCCGCGCCTTCCCGTATTTTGCAACTCGATCGACCGTCGCAATGGTTGGAACACGTAAACACATAAACACGTTCTTTGCATAACGAGGACGTTTTAAGGACGGCCAGTGTCGTTCGTCTATAAAAAGGCGAAGCTGCCGAACGGAACGTGTGTATTGCCTTGCGATCGAAGGAAGGAAGGAATCGCGTCGTTGCGCGATGAAAGACGAGTTGAAGGTAGGACGGATCCGAAGGAAGACGCAAGTGTGGTACTGTAACGCGATCTCTCGTTTCAGTATTTAACGGGATTCGACAACGAATTCTCTAGCGAGGACGAACGTTGTCCCGGTGCGCTACCGATCGGTCAAAATAATCCCCAAAAATGTCCTTACGGATTGTACGCGGAACAACTGTCCGGTACATCGTTTACCGGTAAGTAAGCGACCGTCTCGTTTTATCCGAGCAGAAACTTACTTTTCGGTGCCGCGCAGCTCCGCGTTCTCGGAACAAACGCTCCTGGTTGTATCGAATCAAACCGTCGGTCGTCCACGAACCGTTCCTACCGATCGATCGTCCGTCTAATCTCGACTATAAATGGGACGCTGCAACTCCGACGCCGAATCAGGTAGGCGAAGCGTTCAAACTATCGATCGCGTCGCCTCGACGAACGACGATCGATCTCGTTTTCCGTTACAGCTGAGATGGAAACCGTTCGAGGTGCCGGGCAGACAAGCCGCGGAAATAGATTTCGTCGACGGTTTGCACACGATATGCGGCGCGGGCGAGTTTCGCGGCCGCCGAGGCGTCGCTGTACACGTCTACCTCTGCAACGCCTCGATGAAGGACAAGGCTGTTTGCAACAGCGACGGTGATTTTCTTCTCGGTTCGTATCTCGTTTCCTTTCGAAATTTCAATTTTAATCGACCCGGCAATTTTAATCCATCCGTTTCAACGCGTCCTCTCCAGTGCCGCAGCTTGGCGCGCTACTGATTACCACCGAATTTGGCAAGATCCGTTGCGAACCGAACGAGATATGCGTGATTCAGCAAGGCATGCGATTCAACGTGGCGGTGTTCGGTCCGTCGCGCGGATACATTTTGGAGGTTTTCGACGACCATTTTCAGCTGCCCGAATTGGGTCCGATAGGTAAAAACGAATTCTCGGCCGTTAGGCGCGTAACGGAGGGCAACGTTTTATTTCGACAGGAGCGAACGGCCTAGCGAATCCGCGAGATTTTCAAACACCGGTCGCCTGGTACGAGGATCGTCGGATCGATTACAAGATCGTGTGCAAGTACCACGGTAAGCTGTTCGCGGCCAAACAAGACCACAGCCCGTTCGACGTGGTGGCGTGGCATGGAAATTACGTCCCGTACAAATACGATCTCGACAAGTTCATGGTCGTTAACACGGTTTCGTTCGATCACTGCGTAAGTCTATCCATTTACCGCTACGAACGATCGCCGTGTACAATTTCTTCGTTCCCTTCGCATCGCAGGATCCTTCGATCTTCACCGTGCTCACGTGTCCCTCGGCCAAGCCTGGCACCGCGGCTGCCGATTTTGTCATATTCCCACCCCGATGGTCCGTGCAAGAGCACACCTTCCGGCCTCCTTATTATCATCGTAAGTATAGAATACGTATATATAGAAAGTCCTATGCCGCGCGATGCTGCTGCTCTTTGGCTACGCGGTGGAGAAATTTCGAGAGTCGCGCTACCAACGAATCCGAGCGAGCATCGACGATGTAATCGCCTCCCGGTTCTCCTCGTTTCCCCCCGCTGAAAAAAGAAAAACAAAAAGACGACCCGTCCTTTCGCTTTTCCATCTATCGACGATTCGTTGCTAGCTTCGTTATGCTAGACCGCCTTTAAAAATCGTCTAACCGAGATACCGGTGAAAACTGGCAATTTTCTCCGATGATATCGATCGACTCTTGCTTTTTCCTTCTACGCGAAACCAGCAATTTTTTCCTTTCCCCCGTACCCCTCTTATTCTTCTGTTTAACCCACAGGAAATTGTATGAGCGAGTTCATGGGCTTGATAAAGGGACAGTACGAAGCTAAAGAGGAAAATTTTCAGCCAGGCGGAGCGTCGTTGCACTCCATTATGACGCCACATGGACCGGATGCGCGTTGTTTCGAAACTGCTTCCAACAGCGAACTTAAACCTGAACGCGTCGCCGACGGAACTCAGGCTTTCATGTTCGAAACGTCGTATAGTTTGGCGGTGACCGAGTGGGCTGCTAATCGCTCCGATAAACTGGACCGCGATTACTACAAGTGCTGGCAACCTCTCGAGAAACGTTTCGTTCGGAATGCGAATCCGCGTTGAATTTTCCTTTAACCTCTTTCCTAATTAGATGTCCCTGATCAGAGAAATATTTGGAATTGAATAAACAAGTTGAATAAAACGATGGTATGTGTTACCGATGTGTGCGTGTACCGAAGCGATACGAGTTTTCGTTTTCCTTCGACAGGGTGCGCCCCGATCGAGTAATTCTTTTCGCCACGCGTACATCTATCTATGCGACTGTACGCGTACATGGGCTTTACGTCGTTTACGTACCGACCGACACGTTCAGAGGAGTAAATACGCGTAGTGTACGTTTGCGGATCGTTTTGTCGTCGAAGGTAATTCGTTTAATCGCCGAGGCATCGAAAGATCGACGACTAACCGTTGATGTTGGTGGACCTGGCGTTAATATGTCGACGCCGATGAGACTTTCGACCGATTGTCCGTTCGACGATTCGTGACGCTAACCTCAGAATGCGGAGACTCGTCAACTTTGCGATGCTCCTCGTTTATTTCATCCGAGGCGCAACAGCCTCGTATTGTTATTCGGATTGCTTCTACCCGAACGCGGTAATTGTCTCTACTCTCGTTTACTCTCTTATTGCAATAATTACTAACGGGGTAAAATTATTTTGACAGACCAAACGAATCGCTGCGCCTGGTTTTCAATGTTCCTCGGCACAACTTCCAGGTGACGAAGGTACGATGCATTTACTAAACACGTCCGAGCTATGTTCGAACGTATGTTATTTAGAAAGGAAGCGTACGAACGAATGTACACGGTGAGAATCAGGTACAAAAATCACTTGACTCTTTTCGATAGATTGCACCGATCTTACGTTCGAAGACTATAGTCACTATGTACCGGAAGGTGAAATAGCAAAGTTTAGTTTACGCGCATATACGTACAAGTACAAGCGCGTGGCGTTTAATTTAAGCGTTACCAACGCGGACTTTTGTGGTAAGAATCGGGTAGAATAGAATAATCGTCTCGTATCGAATTGACAGGATTGTTTTCTATTAAATAGAGCTCGTTGTCCATTTTCAAATGTTGAACAACCAAAATCATTCCGCTCGGACGCGTATAAAACTCTATGGAAACGAGACGGAAGCTGCGCCGAAACAACTCGACGTTTCTTGTCTGTTTTCCAACGAAACTTCTCGAAATCCTTTGTATCGGTTGGATTATTTCGTAATAAGAGGAAAGGACAAGTATAGCAAACGATACATTTTCAACGAGCCCTTGTACAGATTCATCAGTGAGTACACGAGACGAGAGAGCGTAGTACGATTTGTTAAATTAAAATTCTTAATTCTGGCTGGTACGTTTGTTTTTGTTTTCAGGAGAAGACGCAAGCATCAAAGAGTACAGACCATTCGTATACGCAGACGTATCCAATATTCTTCGCAGATGCGTCTCGATACACATTCAACCACTGCCTGAAACGTATAATGTAACATGGTATAAAATTTGGTTAATAAAGAACGATACTAATGCCGCGAGAACGTTCAACGTGACGGGGAAACATGATTTTTGGTACAACTTTGACGACGAAGCGGGCGTGTTTTACTTTAAAGTTGCTCCGATGCATTCGGAATGCGGGTATTATGGATGCGCGAACAGCAGCACGCCCAATTTTATTATAAGTACGTACTGTACAACGAAACCGTGATATACGTTACGGTAATTGGTTTATGTGTTTCCAGCTGAACCGTCCCGTCGTCTATTGATCATGATTATCAGCACCGTGTGGATACCACCGGTGCTACTCTATGCCCTTTATCATCTTATCTACAAATTATATAGAAAGGGTAAAAATTTGCACGTTATTAAATTTCTACGTAGAACGCGTACAGATTCGAGTGATATTCACAAGTTTTGTCGCGTGTGCATCTTTATAGAAGCGTTTAAGAGGGGAAGGAAACCAAAATGTTTATTGATATATTCACCGAGCCGTTTGTTGCATGTCAACGCGATGATGGAGCTGGCCAAGTATCTGAGAACGTGTAACATCGATGCCATGATAGATGTTCTCGACGCAACGGATAACACGGACAAAGTTAGTGCCGCGGTATACCATTTTTCTCGAGACGCGCGCGTTAACCTGACCAATGTTCAATTACGTTTTTGTCGTAGAACGCGGAACGTTGGTACGACGATGCGTTTCGAAGCGCGGACACGGTTCTCGTCGCGACTTCTCCACCGCCCAAGAAACTCGCGGTATCGGCTGTTTATCAAAACAGCACCGATAGCTATCTTTTGAAATTGGTCAAAGAGAATCAATCGGAAAGGGGAAAACGTTGTTACATCGTGCAACTGCCGTACTGTAAAGCGGACGATGTACCCGAGGAGACGAGGCATCTCAGGAGGTTTTCTTTGCCGAAAGAGTTGTCTAGTCTTGTGAACGTCATTTATAGAACGGAACGCGTGAAATATCTCTCTACCGTGTCCGACGAAGAGTTTTTGAATAGCGTGAAGTTGGCGAACGACGAGATAGTGGACGAAGGTCCGAACGTCGCGAGAGACGAAGAAGAAACCGGTAAATCGTTTATTCGCGTGCGCGTACATTTTCAACGAATGTCGATTACTTACTACGCGATGTTGGTGTTTTTTTTTTTTCTTTTTCTTTTTTCAGAAACCCTTATAACTTTGAGAAACGTGGCGGTACCGAATAATGAAATATTTTGGTCGGACGGAGACGGTGTATCCCAATCGTTAGCAACGAATATCAACGGATTATATTTGCTAGGCGAGAAAGCGGAAAGTAAGAAAGAATGTATACGTGAATCGTCGAGGAACGATGGACGTGCGATCAGTATCGAAAAATTAAACTTGTGATTTCGTAACTCCTGCCAAGTTTTTTTACCGTACACAACTTTACGTGTTCGTTTATTGCGACTCACGATTTACAACTGTTGATTTATTGGTGGTTGTTGCGTACAAATGTGTTACCTGTGCATATTAACGATCGTAGGCGATGATAACAATTGCGATCAACCGTTGCGTTTGGAAGAGTATCTAAGCGAGAGTAGATCGTGCTGTAAGTATACAACTAAATTTGTACTTGAACGCTTGCGTTATAAACGACAAGTGGTAACTAATCGTTAGAGTGCGATGAAATGGAATGCTCTGGTTCGTTTGTACGTAAGTAGAAAAGCAGTCTTACTTATTTTTGTTCATTGTTTAACACGCATGTTATTCGATGCGCAGGTCGAGCGTAATCTACGTTTAACTGTGATTAATACACGTCGAAAGCTCAGCGGTGATTAATTCGACTGGAAGCTTAAACGTTCGATCGAAAAGTTTCGAGTTTTTAGGATATAGAAAAGTTGGTTCGATTACGCGGTTCGGGGTTCGTCGGTGTTATCACTGTTCGCATCGGTGAACGAGAAGACGAGGAGTTCTTTGGTCTCCGACTCTGTTTTCGTTGCGGTTTCCGGTTCGATCTCGGACGATTTCTTGCCTTCCATGTCGATGTAGGATTGGCCGTGTTCGTTCGCGGTTACTACCGGATCGTTGTCGTTGTCGCTGGTAACGCTGACGTTTCGTAACTTGATCGGACTCTCGTAATGATTTACGCGGTACATCGATGGTCGACTGTTTACGTAAAAGTTGACCGGCCCCTCGAAGGGAAAAGACGGTGGCACGGGTTCTTGCCAAAGCGCGTGGAGTTTGTCGACTTTGTCGCACTTGGTCACCGTGTCGGAAGATTCGCCGAGTTTCTCCAGATAGTTGACGATGTCAGTTTTCAGGGCAGCGATCTCGGCGTCCTCCGTGGCGTCGTTACCGGAACCTGTCGCGGAACGAAACCGTTCGAGAAGAGAAGAGAAGAGAAGAGAAGAGAAAAGAAAGGAGCGGTGTATACGTACTGCTCGCGCTCGGACTGTCCAAAGCGTGAAGGGAAGCGAAGTAGGCCTGATTGTCGACCGTTCTCGGATTCAGATCCAAATACTCGGCGCTGTCCTCTAACATTTTCTCCCAATAGCTGGCAAGTTCTTTGAAGGACGGTCTCATGGCGGGTTCTTGGTGCCAGCACGATACCATTAATTTGTATCTGTCGTCGATCGTAAAAAGAGTGGGTGTAACGGCGTAATAATAGGCGTAATAATAGGTAAGACGGGGTGGGCGTTCACTCACAGCTGCTGCGAACAATTCAACGGTCTCTCCATACGGTATCCGGCTTTCAGTAGATTGTAAAGATTGTGCACGTCCACGCCGGGATAAGGTGACGCGCCCAACGTGACCAGCTCCCAGAGCAGAACGCCGAAGCTCCAAACGTCCGACTTGCTGGTGTACACGTGATCCGCCAGGGATTCCGGCGCCATCCATTTAACCGGGACTGCCAACGAGAACGAAGAGGTGAACGAAGAGGCGAACGTACGCGCCAGTGGGATCGAGGATGGCGGTGGCTTTCGCGTTACCTCGTCCCTTGCTGCGTTTCAAATAGGCGTCGTCCTCGTAGACGTCCCGCGTCAGCCCAAAGTCGGAGATCTTGCAGAGCTTGTCAGCGGCGAGCAGCACGTTCCTAGCCGCGAGATCTCTGTGAACCAGCTTTATGTCGGCGAGATAGGCCATCCCCTTGCTGATCTGCCATGCGAACGAGAGAATGTCGCGCGGCGTGACAACGTTCGACAACGAGGAACATCCACCGGCCCTTCCATCGGATTCCAAATGTCGACTGCGCCTCAAGTAATTGCTGCGAGAGACAGAGAGAGAGGGAGAGAGATAGAAGAGAGTGGCGCGTCGTTTCTACTTTCTTTAGGCGTTCGCGCGAAACGCAAGAGGAATTCAATTAACGAACGCCCCGCGAGGCGGCGATGGAATTCGGTTTAATATTTCCACGGTATTCCACTTACTTACCGCAGCGAGCCAAATTCCGCGAATTCGATGATGAGATAGACCGGAGCCCCGGGGCTGGTGCAAGCACCCAGCAGTCTGATCACGTTCGGGTGTTGAGCCTCCTTCAGCAGTTGATACTCGGACAGTAAGTCGGCCAGTTCGGAGGCGCACGCGTTCTCCTTGAGAGTTTTTACCGCGACGGTCGTTGGACCGGGAACTCCTCCGATGTCGATGGCTGTCGCTCGTAACACCCGACCGAACTCACCTTCCCCGAGCACTTGTTCGATGGTCAACCGCGATCGCGGAAATTCCCACTTTGGATCCGGCTGATACGAGAGAACGTCGTTACGATATATTATATAGCCCGATGGGATTCGAGTCGCTCACCGGACAGCTTTTCGGTAGCAGGAGGTGACGATTCGCCGCGGTGAACGTGTCCAAACCGATCAGCAATCCGTCGCCACGTTCCGTATAGTCCGATTGTAATATGCCGCCTCCTCCTCCACCGTTCGAGTCACTCCGTTCGGTTCCTCGTTTCGCCACCTCTCGTCGCGATCCTTTCCCAGCCAGCCTGTAAACCAAAAAAAACTCTCGTTTCGATCGATGAATCGAATTCGTTCGCCGGTTATCTACTATTTGACCAGCTGTCGTCGTCCTTCAGCTGCTCCGACGACGGTACTCACTTGTATCTCGAGGTGACCAACGAGCCGATGATCGTTATCAGTATGAGAAAAGTGGCTCCGATCACGCTTATCGTACAGATGGGTCCGCAGGGAACGTGGGACGCTGCAAATGGAAGGAAACAAAGAGACCGGTTGTATTCGACGCGACAACGGTAAGGCGAGGACGCGAGATCTACTACCAGCACCTTTTCGGCCGCCAGAGACTAGACTCTGGTTTCCGTGTTCGCGCGGTTTCTCCTCCTTCCCCTCTCTCCGTTCCTTGCTGCCTTTCCCGGAATTCTCGTTATTCCCAGGAAGATGATTCACGTTGCAAATACACTGCAGCATATCGTTGCACGCGCAAGTGCCCAAACCGCTTTTGATTCCGCGGCCGTCCTTGTTCATGTGAGCGAAATGCACGTCCGCTGGAAAAAAGGACGGCGATGAGCGACGGCAGCTAAACAAGAAGAGAGGAAGAACAACGGGACAGCGTACATTCGACGGTACAGTCCTGGGGGCAGATGCGAGGATCCAAACGCTCGAGTTGGTCGCACCGATTGTCCGGGCAGTGCGTCAAGTCCGGAGAGCAGGTCGGATAGTGGTCGGACATGATGGAAAGTTCGTTGGACCGTCTGTTCCATCTCCACGCGCATCGCGCGGAGAAGTTGCCTTTGCTGAAAAGAAAACCGATCGATCGATCGACGTATCGAAGAGACGAAACTACCGAAGCTGTCGGTTACCTGTAAAATCCGCTGGCGACGCCGCAGCTGGCCTCGCAGTCCTCCGGCGTTTCCGCGTTCGCGCAAGAACGCGATCGACCGGGCTTGCCGCGATCGCAACCGTCCACCTTGAACGCCGGCACCACGGCCAGATTGATCCTAACGGGCTTCGAAGAGACCGCGCGATCCTTATCCGTCCATTTCACTTTCAGCCTGAAAGAGCGTAACTAAAATTTTTGCAAGATACGATATGGAGCAAGGCGGCGGCGGCTCCTCGAGACTTACACCAGATTCGCCGGCTCGGTTTTAAGCAGATCCTCGTCGGCAACGTATATTATGCCTCCTGTTTCGGTGACGGCGAACGCGTTCGAACCGTGAACGTTGAAGATGATCGAGGAGCGCGGCTCGTTGCTCGGTTTCGCGACACGGGTGTAACGAGTCGCGAGCCTCGGAACTCTGACGCTCGACGGATACGAGAACAACAGTTGAAGTTTGTTGTTCGAGGTGATCGGCGACACCGCCGTCGTCGTAGTCGTCCGGTGTTCCGGTCCGTAGAAAGTGAGCGTGATATTCAGCTAACGGGAAACGGACGAGAAACGAGAGGTTAGTAGACGCGTGGTCGGAAAGTTTAGCCCCGGAGATAATGGGAAGCTTCCGCCCACCACCTGGGAAGATTCCCATTAATTCTCGGTTAACTCGGCTGCCGCGAAACCGCGCCCATCGCATTTCGCGTTCGATACTCAACTGACCGTCTTCTCCCCGTATCCCGCGATCAGCGTGTCGTCCTTCACTTGGAGCGTGACGCGGTACGGAGACTTTGGCAGGAGAGTGGTTTTCGCTGATATTCCTGCCAACGAAACGGAGGAATCGAATGAGAATTCGACGAGGGAACGAAACTCGACTCGACTCGACTCGACTCGACTCGACTCACTGGTAAATATCGCGGTGTACGGAATCACTTCCGAAGTCTCGATCGGTAGCGTTTTGTACGTGACGTTCAAAGCGTTGTAGGTGTCCCCGAGCACGCGAACCGTGTAGCGATTGCTACTTTCCGCATCCGGATCCTTTAATATCAGCTTATTATCGTCGACCAGCTTGTCACCCTGCCGACAGTCGAGAGAGAGAGAGAGAGAGAGATAAGAGAACCGTGAGACGCGTAATGGATCGGCGAACAGAGCGAGTAGATACCGCGGCCCACTCACGGTGACAAATTCTCCGAGAGTAATCGCGATCGAGTCGTCGTTGCCTTGCGCGATCGGCGGATTGTCGTCCTGATCCAATATGTCGACGTCCAACGTGTCGATCGGCGCGTATTGAATACCGGTCACCTCTTCCCAGACGACGCATTGCACTTGAACGGTGACCCTAGGACCCGGTCCTCCGGGTGGTGGTCCCATCGCGTCTCTGTCGAGGAACGCGTTCGCGAACAGCGTGTCGTTCCACGCGTGAAAATACTCGCTACCTGAAACGTTCGCGTCGATCGTTTCGATCTTTTGTGACACAGAGAGAGAGAGAGAGAGTGAAACTTGCCGTTCAACAGCTTGTAACCGGTGACGCGAAAGGTGGGACAAATGTCGGCGTAAACGGCGGGTCCGAACGTGCCGATCATCGCGACCGGTTGATTCTCGTAGATCCTATACCTCGACGCGTTCCAAAAGCACATGTCCTGCAAAGAAGGACGAGCAAAGAAACGTTCGTTCGTTCGTGCACGGAGGACGATTTCTCGATGTTTAGTCGGCTCGGTTACCTGAACGTAGTCGGTGCAATTTATTTTGGTTGCGTTCACCACCCGTATTGGTTTCACCTTCATCTCCAACACGGCCTCGTTGCCGGTCTTCTCTCTCGCCGATACCACCACGATCGTCCCTTCGCAAGCAACAACAGCCGAATGAACAAACAGCCCCGAACGGTTTCGAACGACGGACTTGCTTACCTTCTTTCGGGGGGCCGTGCAAGAGGAGGGTGTTCGTTTTCCCGTCTATCGAGACGATCCGTTCGCTGGGTGAAACGGTGACGCGGTAAACGGCGTTGTTCGATTCCGTCGAGTCGTTTCGAAGCGTCCTCAGTTGGAGCAATTTCAACTTCCACGAATGCTGGCCGTCGTTTCGGTGAACGTACGGTATCCTGACGGTCAGATCCGATTGCGGGAAATAGAGCTCTGAAACAGGAACGTGACATTTGCCGACTAAAATAAACGCGAGGGTTCGCGGAAACAACCTGTGTGTCGCGAGAAAATCGAAACGTGCGGCGCGGTGGATAGTCGAGGGTGAGATAGTCGTAGCCTAGAAGATAGAAACCCTATTCGCACGTCGAGTTACGATTCCCGAAAACAGAGACCACCACCGTGAACACGATACGCGCAGCCATACGAGGTCTCCAAGGACCTTCCGCGTTCGAGACCGGCTCGATATGGATCCATCTTGGATCCCGATACACGCGCCTCCTCTCCCCGTGAAAATTGATTCGCCTTCGCCGTCGCGGTACTTAAATTACTCCTTTACTCCTTAAATTCCCGCCTAACCGGGAAACGGGAAATGCGGCGATCGCGTGCACACGTGTACAAATACCTCGAGACTCGCCGCTGCGAAACATCTGCGCGCGTGTGGCATCGATCAATTTTTCGATAAACACGGCCTACTTGTTCGAATAGGTTTTTTCGCGGGGCCCGACTGCTACGGCTAGTTTCAGCGGTGCGATCGACTCGTAAACGGAACGGAGTTATTTGCGCAATTACAGTCTCGTTCGATCGCAAGGGTTAACCGTGTGTGTGGTTTCGCGCTTGTGTACCTCGATTCTGTTTACCTTCTCTAGTATACGTCTCGCACGGTAACGGTCTCGTGCGGATGCAACGGACAAACGATACAACAACAATTTTTTCTTCCCTTTTTATTACTTCCTGCATTTTCTATGTACAGTAGGTGGTAGGTATCCATCGACGGCAATTACGGCGCGAGCTTCGGCAGTACTCGCGTATCGCGTCGTGGCTCGTTACGATAAGCGGAGATAATATTTTTGAAAAACTAGGCTCGGTCGTCGTCTCGTCTCGTCTCGTTTCGCTATTTAGGTTACGAGGCGCGGCAAAATCGAGAGCCCCGTGGGAGATCGTCGTCGACGACGACGACGACGACTCACCTACATTCTCGCTCAACATTTTTCCGAGTAAACGAGTCGCGTCGAGCAGCAGAAAGTAGATAAAAAGGTAATCGCAGCGTTGCACCGATTCACGAATCGGTAGCTGCGGGAAGGGAGGGTTGCTTTTAAGGCCCGTGTTGATTAACGACAGCCTCGAAGCTGCACGCGATGTTCGAATAAAAATATTCCAAGGAGCTCGAGACGCGAGACTCGTTAATTATTCAGCCGGTTGCATGCGGGCTACGACGAGTCCGGGGATTAACGCTTTTCGTCGTTTCGAGCGCGTCGCGCGTCGCGCTGTCCGTGGAACGCGAACTAAATAGCTGCTCGTTTATTGACATTGACCGATCGAAAGAAAGAAAGAAAGAAAGAAAGAACGGTGCGCAGGTTAGGTTACGAGAGCGGGGACGCGCTCTAGCCGATGACCGAAGGGCAGTACGTATCGATTTTTTTCGGCTGTGCACTGGAATCACGTGAAAGCGGCACGAGTATTGCACGCGACGCATCCGAGCGATTACACGGTCAAGCGCGAATGTCACCGGTTGAACGTTTGCGCGGTCGACGGCGGCGGTGGCCCTAGTTTCGAAATTAGGATCGTTAGCATACAATGCCGCGTCGATTTAGTCGCGTGACTTTGCGCGATCGAAACTCGCGCGCTATCAGCGCGCGCCTCTTTTGCGCTTTACGTTTTTTACTTACCGGAGGCAGGTGTGATTATCGGCAACGACAACAACGATAATAAAAGTAGCGGCATCGTGGTTTCGACGGCGTGGCTCCGACGATTCGCAACAACGAGTTTTTTAATCGTAAATTTTCGAGCCACGCATTTCGCGGATGAAACGCGTAAGACGCTCCGGAGATAGATTATATCGCTTGGATCGAGGGTCGCGTCTCGACTAGGGTCGTCAACGTCGTCTCGAACGGAACGAATCCTCGTATCATTTTGCGACAAATCATCGAGTAGGCGAGCAGCAGAAAATTTGTAACGAAAGACGAGGCGACGCGTCGCGACGCCGAGGCGCACCAAGCATTACTGAGAACATCGGTGACATCGGGCACCCGCCGTTATCAGGTAATTTGAGGCGCGTGCGCGTACGCGTACCCACGTGTGCGCACCCCCGAGGAATCGGGATAAACCGAGAGCGGGACTCTGTCGCTCGGGGAATAGGCGCGACCCTTTCTTTCCTACCTCCCCTCCAGCACCCCCCAGCACCAGCGGCTCGCACGATTGCAACGAGCCACGCGTTGCTTACGATCGATCCGCTCCGTTCGATGGCATTTAGCATCGTTGTCGACGACTACGCTAGCCGCTAGCCGTTACACGCGCTCGGATGGATCATATTTTGCGAGGAAACGGTATTCCATCGGATACTCTGGTCGACTGGAACGGGACGACGGACACGCGAGGGGTGCATTTCAATTGATCCGTTGCTATCGCCGGCAAGGATCGAGTTTAACACCTCTTGTTTACGTTTACCTATTCTTATATTATGTTTTCCGAATAATTTCTAACGGAACCGAACCATCGTTAAAGGATCTTCTTTAACTCGCTGCGGATCGGTATATAGTCCATCCATACTTGATATCACGCAACGTTCGTTAATCCTAATGAACAAGTGGGACGCGAGAAACAACTTGGAAAACTTATTAGGCAGATGTTTCGGTTTATGGTGCGTTTCTCGTGATGATACAATACACCGTGCAAACGCACGAAACACGATACCGTGCTGTTCCAAATAATTCTTCTGGGTGTAATTTTTATTTCGACGCCGTAGCCATTAGCGTCGCAGCGATAGATTGCGTAACAAACGATACGGTACGAAGTAGCCGTTTCATTCACCGTGTTCAAGGGTATATTCGTATTCCTTGTCTAGAAAGTAACCAAACGTAATTTCTAGTTCGCATCGTTTTACATCTTCTAAAGAACGCGATAAAGATCCCTCTTTTCAGCCCTCGCGCGACGTTACCGTTCTCGAGTCACGGACAAACTATCGATTTAGAATAGAATAAGATAACAGCGCCACTGTGTCGGCAGGAATTACAATTAAACGTAACGATAGTCGATTACTTTTAAGCCGTGTCAGTCGTTTAAGCTTAGTCGTCGCGCCGCGTCCAAAGGTGCTGGCGACGACGGAATTTGAGGAATCGTACGAATCGAAAGAAACGATACCGAGCCAAGGACTAGTACGGTTTCCTTCCTTTATAGCTCCCGACTTTTTGCGATAAAACGCAGTCAATTTCGCGTTAATCTAACCTCGATGAGATTCGAATAATTACACGGTTGATCTCTCCGAAACGGCATTATCGCAAACAACTATCGATCGATCGTACGCGTCGATTTCGAACTCGATCAACGAGCCTTTTATATTTGTCTAGTCGTTACGTCGATGAGCATTAAAAATCTTTACTCGATACATGTATATTGCATCGATAATTAATACGACCATCTTGATCGCGTGCATCTTGATTTCGTAATAATATTCCGAAATATTTCGTACCCTATACAACGTCGTAACTCTTATTATTATCGTTGCATCGTGTGCTGTAACAAAGATATTCTTCTTCCTTTCTTTCTCGAGGTTTATCCGCTCGCGGAACTCGGGTACGGTTGATCGAGTTGGTCGTCGAACGTAACCTTCGTTTCGCCGTTAGAACTCATTTGCCTTGCGCGAAACAAGGAAAACAGAGAGAGAGAGAGAGAGAGAGAGAGAGAGAGAGAGAGAGCGTGCGAATACTGTGGTTGTATTGTCGCCGCAATCGCATAATCATCGACGTTGATTAAATAGATTCTACTTTGGCATTCGTAGTGTCGTTCGTTCGGTTCAGCTTTAGGAAAGGAAAGAAGAAGAGGTTACTGGAATCGCGATTAAAGAAATCGAAGGACGCGGTGGAGCTGTGGTGGGAGAGAGCGTGGGAGAACGTAACAGATGTTTTTAACCAACAATTAGAAAAATATATTATAAACATATATTTCTGGGTACATGAAAACCAATGATAGAAATTGTTCGATCGATACGATACGATACGGAGAATAAAATGTATAGCTTAAAATCGGTAAACAAAGATATCACAGTCCAGGGAAAACCGTTACCGACCGTAGATGCGTATCGTACCTAGCTCGAGCGAAAAGGAACCCTTATCGTTTCGTTTTGTTTCGTTTCGTTGCGTCGCGCGGTGTCTGATCGTTGAAAAAGGTTACGCGTCGGAACCAGCGAGGCTTTTCGCCGATGTTCTAACGGGTTTTGGACGGTAGAACGACAGGCAAAAGCAAGCTGAAAATAAAAAAGGGACGATCGTTAAGAAAGGAAATTGTGGAAATTGTGAAAGAAAGGTGGTGATTACTTACCGAATAACAGACAACCCATTCCCATGAACGCGGCCAGACACTGCATTTCCAATAAAGCGGAGAAGACAAAGTGTCCGAAGACGGCTGCTACGTTGCCGACAGCCGTGAGGACGTTCAGGCTGGTGGATCTGCATCGAAACGTATGCGCGATGCAGTACGAGTGATAGTTGGAAGCGAGCAATGTCGGCGAGATACGCGGCGAGATTACCTTAGAGGAAGAGGAATAACGTCGAGGTTTACGGCGGCAACGATATTGCCGGTGATCCTACTCGTCACAATTATAGCGCTTGCCAACGTGAGCATGTAGGGGGGAGACTGGGCCCAGTTTATTCCAAAACTGCTCACCACCGATAAGAGGAAACCGGCAACTGTAACGGTTCAGTTTACGTTTAGTCGAGGCGCGACAGCTCTTCGGTGTTATTCTTTTGATCGTTCTTACGCATTATCGCCCTCTTCCGAAACTTCGAGGTGGATATCGTTCCGACGAGGAACGAAAACACGACCGCCGAGAACGCGATAATGGAGGAGTTTTGATACACGGACGGTCTGATCTTCCACTGGAAAACAGATTCGAACGATACGATTAGCAGCGTACGGTCGTGGTCGTCGGCGAGACGTCTCCTCCTCCTCCTACTTTCTGTTCTCACCGTCAGGCAAATATCATCGAAATTTGGGCATTTCAGGTATCGTCTGGCCGGCACGGACATTCGACGATCCAACATCTCGCACATGGTCGGTGCTCGATCCTCGTTCCATCTCTCGTAGTCGAAGTTGTTCAAGATGATGAACAGTTGCGGCACCCAAAGTCTCATCGTGTGGAATCTACGAACGTGAACGCGCGAGTCGTTCAGAACGATCGAAACGGTGGTCTCCTCGATAACTCGAGATAACTCACCCCAGCATGCTACCGAATTGAAGGAAATTGAGATAAGCGACGGCGCGCAGGTACGAGGAGGAGAATAAAAGTTTCGCGTTGTAACAGGCGATCCGTATTCTCTCGAAATTCCCGTTGACGAAGGAGGGTCGCGGTAACGGCGCGTTTCTCCACAAGCGCAACGTTTTTATCTGAAGAAGAAGAAGAAGAAGAAGGTAAGGGGTATCGGGTAAAAAGAGGAGAAGGGCCTCTCACTAACCGGGAACGCGTCGGAGCTCTTCCTTTCGTTGACGGAGTAGATCTTGCCGAGCAGCCGCAACGCGTCGTCCGGTTTGCCGATCTCGACGAGGTATCTGGGGGTTTTCGGCAGCGTGGAGGCCGTGACCAGGCCGAGGACAGGCACGATCGAACAAATCAACAGGTAGATGCGCCAAGAGGTGTACCGGCGGGTGGACACGTCGATGGCCAATGGCAAAGGGGTGATCAGAAAGGCGATTACTGCGAGTAAAGGGGGAAGGCTCGGGATCGATCGGTGAACGGTGATCGCGTTTACCGCGGTGGTGCGTGTTTACTTACTTGCCGGGAAGACCATCGCTGCGTTCACCGCGAGATTACCCCATCTGGTGAAGCTCGCGTTGTATTTCGCCGAATGAAACTCGGACAGATATTTCATCACCATCGAGAACGGTCCTCCTGCGCTGAAATACATTTAGAATCGCGCGACGCTGCCGCTTGACGCGACTGACTAGTGCGCGGACGTTCTCTACTCACAGGACACCGTTGAAAAATTTGATGGCCAGGAACGCGTAGTAAGAATCGATCACGGTGGCGGCGACTATATCGAGAACCGAGTCGAGCAACAGGCCGAGAACGAACAGGTGTTTCGTCGCGACGTACGGCGTCACGTAGTCCCATAGGAAGCTGGTCAACGCCATGGCTGATGAATCCGATTGGTTCGATTAGCGAGCGTTATTCTTTGATCTCCGTATTCGAAAGGGAAATATACCTAGAAAGGGAATCGCGGTGAGGACACCTTTGCGGAAGAACGTCAGCTGCAGATCGCACTCGGCGGAGGCCAGAATGAAGGCGGTCGTGGTCGTGTCGAAGATCCCGGTCCAAGCGACGGGCAACGCCGCCAGAAACAAGAGCACGTTGTACCTTCCATAGCCTAGCGAACGAGAGCAAAACGGGGGGGGGGGGGGGGGGACAGGGTTTTCTGGCGTTACTCTCGCGCTGAGAATCGATGAGATTTCGAGGTTCGACTTACCCGCCGCCGATATCGCTTTCTCGATGTCCGCCGAATCGTCCGGTTGCTCGATTTTCACTGAAAATCACGGGAAAACTTGACGCGCGCGGTTCGCGGTGTTACGTAACTTTGAAAAATCTCGAAAAAATCTCACCGTTGATCGTCGAAATATTCCCATTACGTTCGTCGTGCGTCACCATCGTCACGCTGCGAACGAGTTGCCAACAGTCTCGGATCGGTATCGGATCGATATCGGATCGACCCCGTACGAGGATGGAGCGCGGACGCGAACTAGCGAAGCGCTTCGTTCAACTGGCGAGCTTCCTATTCGCGATGACGATACGGTGTAACTTGCCAATTAAAACGGGTCAAACGATTCAATTATTACGGCCCGCTCTCTCTCTCTCTCTCTCTCCTCGTGTGTCCGCAAATGTGTTGCGTTAAACCGTCCTCCGATCGATCGTCGATAGAGAGCCGACACACGCAGGGCAAGAGGCGATGAAATCACGGCTCGCACTCGCGAAAACTCCCGCTGAAACTAACTTTAACCGTCTGCCGTTTCGCTGATAAACGTTCCACCTCGATCACGATCGATCGCGATACCGATCGCTCACCGAAATTAAAGGTGACGGCTTTCTTTCCCTCGTGCCTTCTTTTTAAGCTCGCTCCGCGCGATAAGATAACCGAGCCACAGATCCGTAACAGTTCGTACGCACCGCGATCACGTGACTTTATCAACGACGAAAAGAAATCATTTTTTTTTTTCTCTTTTTTTTCTTTTCAGTCGGTAAAACCGCGATAGAGCTAAGCGCGTCGCGATCCGCGAGTCGAAACGGAACTGGTCCGCGCTTAATCTCGAAGAGATACTTCGAGGCGAGAGCCAATATCGAGCCAATATCGAACATTCCGCGAGAAGGAGCGCCGATCAAGTTTTCCCCCTCGTTGTTAACATTGCAAATGCATGCAAATTCTACGCGACTCTACTGCATCCTATTCCTCTATCCGTCTCTCGCTTGATCGAATCCGTGCCAAAAATCGTCTATCGCGCGTGTTCTCGGAGGTCTGCAAATACACGAAAGAGCGTTGCGCGATACGTACGAACGTCACCGATCACACCGGTCGCAGCTGTTTCGCGAGAGTGCTAGCTGTCGCAAGAGAATTTTCACGGCCACGCGACGCTGCGTGTTACGAACGCTACCGCGTATCGTATCGCGAACAGTTTGGTTGCGCGCATCAACGAGTCAATTTCCAGGGCAAGGGGTTAAGATAAAGATGCCCTTGCGATCGAGAACGGTAATTGACCCCACGTGGAACGTTCGCGTTTTTTTCCCTTTTCCTCGAATTTACCACATACCAATATATATATATCTCTTTTTTCTGTTTCTTTCTTGTGTTTACGGTTCGTATCGATTTCGCGTATCGATAGGGAGAGAGAGAGAGAGAGTCATCGGAAAGTTTGGAAACGGCGATTGTTCCGCTGTGCGTAAATGTAACATTTATTTCGGCATAAATTATGACAATAGATTAGACATAGATTAGGTATAAATACAAAATGAATTGACCGTAGACAGGACTGTAGTGAAAATACATCGATGCGTTTGTTGTCGCAACGGTACTCGTACTCGATTCCTTCCGCTTACCTAATTCCCGTCAGATCTGATAGTTTTGCCAAAAAGACGGATCCAGAGCGATCTCTCGGACTACGCGTATCGATTTACCTCCGTTAGAGTCTCGTTGAGCAGCGTTTTCGTTGCTTTCGATTTCGGAAGAGGAGTGTCAGCCCGTGTCAGGAAAGAGATTATCGGCAAAAGAATTTAACATCATCGCGTTCGAGTTCGAGTCGCGGTCGAGGAGGCGGTGTGTAAATTCACGCAAGCCCGTGTGGAACGTAACGATTTGGCAAAATATCGCGTCGCTTGTCGCTAAATGCGTCGTCGTATTCTACTTACCTTTGTATACATACGTATTATGTATCTATAGTTTTGACGAACCGTTTCATCGTTAATTAAGATCACAGCCATAGCTTTGAATACGAATACGTGTTGTTCGTATTTTTAAGATCGACACAATTATGTATAGGTAATAATTTGTCCGGCGATAATCGTAAAGATAAGTTGCGGGCTCTCCTACCGTGTAGTATCTTTCTAAAATAAATGCTACGATTGATTAAGAACGGTATCGATTGCCGATTGCCATAGTTATACGTACACGTATACGCGTATATATATATATATGTTTGTGTGTGTGTGTGTATGTGCGCGTAAATACATCTACGTAGCGTACGGAAAATGAAAACTAGGAGGAGGCGAGGCGCGAATACGAATAATTCGCAAGCTAGACTTTAACGAAGCCGTGTGGTAAGTATAGGCGCGAGAAGCGGATTAACAATTTCGGTACTACGGGTGTCCCTACTTGTGTTCGTGCTTTCTCTAACACTTATGCTACGCGTAGCTAACCAAGCGGTGGGAACGAATCTTTCGTTCGACGAAGCGTCGACGATCGTGTTTCGCAAGTTGAATCGAAGATGTTTCTCGGTGACTGCGACGACCAGTCGTCCGTTTCGCGCACGTTTATCGAGTTCGCGCGAGCCCGCCGCGATCGACCGTCTTTTTACCCCTCTCTTTTTTCCTTTCCCTTTTCGTTCTTTCGTAGACTAGAAAAAATAAAATTTCCCCTTTGGACGGAGGCTACCGCAATTGCACAGACGGAAACGGACGAGTACTCGTAGCCGCACGGAATTCGAAATCGGACGTTCACGACGAATCTACTACGACGATTACGACGATGATAACGATTATAGTAACGATCACGTCTACGTTTCTCTAGAACCGCTACACGGTACGTCTACCTCGTTCAATTCTATCTACGTTATAGAGAAGCATTTCGAAGAGACGCGCGCATTCTCTACTCGCTTTCGGTGTTCCGTTCGAGTCGCGAACCGCGCTTTTGTCCGAATTTCGAACGGAATCTCGAAAGCTGAAAAGCGGCAAAGATTTCACTGATAGAGAGAGAGAGAGAGAGAGAGAGAGACTAGAGACCCGTTATCCGAGAGAGTTTTTCGATTTCAATTCGACGATGGTAGTTAAAAACGCTCTTACCGGTGGGTCGATGCTACGGCTAAGTAGTTAGGAGGGACCGTGATATCGGACGTATACGTTCGCTTAAATCGTTCTAAATCTATATCGACTACTCGGAATGAAAACACCAAATTTATCGTATTTCTCGAGTGTGCGAACATTGTTTAGAGTATTTTGAGAGAGCCGAGTATTGCTTCCGTGTCGAACGCGAACGATGAACAGGTGTAGATATCATCGCGTCCACTTTTCGGTGGTTAGATTTTCAAGATCTCAAGAATACCTGATAATTTCGTTCGATGCGCGTGCGTATGCGTGTGTACGTGTGCGTGCGTGCGTGTGTGTGTGTCTGTCTGTCTGTCTGTCTATGTATGTATATATAGGATACATCGGTACGTTTCTACGTTTACAAGCGACTAAAATACGTACAAGCGATCAAGAGATATTCCCCGGATATTTAGTCGAGGACGAAACGCCATCATCTATCGGCGACTATGGCTACACATACGGCTACATCTGACGACTAAAATCTGCTAGACGAAGCCTTACGTTTCTACTTCTAGACTAACCATCTACGATATCGAGCGAGTTCCTTCAAAGTTTTATCTAAATATAAGTTTTCGAACAAACATTTTTCTTCGCTATTATCGTAGCGATTTTTTGTCCGGTTGTAATCGCGAATCGGCAAGGAACGAATGGGAATTTCTCGCGTAAAGCGGAACCATGGATCGATATCTCTTTTTTCCCTGGTCGGAGGAAAGAAAAAGGGCAAGCAAAGAGTAGTTGTTGTCCTCGCCGAATCGCAAAAAAAACCATGAAACCCTGTTGATTTCTCTTGACGTGGGCAAGCTTTGGTGTGGAACGGATATGGAGAGAATGTAAGAGAGAGAGAGAGAGAGAGAGAGAGAGAGAGAGCCCTAACACCTATGCTGTTCGCGTACGGAGGGGGTAGTAGAGATCGTTGAGCAAAAAGCCGAAGAGGTACAAAAATCGTCGGATTCGAATCGGGGTGGCGGCCGTCGTGTCGCGGCCGTGCGTGCGTCTCTCTACTCGTTAACAAAAATAAGTATCGCGTCCAAGTCGCGGGCCGTTACACGCCGGGCAACGATCGCCAACCCTGTGTGCGTCGAAGCACTTTCCCGCGAGGAAGCGTAATACGAAAAGCTCGAGGCGGGCGCGTACCGCGAAAGAAGGGCGCATAGGAAAACTGATTCGCCTGCAAGATCGATGCGACCTGGCTTACGTGCTAATACTTTGGTAAACGCTTCCCTTGATCACTCTCAGTTCTATACTTTGTATACTTGACTTTGGTATCGTTCGTCCCTAGTTAAAACCTACTTAATTAATTCGACCTATGTTAAACTCTACCTTTGGACGTGTTCTTTTGGCTCGTTTGCTCGCTAGTTCGCGTGGCAAAGCGCGTTTGATCGCTGGCTTGTTTGATTTCGTTCGTATCGTTTTTCACGCGTAGTGTTCGCAGTCCGCACGCTCGGAGAGCGTGGGTGTGGAGGACCGGCACTAGGTGGGATTCGACGAGTCCTCGTAGGCCTTCTCGTAGTCTCGCCGGCGAATCACCGCGAAGTGAGTCATCTGAAAGGAGTTGGTCTTCTTGCAGCCACGCTCCAGTGTACCCGTCATACTGTAACCCATGTTGAAGTCGCTCGACGACACGTTCGACGTCAGGTACAACTGTCGACGGAAACAGACGAATACAGACTAGGGCTGGAAGGGCCGAGTAATCGCCCGCGCATGCATATATACATATATCTGTCTCTCGATACCTTAAAGTCCGGATCGGTGGTCATCCTCTTGAAAGAGCCGATGATGTAAAGCGTGCCCGTTCCCGTGTCCACCATTTTCGCCTGAGTGCTATACCTGAAACACCGTCGAACGGACGGAGAATAAGAATTGCAGATAAATCGAAACCGTGGGCGAAGGAAAGAAGAGTAGGGGAGGGAAGCAGAGTTCCCCGGGTGACTCGAGGGGCTTATTCCAGCGAGCGCTTCACCCCCGGCGACGATCGTTAAAAGTTTAAACGCTCTCCATTGAAGTGCGGCGGATCCAACGCTCGGTTTTACAATCCACCGTGGCTGTTGCCGCTTTCACTTTACCTCCCCTTCGATGCTCCAGCCGCTCGTCGCGTTTTCCACGTGGGAATGTTTCACCAAAACTCACCTCCTGGTTCCAGCAACTTCGACCACCTTGCATCGACTCCGACTCCACCAAAACGGCGTCAAAGTCCAGTAGGAACTGCTCGCGCTTCTCGCCCAGCCTTCCTCGGGAAATAGAAGCACCTGCCAAGTACACAGGACACGAGGAATTGCTAATGTTTCATCCAACGGATCCAGCTGGTCGATCATTTAATAATTCTATCGCGTAGGTTACTCGGTATCGTCTTGTCCATGGTGACGCGTACCGGATATACCGGTTAATCCGATAATCTGCTGCTTCGTCGATCGCTCTATTCTCGTCCCTGCTCTCGCGCATGCCCTGCTTCCACCGTTCTATACCTTTATTCTCTAATTCATATCTGATTATACGATCGCAACTGATACGCGATAGAGCGCGCAACGATCACGTTAGCGATACGGCGAAACGATTCGTTTCGAGGACACGAAATCAACGAACCGACAGATCTGACAAGAAACGCGAATTTTAATTGCAATCCAAAGGAACTGGGACTTTGTCGAGCGATCGAGTTCCACGCGCGTAATCGCTGATTAGCAATTGAAATCGTTCCTCTGGAGAATATCTTCGAAACCTATCGAAAATTTATTTCCGACTCTTATCGATGCACATATTCGTAAATCGCACGCGACCACTCTACGCGAGCACAGTGTTCGGAAAGAATTTGTAATATCGCGAGCTACTTCTTTTACACGAGCGTATACAAGTAGAGGTAAATCCTATATATCGCGATATCCCCGCACCGATCCCTCTACAATCGGCAATACTTTACACCTGCCGTGCTGCGAACTTAATTAAATACGACGCGAGCTTAATCTCGCGAGCTTAACGGGGTCGTCGAACGATACTCTAACGATCCGCGTTATGCAGAAATTTCGACTCGTTTTTCCCGATCGTCGTCACGTTCCCAATCCGAATCGTTTTTCCCCTTTATCTCCGATTTGAAAAACTCGCCACTGTAGATTCCGTCAGCGAACGAATGAGAGAGAGAGAGAGAGAGAGAGAGAGTAGCTTGGCCAACGAAAGCCTCGAGCCACGCGACTCGATTCCGATCGATCCCTTTGACATTTACCTTCCCCTAAATTGGATCGCTCCTTTCCATCCAGTTTCTCCTGTAGTCTTTCATTTGCGAGCCAAGAAATTGCTCTCTCACTGCGATACGTTTACATTGGACGGTACTGGGTCGACCCTGGATCCCGATTCTTCGCGATTTCCTGACGATCGTCAGAGACTACCGCCGTAAGAACGCAGAAGAGTCGCGGCGACACGGTTAGGTTAAAGGTGGCGGAAAAAGAGGCAGGAACGTCCTGCGACCTACATCAACGAAAGCGAGGATACATTATTACTATCATCGGAAAGCAAAGCTCCGATGGTGCGACGGCCGCAGGGTGTTTCAGGGTCGGTTGCCATGGCGATACGCTGGGACAGCCACGGGGTGCAGCCTGGAATATCCACCCTCTTGCCTCTTTTCCGCGATTCTCCCTACGTTCCCCCTCGGCGCTCTCCCACTTCTCCTGTTCCCCGTTTTCTCGTCCCACATCCTTTCCGTCACCGTCGTCCTCTAACCTCCGCCTCCGCCTCCGCCCCCACCCCCGCCTCTACCCTTGTCCAGTCGCCTGCATTCCCTCGCTCTCTCTCTCTCTCTCTCTCTCTCTCGGTATCGTTAGCTCGCAAATCGACCCTCCGCTACTTCGCCTCTAATCGTGCTACTAGTACGCGCTTTATTTCGTCACGGCGGATATCATCCGGTCGTGCGCTTTGTCGCGTTCCCTCGCCATCGCGATCGATCACACGCGAGACCAACGTAACCGCGTACCTCTACCTATAAGCGTATCTATCTACCAGCAGAAATGTTTTTCCGATCGTGGCTAAAATAAGCGCAGCCTTCCTAAAAGAAACGACACTTTTTTTCATCCCCTTTAGTTCCACTGGTGTTCTTCCATCGATCTTCGTATCGCTGTCCACCGGTTTACGAGTCACTCGCGTCTACTCGAGATATAGAAACGAGAGAGGAAGTATTATTCGCCTTTTGTGCTTTTATTTCCTCGAGATCGGTCGCTTTAGACTCCGATACGGGGAGAGAGAGAGAGAGAGAAGCCATTTTAAAATTAGCTACGAAACGTCCGATGAATAGACGATAAGCGAGAGCAACAACTATCGCGGCGAGATCTCTTTTCCTCCGTCGTCGGAAAGATTCTGCAACTTTTTTCCTTTCATCGGTCCATGCATTCTCGCGCTGGAAAGAGAAAGCTGTCGCGAAGGAAACGAAGCCCTTTCATCCGAGATATCTTTAATCGCACCGACATAAAGAACGTCTGCGACACTGAAAGTCGGAGAGGTCTCCAGCTAGGCCATTCAGTCAGCTATATAGACAATGCTCCTTTTTCTCGCCACACAGGTTTTCACCCAATCAAAATTTCGCAACGCGAAATTTATTTCGTCGTAGGCATTTTTTGAAAGTAACGCCAACTAAATATAAAGTGTAACGAGTCCGTTATCGCACTGACCGTTATATCTGTATGCACTTACGAATGGGAAAAAGAAAAGGGTCGCGTTTCTCGTTAAAAGTAAAGCCGAACGAGATTTCCGTTTGATGGAGCCTTTAATATTCGGATAACCGGATTAGCCAGGGAAAGAGACTAGCTAGGAAGAATTATAATCTTTACGCCTTTGTAGAGAGAAAGCAGCATTTTGAATTCGATACGATTTCTGAAACTCTGAAACATTAGCCCGGTTCCACGAGCTGCGCGGATAAGGCATCGATTCTCTTTCGTCTTTCGAGTTCTCCAAGTCTGCGCGTATATGTGTGTGTGTGTATATCTATCTACGTTTTGGCTGCCATTACAGACGAACACCAACCTCCTGGCCTCCGTGCTTGCCTCCAAGCCACGTCCGCATAATGGCTATTCAGATAGCGAATCGATTTATTTCCCGGGGGCTTTCGAATGCTTTGTATCTCCCTCAATATCTCCCTCGCTCTCTCTCTCTCTCTCTCTCACTCGCCGTGAACTTGATACGATTCTTTCCTCGTCCTCGAGTTTCGAAACTGTTTTCGGACAGCGTGAAACGTTCGAACGGTTCCATCGTCTCGGACTAACGGATAAGCGAAAATTGGAAAAGAAACGCGCGAGACGCGATCGAAATCGTGACGAAAGTAATGAAAGGATGGGATGTAACGCTTACCTTGTTCGGATATCCGTTGTACCGGAGAAGCTTCTTGCAGCATTTGCCGCGATTTTCGTAGTAGAACATCTGTACCATTTCTGCGCGATCGGTCGCCGCGCTGACGGTGAACGGTACACCGTCGTTACCGAAACTCCTCGACGAGGAGGCCGACTGTTGTTGAACCGGTGATTCCCGGCGGCCGATCGGCACGCACGGACACCACCCCGAGACCATCACACCGATCGACCTGTCGATCCTACCACGATCCTTTCTTATCTCGCGCGATCCTTTCCTCTCTCATCTCATTTACTACCCTCTCCGCTACCCATTCGGATCCCAGTTTTCCTCTCCTCCTTACGCCTTTTATCTTATCAGCCTCTTCGTTACGCTTCGCGCGTTCCCACTTCCCGCAGTTAATTCTCCGCGGTTCTTTGGCACTTTTTTTTCTTCGATAAATACTTTAGGACAAACTTCGTTTACGTTCACGCAATCTTCTCTCTCGCCTTTTGGCTCCTTCTTCCCACCTTTACGAGACGATATGCCCTCTTCCGTTATCGTGTTTACTGCTACCGTGCTTCTTTGATTTTTCTCGCTACCGTTACCGTCGTCACCGTCGTCGTCGCCGCCGCCGCCGCCGCCTCCTCCGCCGCCGCCGCCGCCGCCGCCGCCGCCGCCGCCACCACCACCGCCACCGCCGCCGTCGTCCTCGTTCTCGTCCTCGTCGTCGTTCCAATTTTGTTATCTTCTTTGGAAATTATCGATTTCTAACCAACGATTTCCATTGCAACCGTTAAACGCGACCTGGAAAATATTCGTTCACGGTTTCACTGAAAAATCGCGATACCACGTACCAGTTGCTTCTCACGCGTGAGAGAATCCCGTTCGATGTGTTTACGGTAGAGACGATTTACATTTGATAAAGTTCGATTATGCGGAGGTTACGAATCGACGTGGGAATCGATAGGACTCGAGAACGAAAAACGATGCGTGGCAAGTAAGTGTAACTTAATAATTTCTGCTTCGCGGCAATACCGGCAGTGGACAGGAAAAAACAACGCGCGAATTTGCAATTCATGAGAGAAGTCGAGGGTGTTTGTCGTCGTCAGCCAGGTAGAGATATTCGCAGGATACGCTGCGCGACCTAGTTAAAGGATGGCGCCTGGTGGCTCTTTTCTCCCTTCTCTTTCTTTCTTCGTGCCCTTGCGGGGGGCACTGGCTTCGCGACGTACACGGCTCACACGTACGCGCCATTCCACCTATATCTTTCCATGCCAGGGGTGGAACGATTAAATTCTGCGACAGTGTTTTTTTTTTTTTTTGTTTCATCCGACGAGAATTCTCATCGAAAATTTATACGTTGCGAAACGGAAAAGAAAAAAGAAAAAAAAAACTATGGAAGCGTTTCATGTGAAGTTTTCGTCAGAAAATGACCGATTGGCCGACCGACAGTAGGTCGGAGGGACAGAGGGGGTGGATGCGGCTAAATGGAAACCGCAGGTTCGGCGAACTCTCGGAAAATCGGACGGAAACTCGCGCTTTGGACCGATCTGAAACTGTAAACCGGTATCGAACCGATGCGGTTTTATTCCCTTCTCCGACGGAACAGCTCGGAGCGTTCGTTCGAAATTTTCTAAACTCCGAATTTAGAACGTAACACGAGAGATCCAACCGGTCGGACTCGGGTAAAAACTGTGCCGATGTAAAGTTTCGGATAATCCTATCGTTTCGACGCTACTCTCCATCGAGTTCACCGTATTCACCTCGAACTACCGAAACGAAGAAGAGTCGCGACGAATGACGCGTTACGGCTCTTGAAAAAATTAAATGTTTACGTCGAGCGCAACGTCGAAACGCAACGTGCGATTCAAATGAAAGAACTGCGCGTTGAGAAATAAAACGAGGGTTACGAACTCCAGCATTCCTAGTTTAATTAAACCGATGACGAGAAAATTCGCCAGTAGGTAGACGCGATCGGGCGGCAATACGAGAGTCGGTGGTCAAAGATCAATTGTCGACGATTTCTGACGCGTTCCAATTCCTCGATCGTCTACCGAAGTGCACGTACGTGTTTCGTTCGGAGGAAGGTGAAGAAATTTGGGTGAGACGGGCATACCTTGACTCGAAGCAAGTCCATGGGATAAAATCCATCGTTCTCTCGTCGACTCGTTGATTGTTTATCGAGGAGGGAAAGCCAGATCGACGCGTCCGTCCTAATCGCATCGACACGCCGCGGCAACGCTCGTATCAGATGTCACAAGTCATAGTAGCGGAGCGAGCGGAAAATCGGGGGAGAAGGAAATGCGAGAAGCGTGAAAAAAAGGGGGGAAAAGTAGAAGAAAGGGTAAGACAGAAATGGAGGAGGGATGTAAAGTAGTCGAGAATAAGATGGGATAAGGGGAAAAGTGAAATACGGTAACGATGTTTATCCGGGATAGGTAGCCGAGAGATCGGAAAGAGACGCGAGGAGCGCGCAATCGAAATAAAGCGAGAAAATGTCGCGTTCGAGACGGTGAGCGAACGCGAACTAAAGGGCCACGGGCTCGTCGGCTCGTCGCGCTCGACGTCGCGCTCGACGACGAGCGGCGCTTCTACCGTTTCGACGGCGCAGGACAGACTAACGACGAGAACTCGACGCCCGCCGACCGGCCGCCACCGTCGAACCCTCGAACCCCAACCCTCTTATCCTTTCCGCCCCTTCCCTTTCCTTTCTGGCCTACGGTTCCGTTCTATTCTCCTCTGCTCCGTTCCATTCCGTTTCGTCTCCTTCCATTCTGTCTCGTCCCGTTTCGTTTCGTTTCGTTTCATTTCGTTTAGTTTCGTTTCGTTTCGTTTCGTTTCGTTTCGTTCCGTTCCGTTCCGTTTCGTTTCGTTTCGTTTCGTTTCATCTCGTTTCGTCTCGTTTCGTTCCGTTCCGTTCCGCTCCGTTCCGTTTTCTTTCGTTTCGCACCTATATGTATATCTGCCCAGGTACGTTACATATAGGACGCGTGTCTTTCTTCCGTTCTCCTATCTCGACGCGTCGCTGTTCCGACGAGGTTCTTTCTTTCAATTTAGTCATCGCTCGATCGACATCGTCGATCGTTCGATTTCCTCTCGTTTCCTCTCGTCTCCATCTATCCTTTGGTCAACCGTGTCCGATCGCACATACGCAACGCGAAAACAACGGGTCTCTTCTCTGTTCGTGGACCGTGCGCGGATCGGAATCGCGCAAGCGCTTCCATAAATCTTTTGCGAACGTTACAACCAGTACGTGTTCCTACCTGTACTCCTCTAGGTTTCGCGTATTTCGCGATTCATACATTTGGAAGATAAGTTTCAATACGTGACAATAAAGGAGAAAAGTCTTTCGACGTTTCTTCTCCTTCTTGCCATTCTCGATACGATTATCGTTTCAGCCCAGCGGCGTTCGAACGCGATATATTTACCTACGCACACGTATATATCTATGTACGCGTCGTCAACGCATTTCGACAAAGAATGTCTGTGGAAGGTATTTCGAAGCTTAGCTTCGTCGTGGAATTTCTATCTTTAGGCACCCAGGAGGACAGTTATCGCGGTAACTGGTACGCGTTCTTGCGAACTCGTTGATGTCAAAGACATAAGATTGCAGTCTCGAACAAAAGTATCGGAAGTTTAGAGAACGCTACGTCGTATCGCGCGATACGGTTCGGCGAGACGCGAGATAGCTGTAGGGTTGAGGCTCATTGAAAATGAACGAACTTAAATGAGATCAAACTCTCGGATCTCTCTCGTTTGTATCCATATCGACGTAGCGCGTTACGGTCGATGCAAACGAGATGTTCGTCGACTTGGATCGCTGCGACGCGTTACGGAATACACGTGTCGATTATCGTGCATGCGATATCGAAATGTTGAATCGAATTCTTTCGTTAAATCGTGATTGCGACGTAACCTGTTGCTGATACAGTTTCTATATCATTTGCACGCAACAGCGAACTCTTTGCAATCGGTTCGCGCGATTGATCATTTTCGTGAGCGGACGTCTCATTCTCGAGAGCAGCGGCGAAATGAAAGGAGGGTTGTTTCTAACGAACCTATTTACATTCGGTAATTAAACGAACGCCCACGCAGCGATGCGTGCACGGGCAGGCTCGAAAACAAAACTGTCGATCTCGATTAATAATGTGACGTTGTCTTACAATTAGAAGCATGAATGGACCGTATGAGTCAGATCCCTTCGCCGGTACGCGTATTGTGCCAGCAACCTTTGTCGCGCCCTATCACCGCGCGAACGAATAAGAAATCAGCCGAGTGTCTCCGCTACGTTCCCTTTCGACGAACGGAGTTTTCTCTTCCGTACAAGTGGGTGTAGAATATTATTTTTCGGCCAGAGGGGACGATACATGTCTCGTTTACTTTCGAAGAAAATGGAGAACGGAAGGAGAGAGGGCGCGCGTACGTAACTCGTAGCATTGGCAAACGAATAAACGCGAAAATAGCGGGGGAAAAAGAGGAAGAATATAAACTCTGGCAGAGCGATGTAACGCGATGGAACAGTATTGGCCGCGCTCCAGATTTTCCTAAAATCCCCGCGGGAAAGCTATTTGCCGAAGTTATAGGATGACGATGGGGGATGGCGAGGGAGGGTCGATACTTGGTTTCGTCGAGGATATAAGCGGATTTTTTAACACGCGCGATAATTGAAGCACGCTCATTGTTTCTCGGCCCCTTTCGCGAGACCCCTTTATCCGGCGTGCCTTTCATCGCGTATCGGTCGGCTTTTTCGTAAACAGTGGCTGGCTGGCTGGCTGGCTGGCTGGCTAGTTGGCTCGTCGGCCTCGCGAAAAGTCGGGACGTTAATGGATAAACGGACGGGACATAATGGTGTCTGCGATTTCACGCGTTCTTTCAATTTGTACGCGTCCGTTTGCGTCCCCTGCGCTCGAACGATAGGCCGGACGTAACGAGGAAAACTATCGCTGCCGATTGATAAGACGCGTTACGAGCTCCTTAGGTCGGTCGAAATCCGGTCGAAATCCGGTCGAAATCCGGTAACGTATTCGAGAATTCCCGACGAAGAAGACGCGAACCGTACCGTTCCACGCGGGATTTATTGATCCACGCACAATTCTACCTCGACCGCCGAGTTTGAGTCGGCTCGACCAGTGGCGCTCAGCTGTACTACCGCTAATCCTGGGTCCCGGGTGCGCGGGTGCGACGAAGTATGCGACGGTACGGAGAGGAGACGATATTGTTAGCTAGCAGTTAGATACGCTAATGTTCGGCCCGGGAGAAAGGAGTGGAGATCGGAGCAGGAAAATTAGGCAGGCCGCTACCCGTAATTGCAGCCAGGCGTTTCCATCGCGAATTTAAATATTGATTCTCGCCGGTGCGCTAGCGGCCGTAATGGAATCTCAAAAGCCTGGAAACTGGGCTTTTCAGTAGCTCCGGTTGGCCAGAGCTGCCCCGAACTCGTCTCTTTTCCGATTCCGCATTCTTCGCGGGGTAGACTAGCAGCAGGACCACGACCAATCGATCGACGCGTGTGTCTTCGCCGAAGAAATACGTATTTCCGGGAACGCGGAAATCCCTGGGGTTATCGACGTTCGTTGTTCGGATTAAGCGAGTATACGCGCGTCGAAGAAGGGTGGATAAGCGTTTCATCTGGCCAAACTGTCATCGACATTCGTTATCGGTCTCGATTCACCGACGCCGCCGTCGCGAGGTCGTACAGAGTACGTACACACCTCGTCTAACAGTCCACACGCATTTATCGCCACTGTGACCGTATTTTATACGAATAAAACGTTTCGACGGCTACAAAACTATTAACTATCGTTAGGCTGTGAAACGCGGTGACGGTTCGACGAACGTCGAAGAACGTTTTACATGGTAAGCAGATCGCAGCGAGGTCTGAAAAATTGCCAAGTATAAAAGAGAATTTCGAACTGGCTGCAGGTGTAGGCTGATGCGATTTTCGAGCGTGGGAGAGGAGACCGCGTTCGAAGCGAACCGATTTTGCGATCCTCCGAGGCATTATTGCTCGCATCCGTTACTATTCCGGATGTAACGCGCAGCAAGATTAACGATTCGACGTCCACTACCACGGCTAATAACCTTTGCGAGACTAACATTTCTGTAATAATCGACGGAGACGAAAAAAATTGAGCAAGTCGAAACGTACACTCGTATCGGAGCACTGTGTTTCGCGAATCCAAAGTCTATTAATGCCTTCGACGGTGTCTGTCACGGTTGAACGAACATCGTATGGCTCGATATTGAACGGAGCAGACCCAATTGTTTCTTCTCTTTTCTTTTCCGCATTCTTTGCCGACTTTTCGTTATCCGCCACTCGATGGTCTTTGCTCTCTCTCTCTCTCTCTCTCGCTCTCACGTTTTCACTCTGCACTGCGCGCGGGAATGCACTATGCAACGTGGCCTGTCAGCTTTTTATCAGTAAATCCATTTTCTTTCCCTCCCTTTTATTTCCACAGCCTTTCGTATATTTCGTTGAGTTTCGATTTTGAGTACGATTAATGGACAAGATAGAATAGATTACTTGATCGACCTTGATCACTATTTTCTGATATTTCCGAGACCTTCGAATGATAATACATGTAATTGGATAATTCATAGAGGGTAAGTGCTCGTACTTGCACCTCTAAAGTACCCTATTATCTCGAACCAACGGCTTTGTAATGCAAAATCAATTTCCACTTCCGTGCCATGCCATCTAGCGATTGACGACCTCTTACCGTCTCGGTCTTCTCTCTATTTTTTTTTTTTTTCACGATTATAGATACAGCTGTTCGACGTACGCGGTACATACGTGTACATGTATCTACATACTTAGATACTCGGATGCGTGGAGTATAGAGGAAAGATGAAAAAGGTAAAGTAGAAGAGTGTGTTCAGATCGAGATCCTCCTAATCGAGAAAAGAGCGAAACGAAAAGTAAGTCTATTGGAAAATTTAGTCGTTACGGAATAGAGTCGTGTAGACTGACCCCTCGGGAGCTAAGACCGTGCTTTATTTTGCCTCTCGGGGAACCCATCCGAGGGAATACGGTATTTTTATTCAAATTTCATTCGATCCGTCCTCCAACTTTCCCTCTACCCACTTCAATCGGGATCGTATTATGCGGCTTCTTTCGAGTAAAATCGTCTTGCTCTAATGCCAAGGCTTTGTAAATTTATTCTATTTGCCAAAAGCCGATCGTCGCGTCTCGACGCTTCTAGACGCTTCACTTTTATAAATTCGAATTTCTTTTCCCTACCCGAACGTACGTACCTATAAAATTATGAAAATAGAAGCGAGAATCGAAAAGAGGATTTGCAAGGGAGGCAGCAGTTTATTTCGCGACTAGACAACACCTGCGGCAGTCGCGTAAACGATAAGGGTTCCAGATCGGTCGGTGCCGATGTCAGCGCTGAGTTATCGTCTCGTTGCCACCAAGTCGATCCATGGTTTGCCAAACGCATTCGATGCCATGGTAAGAAAGGGTTGGAACGAAAGCCAAGACTACAAACGTGACCCTTCGGGTTGAAACTCGTATCGTGGTAAAACGATAAAATCGGTGGTGCTGTTCCAGAAAAAAGAGAACCAAACAGAGAACCGTGTAATGGTTCGATAAAGTTAGGTACGCGCCAACTATAAATGGCTGGAATAGCAAGATATCTTGAAATGGAGAAAGAAAACAAGAGAAGACTACGAAAGACGGAAGACGGTGGAACGAGTCGTGAGCATTCGTTGCGACAGTATTTCCAGCACGAGAAGAGTTGCTAATGATTCGCTAACGAGATACGTGCTCGGTCTGTTTCGTACCGAAACGAAAGAAGACCTGACTTACCTTACGAATAAGAGAGAAGGTCTCTTTCCCTCGAGACTTTCTCTCTCTCTCTCTCTCTCTCTCTCTCTCTCTCTCTCTCTCTCTACCATCTTCTCTCCGCATCATAGCTGGTGAAATTCGTCTTTGTTCATTGTCATGTTTTTCCATCGTATTTACTGTACACCTTAAATGTACCCGCATCTACGTATCGTTTCATAATAATACACGCAATAATTTTATAATAAAGAATTTTAAACGATATCATGATAACTTGATAAACTTATATCGTACAAATGAGACCAGATCTGTTTGAGACAAACGATCTTCCGGCAAAAGTCTCCGCGTTGTACACGCTTACCGAAAATGCACCGATAGTCTTCGATCTGTCTATCTATCTTCGTATCTTCTTCCTTCGCTCTTGATCTAAACTAGTTTTATTTCCAATCGCTTTACCTTCGAACTTTTATTTACGTGTCACCGGAAAAGCGTTCTCGTGTCTCGACATCGACAAGGTTCTCCCCCCCTCCCCCCCCCCTCCCGTCACTACCTCTGCGCCTACAAACATATTTCGATGCCGCGAATTCCCAGAGGCCGTGTTTCCAATCATCGATCTTTGCGAATCTTTATCTACAAATATTTACGTTTCTATAATAGGCTACAATATCTTTTTGCACACCTCTACACCGGATACATTTTTTACCTCATGCATCGAATAAAAGTACTTTTTTCTCGTAACGGTGCTATTGAATCACGCAATTGCACAATTTTTATCGTTTTCCGAGCTATCCTTCATTCAATCAATTAGCGAAATGCAGGAATCGTTTTCTCTTTACTTCTACGTATTTGTGTATTGAAATCGCCGTCTGAAGAATATTTGTCGCAAATAAATATTTAACTTAGAAGTAACATTACGATCGATGCGTGAATTTACATTAATATAATAGTTTGAACTTTAGCACAAAGCAAAGTCGCTGACAACGCATTACGAAAAATACGTAGCTTAGGTATATCGTCTATGAATCACGTTAATCGACTACTACGTGTAGCGAAAGTCGGATTGATATGGTGACATTTTTGTTTCTTAAGTTATCAAAATTATTGATAACTACGCGGTCGCGAGTATTTGTTTATTATTTCTGTTTACAATGACAAGTAAACGGAAATTGTTCCACTAAATAATTTCACTGTATTCGTGTACCGAATAAAGTGTGTTGATAAAACTTACGAAATAGTAAAACACGTACATTTGTTAAATTTTCAACTAATATACCATTTTTCCTTCGGCAATAAATGTTGACGAACCATCGTAGGAGTTGCATCGGGAACTACGGTACGATTCATTGGGTAACAAAAGCAAGGATCAGTACCGATTGCGTCCATTGTGTGTTTGAGGTTATAAAACAATGTCAATGTTATTCGGTTCTTCAAGCGCGTTTAATTAATTTGATATTGATACTAAAAATGAAGATTTGTGAAGTGCGTAAATGAAATTTGATAAAAGACAAACTATTGCAGTAAATTGCAATATCAAAACTCTCGTATGTCTGACATTCTGTATCAAAATAACCTATCAACGTATCCATAGTTTTATTTTTAAATATGTACACCTATATACCTAAAAACCTGTACTAATATGTTTTAAACAGATCTAGCATGTTTATATTTATGTTTTTTAATCATTACTGTAGAAATAAATGATTCCTATAAGTTCTTCCACGACTAGTACTAAAGTTACTATTTTCTAATGTTAACATGCTCTTGCGAAGAAGATTCTTGTAATGGAACCTCAACTCCATCGATATTTCCTATAATCGATTTAATACTCCTTGTCACATCGATTATCGTGTATTCCTTTAGGTAAACGTGTGTATTAGAATAAAAGATATATTGCTTGCGTTATTTACCTGGCTTCTACAGGTTCGAGGCAAAGAGTGCAAACACGGATATGTTTTAAAATGAAAATTTTAATCTACACTAATGTAATATAAACAAAACGTATATTATATTTCATTGTAATTTCATGTATATTTCTGTCATAATTATTTTTAACATTATTGTTTTCATATCGAACGACAAAGGTATGTAAGAAAATACCTGCAATTTTTAAATATATCATAAAATTTTGTAAGTAAAACGTACGAAAAACTTGTAATTCAACCGAATGCATATAATTTTATTGTATTGTATAATACACAAATGTGTGTTTGCGCAAACAATAGTAGGTGGTGTATACTGATCATTTTGTTACTCAACTATAGGTATACTTACGTAAGTAGTTATTAAATATAACAAAAAGCATTGTGAGAATAAATTTATCGTCAATGTAATTTTGTTCACTTATCCATCTTTGGTATTTCTGTGTAGAAACATTTTTTTTTTCTAAAGATTGAATGCCATTTGTGCAGAGAGCGAATGAATACTGCTGCCAATAAATGCTATTTGTTCAAATGGGATTTATGCATTGGTACTTCTGACCAACTATGATGTACATGGGGAATTTTGTATTAAAATTATTTATATTTGACGTACGTAGACGGTACGTAGCGATTTGCGCATGACTTACGCTTCCCTCTCGCTTCTCTGTACACAACTAATTATTCTTTCTTTCCAAAACCTTCAAGTCGCAAAGTTTGAGACGTGCTTGGAGTTGCATGTGATATCGTTGAGAAAAGTGTTAGTATTTATCCCAGCCGGGGCATGAAGTAATATTTAAGCGAAATTGAAATAATCTGAAATAAACGATGAATATTGCGGATGGAGTTGGATATACGCGATCGGAGGTGTTCGTACTTGTGGCAAGAGTAACATTTATTGCGGCTTTCGGATTTTTCAGTATGAAATGGCTTATGAATCAACTTGACCCTACAAACAATGCAAAGAAAAAGGCCAGAAAAAAGGTTAAAAATTAATTATTTGTTTTACATAATCATCGCTTTATACCCGTTAGAAAATAACCTTACTTTTTGTACGTTTTCTTCGAAGAAATGCGATTGAAATTTTTTATAGGCACAAGAACAGTTACGAAAATTGGCCAAAACTGATAACCTGTTGTGGTCAGTAGACATGGATCAATTGACAGATTATGAAATGATGATAGCTAATCACATAGTTGATCCTAAAGATATACGAGTTTCATGGGAGAATATTGCAGGTCTTGAACATGTTATACAAGAACTCAAGGAAACTGTTATATTGCCTATACAGAGGAAAGAATTATTTGAAGACTCTCAGCTAACACAAGCACCAAAAGTATGTGTGTGTGTGTGTGTGTGTGTATAATTATTTATATCTTACGTATTATATCATATTTTAGGGAGTATTGTTACACGGACCACCAGGTTGTGGTAAAACGATGATTGCCAAAGCAACTGCCAAAGAGACTAAAACATGTTTTATTAACTTGGACGTAAGCATTCTAACTGATAAATGGTATGGTGAAAGTCAGAAATTAACTGCAGCTGTATTTTCATTGGCTGTGAAACTTCAACCGTGCATCATTTTTATCGATGAAATAGGTATGTACAGAGAGAGGGCGACAGAGAAGAAAATGTTACAAGATTTTATTTCATTTTTCAAAGTATATGTTTTAAAACGCTCTATGTTTCTTGCTTAACAGATTCATTTTTAAGAGCACGCAATTCACAGGATCACGAGGCAACTGCAATGATGAAGGCACAGTTTATGTCTCTTTGGGATGGATTGATCACAGATCCTTCGTGCACAGTTATAATAATGGGTGCTACTAATAGGCCACAGGATTTGGATAGAGCTATACTTAGGCGTATGCCAGCTACTTTCCACATTGGCTTACCAGTAAATGATTTGTTCAAACGATAGGGTTACGGCGCGTTGAAATAATAGATGTTTCGCGCATACATTTTAGATAGCTATATATGAAACTTTGTATCCACTTTGTGCATAAAACGTGTAACGTTCACACGTACATTTCAGAATGAACAACAACGAATGGAGGTCCTGAAACTGATATTAGATCACGAGCCAATAGCTGAAAACGTGAATATAGGAAAATTGGCAAAGATGACGGAAGGTTTTTCAGGATCAGATTTGCAAGAACTTTGCAGAAATGCATCTATTTACCGTGTCCGAGATTATCTACGGACTCATACACAGTTAATATTTAATTTCTAATCGTTCGTATGTACGATGTTCGATATTGAAACTTGTAATCACTGTTTCTTGTTACAGAGATGCGATTACCAGCACCGATGATGAAGAGTATCATGATACTGTACGACCTATAACAATGGAAGACTTACTTACATCGTACAAAAAGATAAAAACATCTAAAATACATACGGGTACTCTCGGTGCTCTGAAATCGGATATAGATTAAACAAAAGTTATATATATATATATATATATATATATATATATATATATACACATCAACTTTGGGAAATTCTTAATTTTCTAAAAAAAAAAAAAAAAAGGAAGATACAAAAGGGAAAATTAGGAAATGTAATTTTATAATTTTTATTGTTTTCGCACAGCTAAACGATCGTGTTTATTTCAGACAAAATTTGTTGTTATAAAAATTCCATAATTGGCCTGTAATAACTAATATTAAGTGGCATGCAGCGAACGGGAATAGATGTACATATGTGGACGTATAAGTATATGACGTAAAACTGTAACCTCTATTTATAAAAGGAAAAAATGTAATTACGATCTAGATTATTTTGCTGCGCATAGCGTACAAGTTCGACAAGATTTATGGCGTGAAGAGACAGGAAGAAGCTCTTTATAATCTCTTTGGACGTAACTGGTTAAATTCAATTAAAAACGAACAAAATCTTCCAATGTTTACATTTTGCTATTGTAATTTATCGCATTTTTCCTTTTACCGTTCAGTGAATTAAAATTAACGATATTAGAAGTTCCTATACACACGTGCGCAATTTTTTTTTTTCTTTTCTCTAAGATAACCTATCTAAAGATCTGTGTGCGTGTGGGCATGAATGTATTTATGCGTGTATACATGACTCGGAATAACATGACAGAAACAATAATCAGTACATCTTAGTTATTGTTATGTAAAGAAATTAATCCGTGTTATTGTTACATCTGAATGTATAAACTTTTGTATTTATCACTGTACAGATAAGAGTTCATATAATAAGTGTCTAATTTATAAATAAGCAAATATTCTAGACGTTATTACGGATTTCGCCTTCGTAATTGGTACAAAGAAATTAACTCGCGATAAATAGAGAATTAGTTAGGTACAGCGTAAAACTGATTGGTATTGCTCGCCCAACGTAGAACAGTTAACATTGAATTGATGGCTTAACGGTAAAAATTGACGCGATAGAGGAGTAAATCGTTGAACGAAAATTTGTAGAATGTTTAAAAAATGTTATTTCCGATTGTTTAAGATATTACTTCACTTTTTACTAAGGATTATGAAAACGGCAGGAAATAAAAAAAAAAAAAATACAATTGTTGATCGCAAAACGTGAATAAAGTTCGACTTTTATTGGAAGAAAGTTCTATGAATTAATAATTGATATCAGGTAACAGACGCATAACGATAATAATGATAGTAATCTTTGTATGTATAATGACTTGAGAAATAAAATATTGGGACGGTAAAAAGGAAACGGAGAGAAGAATGGAATAGAAAAGAGCAGAACGCATGCGCAGAGACAAGTGCACTAACAGTGCCTCGGAGGATAGTAGCAAAAGCTTCCGGGAATGAAACTTGTAAGAGGACAAAGGCTCTGCGAGCCTTTACTCCCTAATTTCCTTCTTTTTCCGATCGGTAAGAGCTAATTGTAAAACGATAATGCCATTGACTCATCGTCGAAAGCAAACGGGAAGAGAATATTTTGTCGAGGGTGGAAGTAAATGCAGTTACCAACAGTGGCAGAAAGAAGCGCAGTCAGGCGCGGTATGTACAAACGCGTTATTGCGAATGACACTCCTAGTGAGAAAAGTGACTGCGGGAGACTTTTAGGAGACTTGGCAGGAAATCGAAAACAGTGTTCAAAATGGATGTTAGAAAGGATCTGTTTGTTCGTTAATAATAATTAAGTTCAACTGTTTCCTCAGTTTTCCAATTGAGCTTACTTCCGTTGACAATTTGACGAATGAATGAGAACAGAGAGAAAAGCAAGAACAACGGTCAAGATCGGACGTCCCGGTAGGATGATCGTCTATAAAACCTTGCGTGTAGCATCGTGATGGTTCGTTCACAGAGAAGACGACCGCTCCGTACAAACGCGATGCATGATCTCATGTGTTACAGAGTGGTGAGTGTCCGTATCGCGTGTGCGTATACCATCCATGTGGTAAATTAATGATACTACGTAGAGATCGTGTCGTTCCTTGCGGGCGTATTCACGAATACCTGTGTTTATTACATCTGTATAAGTTCTATGTCCAAAAACTGGTCTATCTTCGAAATAGACTGTGATTTGAATTCGTGTTATTCCTTTGACACGATGACACAATTACGCTATGAAAACGTGATCCTTCAGTGAATGAAACCATTCAGACGAGTTTTTACGAGACACTTTTTTCGACCGATTAAACGAATGTTGCCGACTGTAAAGAATTAAATCAACAAACGTGATGTATCGCTCGAAGATTTGTTTGCCGATGCTAACTCTATTTTTTAGAAATTCACCGTAATTGGGAGTGCCCCTAGATCACAGTTGAACATGCTCCGAAAGGAACGAAGTGAATTTTACGTTATATGCGAGCAAAGATTGCTTTTTTACTTTTTAAAGGCAGTATGATATCTCGAACAATTTTTTCCTGAAATCTCAAGCTAGTTACATGTAAAAACGATACGTGGATTATCAATTACGAAGAGTACAAACAATGTATCGGTGAAATTGACATGAAAATGTACCGCGGTGTTAAGTGGCCTTTGTGATGTACTGCGAACAGTGCTTAACCTAACTTTTCTTCGACGCCTCTCTACACGGCGTTTTCTTGCGAGTAATGTTCTTTCGATAACGCACTTGTAACGAAGTGATCGTAAATAGTGAATGCTTCTTTATCATTTTATTTATTTTTTCATTTCTCTTTTTCTTTCTTTCTTTCTTTCTTTCTTTCTTTCTCATTTTCTCTCGTTCTCGTTCTCTCATTCTCTCAATCTCTCATTTTCTCATTCACTCTCTCTCTCTCTCTCTCCTTCCCTCCCTCCCTCCCTCCCCATTTCCCCTATGTATCAAGTACGAGTCTTTCTCACCGCTTTCGTATACGTTTTTAATTTATCGTAAAACATGAGATCGTGGTCGTTACTGCATAAAATTCAGAAAACGTTTTTTATTAATTGCACATGTAAGTTTGTCGGGCACGCGAGCGTGTGAAGATGAAGTTCACAGTATTTACGCTAGCATGTTTTTAACGGTTTTACGTTTATCGTTTACGTGCAAATCGAAATGTAGGTTTATTTTCAATTTTTTTTCATCCGATCGTGATTTTCATACCGCTCGCAAGGGCTTGTCCAATGTATTTCTTAATATTGCCTCGGATGATACCAATCAAAGTTATGAATATATGTAACATATGTAGTATCTATAATAATTGATGATTTATCATCAAATTTTTATATTCTTTCGTTAACAATGGTTGTGGGCAATTTTGTTATTTCATTATCAACATTTTCCGCGTGTAAGATTAGCTGAAACGAGATGGCAAACTCGTCGCTCCTTACTCTGCGCTTTTAAAGTTTCTCTTAGAACGTTTATACAATTAACGGTCAATGAACTATTACATCAAGCATTTGCATCGTGCTCATTAGTGTATTGTGTTGTGCGCTGTGCGCCGTGTTCAGATCGTACAACGTTTGAATTCTGTGCAAATTATAATCTAATCGTTACGTCGAACTGGTGATGACAGTGGTGGTAATGACATTAACGAACGATAACTATGCGACGAGCATTTGCGAAGGAAGATAAAAAAGTTGACGAGATGGATGATAGAAAGGACGCATGCTCTGGGAATTAATGGGTATATGCTTTTCCTGCAGGAGACCTACAGGCAGCAGGCTGAATAACAAAATCTCAGAGCATATCTCAGCATCAGTAACACCCCTCCATGTTTGTCTGGAGGAACAAAGAGGACCAGAACTGGGCTCTTGTGACGCCTCGGCTTGTAAGCCACAGGTAAACTCGATTCGGTTACTTTCCGTACGAATCGTGACGTCGAGGTTTGCGTAACTAACGGACGAATAACGTTTTGCAGGCAAAAAAATTATTTGAAAAGCAGAAAACAGAAGAAAGGTGTCGTAAAGAAGAAGTGGAGAGCGAAGTCGTTGGATTCAGGGCAGGAGATTTGAAACTCGTTCAGTCAAGTATGTCAAACACTATCAGTAATATGAAAATGACAAACCGTATCAAGGGGATGGTGAGCAAACGTCGAAAGCGTTTCACAGAGGATGGTTTTAACCTTGATCTCACGTGTATCCTTTTAACAATTTCTTGTAACGCGCGTTAATCATTTTTTTTACTTAATATTCCTTGACCATGGATGTGTCGTTAACGACAGATATAAGAGATAATTTAATAGCAATGGGTTTTCCAGCTGAAAAGCTGGAAGGAGTGTATAGGAATCACATAGACGACGTTGTCAAATTCCTGGAATTCAAACACAAGGATCATTACAAGATTTACAATCTGTGAGTACATATATATCTTCTCTTCGCGAGTGAAAGAATGCGGCGGAGAAGAAATTCAGCGAGATAACAGGAGATAAAATCTGTTGTTTTTCAGATGTTCCGAAAGATCGTACGATTTTAAAAAGTTCAAGCAAAGGGTAGCCACGTACGCGTTCGACGATCATAATCCACCGATGCTAGATCAAATCAGACCGTTTTGCGAAGATGTGCACGAGTGGCTTTCCCGGCATCCAGAAAACGTAGCCGTAGTTCATTGTAAAGCGGGTAAAGGTCGAACAGGCGTAATGGTGTGTTGTTATCTTCTTCACATTAAACAATTTCCCACTGCCACAGACGCCCTAAACTACTACGGAACTCAAAGAACACACGATAGGTGAGATTATACCATGTTCACCTCTGATCGTATAGCGAATCGTTTCGTCAGTCAATGTTATTCATTATTCATTCAGGAAGGGTGTAACGATACCTTCGCAAAGAAGGTACGTGGACTATTACGCTACTCTTGTACAGGAAGGATTAAATTATCAGCCGGTTACATTGTTGTTACGAAAAATCCAGTTGGATCCAGCGCCCATCTTCCACGGAGGCCAAGGATGTAAGAATAACCGCGTATCCAGCGTACGTTAAAAAAGACCGGTTAGGTGGAATACATGATTACTACATATAGAGTCTTTGTATTTTAGACTTGCATTGTGTAATATCTGAATCTAAAAAAAAGATATTTAGCTCGGACATAGTAGAGGTACGAAAAGGAATGCGCAGTGTCAGCATCCCTTTGAAACATAGCGTAGCACTGACAGGGGATATACGAGTGGATTTCTTTAACAGGCCAAAAATGAAGCGAAAGGTATTTGTTGTGCGTTGAGCGTAAATCGGTAAGATAAACGCGATTTATCGTAACGCGATTATTTAATTAATCGATCGATACGTTCGGTTTCCATGCGTAGGAGAAGTTGTTTCATTTTTGGTTCAATACGTTTTTCGTGCGAGACTACTTAACGCCGGAGTACGATAACGGAGAGTTACCAGTTGAGCGTTCAACAAGGGCATTGAGTTGCGACGGTACAACTATGGAATTACCAATGGTAATGCCGCACATGAAACCCAGAGCTGGGTCGCTAGCTAGTCTCGGACCTATGCCACCGACTCTTGTTTTAAGTATAGATAAATGGGGTTTGGACGACGCACACAAGGACAAACATCACAAAGTGTATAGTGCAGATTTTAAAGTAAGTCACCGTTTCGACTTTAATCGTCGATCTAGTCGCGTATTCCTATTGAATCCATCCATCGTTTGTCGGCTCGCAGGTTAGCTTACTTATGCATCGGATGGGTGGTAGTATATCGCAAGGTGTAACAACGGCGGGAACGAACAGAACCGGAGAGAGTATACAGATAGGCGTGGGTGGGCAAGACACGCCGAGCGAATCGAGCGAAGCGGATAGCAGCGAATGCGACACGACCGGAGATACAACGGGAGACGAAGATGGGGAATCCGGTGAGTCCTCTGCATCTCTGATGGTGAATCACCATCATCCTCTTACACACAGCAGTAGCCGTACACATGTTAGTATCCACCAAAGAGCTAGTCTCAGAGAAACTGCTAAGGGTTTGCTCTCGCGTGGGGATAAAAGTAGAAGTAGCCATCGACAAAACACTGGCAATGTGAAACGTTCTTCGGGTCTCATACGTTCAGCTACGTTAGACACGTAGCTGATACGTGTACGCGTAAACTATATCCATACATCTATATGATTAATAAATTTATCATATTTTTTGTACTTAAGTACAGCTGAATTCTCTGAACTAGCGAGAAATACGTGTTTTACGATCACTGTTCTATCGCGAAAACAAATCGTACCATTAGCTTTTCTTTGTCATACCGGCATGAAATTTGATTAGCAATCGATCGGTTATCGATGATTCGACCATGTTACGCGCGCGAATGTTAGAAAAGATTCTAGTTATCCGTTTCTAGGGCTCGTCGGATTCGAAGGACGAGGCGAGGGGAGGGGCGAAACCTTTTTCCCACGCTGTTTCGATTATAGAAAAGAAATTTGAGAATTTTCACAGTTTCAAACTGTTATAGTCGATACCGTATAGTCAGAGTCCTCCCCCGGCCTCGCTCTCCCCTCCTCCCCCTATTCTATATCGCTTGTACAAAATACGATGGTGTTCCAGTATTTAAAAGGTTACAATCTTTTCTTTCTCTCTTTAGTATGCTGTTGTTGTTGGGTATTTACTTGTTAGGAATCGTCGGATCGTGTATACCGTCACGCGGTCAATTAATTTTTCATTAACTTCCAAGTATTCCGTTTCCGTTGATGATTTATTAGAACCGTTCAAAGAGTAGCGTATACATTTGTATGGTAAAAAAAAAGAAACGGAAGAAATGGCGTCTTCTACGTTGATACAATCGCGTAGTAACGTACCGTGCACGCGCGAAATTGTATAATAGTATTCGTTTTGGAATTGTCGACGACAAAGTCAATTCGTAGATGATAATTGACCAATGATAAAAATAGATGATACATTGTAAAGGTACGAACGTAAGAGACGCGATAAAATAATGTCTAATCGTAATAGTTTTATCGTTTTTTGCTTGTATTAGTTGTGGCATTACGAAGAGAACGAATGAACGAAGTATCTCCTGTACGCCTTAAACCCTGTGATGATCGTAAAAAAAAAAAAAAAACGTTTCAACTAGTAAAGCTATAATACGCGTAGATTCGAATTGTTTGGTTCTCGAAAGTTTGTAAGATAACGTTTACACGTGGGGAAAATTTCTCGTTCTTTCGATCTTGTAACGGAGACCTGTCTCGCGTGTGTTAAATACTTCAACAGGCTGTGCAATTTTCGAAACTTTTAGTCCTTGATGTCCGCGAAGTAGAATTTTCGTACCGATATCAAGACACACGGTACATTGTCTCGTTTCAATCTTTGTTTATTTACACGAGCATATTACGAAATTATATTTTAAGAATATCTGCGTTTTCCTGTTACCTAAGTATCGTGTAATCGTAATACGGATTCGTCGTACCTACCCGAGTACTACGGGACGTTTGTTCGTTTCTTTCGCGTTTCTAAACTCGATTCGCGATCGGTTGGCAATCGCAAGTAAGTCTGCATGCGAATAATGTGTCGGAAAATAGCGTAAAATTCGGTTTTAAAAAGCGGTCTTAAAACCGACATTTTACATTACTACATCGTTTGACACACACACACACACACACACACACGTATAGCCACGCGTAGAGAGGGTAGGAGGAGCATGGGTACGAAACGAACAGGCGTATTACCACTCGTGTAGATAGCAACAAACTATCGATAAATAAATTAGGGTTGAAGGTCGTTGCACGATACGTACATACATACCTACAAAGTTCCCTTATGAATGCGTTCCTTTCCAAGAGGCTCTATTCGTTCCGGTTCCATTTTCACGTGCACGCTTTTGTTCTGTACATCATCTTCGAATACATAGATACGTATATTGTATTCCCGCGAAACTAAGTAGGATATAATACTATCGCTTCTTTTGTTCCGCTTTACTCGTCGCATTTTCAACTTGTTCACACGAACGAAGATAAATAACGAACGATTATTTTCCTTCGGTTGATTCGCGGTGCGCTTAAACGTGTAACGATAGATTCCTACGTACGCGATCTACACACGTCGGTGTGCGTAAAAGTTCGTAAGGTTGTGCGTAAGTTCATTCTCGAGTGAAACTTATATGTGATTCTTCTTACCTATTAGTATAATTTTCATTAGCGAAGCAAATGGTAACGCAACGAATTTGAATAACGAACGATTACAAAGTTTTCTCCGTACAAGTACATACTTACTTACTACGTACAATACCTCGCGGTAATATCGACCCGCGCGAGGATTTTAGAATATTTTATACACCTGCTAAGTTTGTAAATACATTCGGCAATTTTTTTTAACCGCAAAGAGACTAGATGTGTGTTCAGACGATTTTTTATTTTTCAAAAATTGTACCGCGTTTATCGACGGTTTTTCACCGAATGTTTCATCTGATAGGTTTTACCGATATGTATATATATATATATATATATATATATATATCTGTACGTACGAGCGCAGTAGTTATTTCTGATTTTAACGCGTCGCGTACACGTATAACGTACACATATACGAGGATGCTACCGATTGTTCGTCGCTTTTAAAACACCACCTATATTCGGTCAACATTCTATTCTATCCCATCTCTTTCGGTACATCCACGCCTAGAGAGATACAAAATTAATACTAAATTAGATACGTTTTAATTTTACTCTTGTTGTATCGATGCATGTTGGTAGTTTGTAATCGTAGTTATTGGATGTTTGTAATATTTGAAATTCGTAAAACTGATACACAGCATCTCTACTACATATCCTGTAACGATTACTTTGTGATACTATTATATTTATAATTATTAATTATATCGTTGCTACATCTTTGTATGTATATTCTCCTCCTTTTTATTATTATTATTACTATTATTATTATTATCATCATCATCATCGACTTTATTATATTATTACTATTACTATTATTATTATTATTATTATTATTATTATTATTATTATTATTATTATTATTAATACGGCTATTAATTATTCCTTTATATATATTTTACTATTATTATCATTTCTATCATTATCATTATCGTCGTCGCCATCATTTTTATCATTCTCATCATCATCATCATCATCATCATCATCATCATTATTATTATTATTATTATTATTATTATTATTATTATTATTAATATTATTATTATTATTATTAATATTATTATTATTATTATCTTTAATATTACAAATGCTACTGCTGTTTTATTGTTATGTTAACACCATCAGAGACATTTTTATTATTATTATTATTATTATTATTATTATGAATAAAATGTTAGCGATCTTTAAACGTAATCTTATGTTATACGTATATATACGTATATATATGCGTACATATATACGTATATATGTATATGTATATATATTCCTGTAAAAATATTTTAAGAACATTATTTATACGCGCATCGCAGTTGTAAAATAGTATGTTTTTAGTATTTTCTACTTACGTCTTCCGATTCTCTGTAAAGCTCAAACGTCACTCTCAAACTTTTACTTTACAAGATTCTTATTTATTTAGTGTCCACCCGTATCGACTCCTTGCTCCTTTGGTTCTATATCTGTGTACTATTTTTCCCTCTCACGGATAAAAAGAATAAAGTACGTACGAATGGTTCGCAACGCTTTCTCCTTTTGTACATGTTGTTGATTTACGGAAGGGCTGCGAAGCGGTTGGCTGATCGACGGTTGGCTGAAACACGTAGTACGTATTCGGAGGTACATTGTTTTAAGCGCGTTAATCGAAACTACATCTTCTCTTCTTGTTCTCGTTGCGAGTAGACAAATTTTCAACCGAACCGATCAATGTTTATCGTTGTACAGAAGCCTCGAAGATCGAGCCGAATGCTTGTTTGTAATTTTATTCGCTTGGTACGAGCTGCTATTTGCCGTTTCGAAAGCTTTCCTTCTCTTCTCTTCTCTTCTCTTCTCTTCACTCCTATCCTCCCCTCAAAGAATGTTGAATACTTTTTGAACCGAGTAACGAATGCACTTGGCTTTAACGCTTCCTTTTTCTTTGTCTCGTGTTCGCATGTTCGAATGTAACAACGCGGTGCAACACGCGACCGTCGTCTCCTTATCGTGTAATATAATTTATAACAAATTTACACCGGTGATGGAATTTATTTTGTTTGATGAAGTGCGCAAGAGGGAGCGAGCGAAAATGAGAGAGAGAGAGAGAGAGAGAGAGTGTGTGTGTGTGCGAGAGAATTGTCCTTCACCGCGCATCTTATTTAGACGTAGAATCACATTGTATGAATTGAAAATACACGATACTGACCAATTGCGTCTCTGTATGTCTGTTCACCCTTAGTGGACATGGACCAGCGTGTTGGACGGTACCGCCTTCTCTCAGACGGAGGAATGATAGATGTTTTGTGAGTTCATCGCCGATCATCCCCCTCTACGACATTCTCCGACATTGCTGTCGTTCGCGTATCGTATCGTACGTGCGAACGTTACAAACTCGTCTTTACTACCGTCTTTATTGTTAAGTCCATCGATGATAGTTTATCGATCGTGTGTCCTTTTCCCGATACACACTTTCGAATGTTGTTAGACTATGCATACTAGATCCGACGAGCGAAACAAATATTTATATATATATACATATATGTATATGTATATGTATACATGTCGATTTATTTCCGATTCGTTACTCTTTCAATGAAATACGCAACGCGCCAGCTGAAAGTTCTCCGATGACGAATGTCGCATCAGTCGAAACAAGTTCCAAGTCACTTGTATCCTATATTTGTTATTCTCATTGTCGGTAAATGTTAATACGATCGATGGTATTCCTTGCGTTCACTTACAGGCTGAGAAAGAAAGTGTGTTTATTTGAATGGACGCGTATGTATGTACACGGATCCAGATGGAATTGTACGATGTTGTAGAAAAAGAGAGAGAGAGAGAGAGAGAGAGAGAGAAAAGGCAAGATTATTTTCGTAACGTTAATAAGAAATTGTAAGCGTATGAAGAACGGTAACGACGAGAACTGTAGCGATGTCGGTAACGAGAAAGGTGTCGCTTCCTCCGTGATCGATTTCTTTCGAGCTTCTTTCTTTTCTTCCTCCATCGAAGAGATCCTCTTCTACCTCCCGTGCGACGAATCCCCCTCGATCTCGCTATTATAAGAACGTAAGTAACGAGAGGAAAAGAAACAAACGACTCGTCGTATAATGTTACGCGATGTAATTGCGAAAATGCGCTTCGACCATCGAATCGTACCGTTTGTAAATTATCCTACCGCTGCTGTCTGCCGGCAACGAATAACTACTCGTAGACTGAGTATTTTCGATACTCGTCGTATTCGTCGAGGAGTAAATCGATTCGCGAGAAAGACGAGCTCCAGTTGTCGGAGCTCTGGTGGATGTTTTTCAATGAAACGTTTTGTACAAGCGCGAATAGTTTTTTTTTTTTTTTTTCTTTTTTTTTCTTTATTCACGGACTGGAAAACGTCCTCTTGGTCGAGTACGCGAGAGATACGAAAAGAGTTTTCCGAGAACGCGAGTATCGTTTCTGACGCCGTCCTTTCCTAACTCATAGCTTGTAGCACGTCGCGATACGATATATACGTATAATCTGTAAACTCGGTGCAACTGGACGTTTTTTCCTTTTTTCATTCTCTATTTATTTTTTTGATCTTTATTTTATTTTCCATTTCGAACGTTTCCGTCGACTTTGGTTCGTTCTCTTTTGCACTACCTCACGTCAGTCGCGATCGTTTGCATAGATCTTACAATGAACGGTGACACCTAGACGAGAGGCTATCTCCTTGAATTCGTGTCCGCGAACGTTTCACTCGTATCTCGTCGCTCGTTGATGTGTAACGTACTAGCGTAAGAGAGTATGAAATTTCGATAGGATTAGTTAGAAATACGATATAGGTATGCGTAGATCGGTACGCAATTTTTCCGACGAACGCGTCGAAGAGAGCGCGCTACGGAGTCTGTGTATCCGTAATGTCGTCATCACTTTGTTCGACTTCTTCTGTTCGCCATCGAAACGAGGTTCTCGCGAGTGAAAGAAGCGTGCGTGTGAATGCGAGAAATAGTTGGAGAAACGAGCGTCGTGAATCGTAGAAACGGGATTAGTAAATTTACCTAGATCTCTCCTCGCGATTACTCTCTACACTTTTTAATCGGGTAAAAAACGAGAAACGGACCAGGTAAACTTACTAAACGCGTTTATTGCCACCGAAAATGATGGCATACGTGCGTCGTATGTATGATATTGTTACTTCGTGTGACGTAGACGCTTCTCGAACATATTTTTTCTTGTACGAAGCTCATGGATACCGTTTTATAAGTGAGACACACACACCTCTTGAAATTAACTTTTATATGATTCATGCGGAATGTTCAAAATATAAATAAGATGCATTATTTTCTCTGTGATATTGTATATACGAATAATGACTATCCAGATTTCGCCCATTTCAGACTAAAGAATAGAGAGGTCCGAGTATCGGAGGACGCAAGCGAACACCGCATTTTTCATCTATTTTCTTTCTCATTCATTCGCTTCCGCTCTATGTGTGTTGCTCCCCTCCTCTTTCTTTTTCATTTTTTTCTTCTCTCTCTCTCTCTCTATCTCTATTCTCGTCTCTCGACCATCTCTAATTTTCCCATTTTAACGATCGTTTTTGTTTGTTCCTATGAAACATCCTAGGAAACATGCTGCATACGGTAGGAAACGAGGAAAACAGAGATCCTTGCCAATCGCATTCGCAGAGATTTAAATTCTTTTACGCAGGTACGCATCGCATACATACATACATACACACACACACACGTTACCTTACGCGATTTCACGCTGACTCTGCTTACAGGGGAGTCGACGTACTTGTGACATTGAAACTATAGACCCGGTCCATCCAACTGCGATGTTCATCGTTCGATCACGGGTGAATCGATCGATACTCGACGCACCGTGTCTGCGCCTGCCACGCGTCGCAGACGCGCATCTGCCTATTCTTCCCTCTTCCCCTACTCTCTCTCTCTCTCTCTCTCTCTCTCTCTCTCTCTCTCTCTCTCTCTATGTTATCCGTCTTTTAATTTCGAGACGAACGTTCCTCGTTGCAAGTTTTCGCGCGTCGTCTGTACCTGGTACCGATGCAAATTGTTGGCTCGAGAACGGAGAAGAACTTTTTTATACTCGCGATTATTTGATTCGCTTCGAGCCTTCGAGCGGCGATGGATTTGCACGGGCGTCGAGCGAATATCATTATTTTATAATTGCACTAGAATGTAGTTTGCGTTTTATATTATTTTTTAATCGGCGAAAACGAGTCGAATTCTCCGCAAGTTGATTGTACGCGCGGTAAAACTAGCGATTGTACATAAATTGTTGTTAGATGCGTTTCAAGAATGAAAGAGAAGAGAAGAAATGGATGGTTCACGGTTCGAAGGGCGAGCCGTTTTCCGGACGCGCGCTCTACACTCTACCGGAAGCTTTACTGGGGCCAAGAAATCTGTCGGTGAACGTCGCCGGATCGTGTCATCGAGGGATGAAACGTATCGTAAATGTAGTTGACGGTCGTCGTCGTAAGATCTATTTATAAGAATTTCAATGTTCTGAACACACCAAGTACAAAATAACACGAGCAGATCTCAAACGTTTCGAAATAATTGCGTTCGATCTTTTCCGAATACGTATCGGAGGTACAAGATGGTGGTCGGTTACACGATAGTTGTGGAGTACGTAACGCGGAGTACGTTTGAAAGAAACTATATTTAAAGATGTAAAGGGAGAAAAAGTATCGTACAATACAAAGGTAGAAGAGTTCTGATTGAGGCGTGATACAGAATTGGTTTTGGCATCGAGTAATAAAATTGGATCGGATCGCGATTCGAGAATCCGTTGAAAGCAAGCGGTTGGTAGCAGCGGGGGAGGGGCCGTTTCATTTACTACCTTCCTCCTCTGCCTCGTCCACCGCGACTGAAACCACCTCTACCTCGACCGGCGACCTTTCCCTTGGGCGGCGGAGACTTTGGTCTGAGCGCTTCGATACGTTCGGTACAGCCGGTGGTGATTTGATTATTGGCGAAGTAGCTGGTGTAGAGGTCCGCGTTGAAGTTGGTGTTGGTCAGCTCGGGGCCAACGGTCAGCCATCCCGGTCGAATGGTGCTATCTCGGCCGAATAAGTGCAACCTGCCGAGAAGACTCGGTGTAGCGGTCTCTAATTCTATTCGCGTCTTTCTCGCGTCTTTCTCGCGTCTGCCTTACCGTCGCCTGCCGAGGCAAAAGTGTTCGATTATGTGAAAGATCTCGACCGGTTTCTCAATGGAACCGTACTCGGGCTCCTCCGATATGATCAGGTCGATATCGACGTTGGCGTGAATGAAATCTCCGTCCGTCGATCGTCTGACGGTTCCCTTGATGCCCATCAGACAGTGTTCTTTCGTCCTCTGAAGAACGGCTTTACTGTCCAGATTCTTACTGTGGCCAGGATTATCGATGTTGGTGCGAATCCAGCATATGTCTTCGCATCGTCTGAAACCCCATTTCCGAAGACAAAAACGTCCCATATCTAATCCGTCGCTACTACCGCACCAGAGAAATACGAAGCTTCGATTGGCCGCCACTTCGCCGATATCTAATTCCATTATCTACGAAGTTGTTTTTAATGCGCGGGTTGCGAACATCCGCGCGTCTCTCTCTCTCTCTCTCTCTCTCTAGCATTTACTCACCTGATCCCAATTCCATAGTTGCACGTTCGTAGCTCCGCAGGTACGCTGATACTCCTCCAACGGTGGCTCGATTAAAATCACGTCAAACTTGCAATTCAGTTCCTTCAGATTGTACGCGAGCAAATCTGTCTTTAGATACATCGGCGGAGTCGCGGTTTCCGCGATCAAATCGTCCTTCAATTTGATCAGCTCTCGTAATTTCGGGTATTCCTCGAACCTGTCCGCCAGACCCACGTCCCTGATAAAATTCTGCGGTCGCTGACCCGTGTCGATAAAGTGTTGACAATAATCGTTGTGCGGATTCGACGATTGCGTGCCCTTCGGATCGAAACGACAGCCATCGTTAAAGCTCGCTCGCGGCCAGTGCAAGAAAGAGAAGTCAACGAGAGATGATCGCCTTACCTTCAAAAACGTCGACGAATCTTTGTAGACGATCTCGTCGGTTGGAATTGCCTCGTTCTTTGAATCTTTCACTCCGTTCTCCGATTTTTCCGTTATCGATTTCAGCCTCTTTTTCTGCGTGTCCTCGATATCCGTCCCAAGAATCTGTCGTAGCTCGCCCACGCTCGCGACACCTAACTGCGTGCACAAAGGAAGAAGAGGAAAGAAAATCTTTCGGAAACTCGAGAAACTCGCTCTCGAGACAGAGAGAGAGGGAGCGCGCATAACCTCAACAATGCAAGATCGCATTCTCACCGTTTGAGCGAGCAATTTCTTGCGTTTCTGCGAACGTTCACGAAGCGTTTGAAGCATTTTTCATCGATGATCTCGTCCGTTTCCGTTAGTCGACGAAAAGGTTATCACGGTGCGCACCGTTCGACTGTTCACCACGCGGTATGAACCTTCGAGAGAGACGCGCGTTTCCAACGATCGAATTTGAACGTCTCTCGTTCGAATCGACGGAACAAGTTAAATTGATACGTATTTCACGGTAGATCGCCGATAATCCGTTCCCGTTCGACACGAATTCTCCAAGTAAAAACAAAACAACGCACACGCGCACGCCATCTTGCAATCGAGAAAAGTTGTCGGTGCCTCGCGAACGACCTCTCGCGGGATTTCGCTCGACGATTACGAACTAAGCGCTCGCTTAGTGCCCGTTTACATGCACGCTCGGGATTTACTTTGGAGCGATATTCGAAAGTTGTTGTTCGTTTTTGGGAAATTCGACTCCTTATTTCTAGCGTATGGTAATACGAAAGAAAGACAGCGAAAGTTAGACGCGAATCGCGCGCGTCGTGAAAGCGTAACTCGGGGAAAATAAAATAGGCGAGATAACGTATGACGGTCGAGTAACGCGCGGAGCGTTTCACGGCCGATGTCTCCGCGAGACGCGTAAAATTTGGAAAACGGAATTTCGGATCGATGTCGTCGATCGTTGTCGAGGACGGGGACACGCGGAGAATACGGTGGAGAGTATTCTCGGTGAGTATTCTCGAGCAGGCGGAGGAGAGGGGGCAGTTGGCGGGCAGGAGCGAACGGAAAATGGAAAATGGAAAGCGATCGGGAGGGATCGTGGAATAATTCGGCCGGGAGAGAAAGGATGCATTGTTTTGGGCCGGGGGGGGCAATCGACGCGGCATGAGTCACGTAGACGCGTGTAACGAATCGACGAAAACAATTTTTTGCCCGCGTTCGCTGACACACGCCGGCCGTGTAGGAGCGAGAAGGAAGCGTTGGCGAAGGGAAAGGCAAATGACAGAGGTGGTCTCGAGCGGATCGAGTCGGGGTGTGTAGAAAAAGCGGTGCGGGGCGCTCCGATTGGTCGATCGTTCGAGCCTCTTCCACGAAATCCGTCTCGAATTCGGAGAAATTGGCGGTGCCCGCGGTACCGCTCACCGGCATCCCTTCAGCCGCCGTTTGCGGTCTCGCTCTCTCGCTGCTGCTCACTCGCACCGCTGCCAACCGATCTGCCGCGCACAGTCGTTGGCCCTGGACGGTCGCGACAACCCGCAGCCCACGCGATACGTAAACGGTAAATGGATTATCGAATCGATGCGACCGCTTCCGGTCGCTTCTACCTCCTCCTCCTCCTCCTCAACTTGCTTGCTTGCTTGCTTGCTTTCTCAGACAACGAAACTTCGACTTCGAGTCGTAGCCGAGAAGGAGGAGTTTCAATTTGGACAGAATGAGACCCGACGAGGTGATACAAAACGAGCGAAGGGCGACCGAGACGATGTCCGAAACGTCGGAGGGCACGGTGACGACCAGCGTTTCCGGTAAATCCGGCTTCGAGAGTCGCGAGGAGCTGCGCGACATCGCGGCCGTGCTCGGCATCAACAATCAGGACGACCTGCACCAAGAGAGATTTCGGGTTGATCGCCGGAAATTGGAGCAAATGCTTTTGGGTGAGTCTCTGTCTATCGATTCTAGACCGATATTTCACCGTTTAATTAAACGGAGATCGTCTGTTTGTAAACCGAATTATATGGTTGCTCGCGATTAGACGCGAGTTTATTTTCATCTACGATCTACCGACACCACTCGCGGTGGTGGTTACTCGTATTTACCATTCCGAACTGGAATCGCGCGAATCGAGTAAATACGACCGATAAATGGTACGATTATCCTCGGCTCGTTCGTTGGTACGCGTCGCGATCGACGATTTTTATTTTTGTCGATCCGAAAATGTCCGGGTTTTCGCGCGCGGCTACGTCGAATGCCAAAAAGAGGAGAGCGAGGTCGTTGTACCCTAACGGTACACTTTTCTTTGTTTACAGGTGATAACGATGTACCGAAGCCAGCGGACACATTTTTTCATAACGTAAGTCGCCCTCCTCGACGCCTTCTTCCGTTCCTCTACGCGTATCTGATCGCGTTTACGATTGCAACGATTTTCGCGCCGGTGGAGGACCGATGGTACGGGAGACGAGAATACGTAACGCGTATACTACGCGCTTATCCTTATCGTTGACACGTTGCGTAAAAGGGGATCTGGGAATCGTGCACCGTTCGATTATTTATAGAACGTCTTTTATTCCTATACGTGGATCCCCGCTCGTTACTCGGTCGGAAACGTGGAAAACGGTACTTTAGGTATATATATTTCCAGTGGAATATTTGTGTCTCGATCGGTCGTTATCGCATTTTCGCTACCGTTGCGACACGTGACGACGGGTGTTTATCGGCACGCACGCACGCACGCACACACACACACACTCTCTCACGCTCTCTCGTTCAGTCCAGGCGAAAACGTACGACGTTGCGTTACGTTTCCAGATGATCGGAGAGTAGATCGAAACGTTGCATCCGTGCCGATGCGTCGCCGCATACGGACTGGCCACTTTTCTCCGACCGTAATCCGCTTTGGAGTTATAGGTAGGTGTCCGAGTTACGTATGCATAGAGGAAAGGCCGAAAGAAAGGGCAAGAATAGGCGGAAATTGCGGTTAAACGAGCAGCGATGCTTACGAGATGTAGGTATATCTACACACGTATATGTACATTGATCGATGCAGTATCCCGGTTTCGCGTAGATTCACGCGAGGCGGCGATTCCACCGAACGGCCGACCGTGAAATTTTCCGGCCTTGTTACTTCCACGTATTCGTCCGGTCTCGTTTACCTGTAACTGGGATAAGAGAGAACGCGTTGTTCGCTCGTTTGCCAAACGAGTCGAAGTTTGACAGGTGAATCGTATCGTTGATCGAGAGCGGGTGCAAGGAACTACCTGTTCCCGTGCGGGCGAGCCGTTGCTGTTCGAATCGGCGGCGGCGGCGGCGGCGGCGGCGATGCTGGTGGTGGTGACGGTGGCTGCTGCGATGGTGGGCTAGATGTTCTGTTGGCCGACGTCTAAGAGTAAGCAGTATATAGGTGCGTAGGTATGTACATCTAGCGGAGGGACGAAGGCGGTCAGCAACGTGACGGCGCGGCGCGGTGCGGCGCGGTGCGGCGCGGTGCGACGCGGCTACGAGTGGGAGGCGGTTCACCGAGCCGTCCCGTTACATTATCCGCTGTTAGTCAGTCAGTCGTGCCAGCGATCCGGACGCGGTAAAAACGGGACACGAGCCGAGAGGAAAGAGGACGCGTCCGTTCGAAAGCAGTTGGCTCGTTGTTACTCTCGCGCGACACCGTCGTCGTTTGTCGTCGGAGTCGCGTCGCGTTGCCTCGCGGTGAAAGCCGGTGTTGCGTCTTCCTGGTTGCGCGTTTCAACGGGACTGGAGGATTGTGCGCGCGGAGAAAAGTGTACGCGAGCCAAGCCCGTTTCGAACGGGCGGGTAGGCCGGTAGTAGTGCTTCGAGTGAAAGGAAACCTTCGAAAGAATCCTGTGTGAATAACGTTTCGTGGCAAAAAGCGCGAACCAGAAATCGACTGGTTAGTCGGTATGAAGTGAACGGATTACGCGAAAGAGACGACGTTCCACGGGTCTCGATGATCGCGCGGCAGTGAAAGTACGTCACGCGAACCAGTCGCCCCTATCTCCCTCTCTCTCTCTCTCTCTCTCTCTGCCTGGTTCGAGATTCGATTTTGCTTCCTTATCGCGGCGAATAGATCGTCGCGTGGCGAAATAATGTCTCGTCGGTGAGATCTCGGACATCCGCGCGCTTAGATCGCGATTTCTCATCGCCGTTGATTCATCGACGACGATTCGCGGTGGCCAACTTGAACGACGAACGAACCAGGATCGATACCGATCGAAACAACACCACCACCACCACCGGCACCGCCGCCGCCGCCACCACCACCACCATCACCACCACCACCACCACCACCACGAGCACCACTACTACCAGTCGACAACGATGACCGTGGTAATGTTCAATGTTCGAACGTGTCAGCGATTTCGATAAATTAGCCGAGATTTGGTGATTTTCTGCTGGTGACCGTGCGCAAATCTATCGGATACGATTACCGATCGGGAGGCGCGATTTAATTTTCATTGAATCATTCGATTGCAGGTTATGGAGGAAACAAACACCTTCGTTACGTGGCCGTCTCGGCTGAAGATCGGAGCAAAGTCGAAGAAAGGTAAGACCGCGCGTGCGCGCGAGTCCGTACGTTCAACGAAACGCGCATTCGCGGTGGCCGCGAGCGCGCTTCGTCGTTCGACGAACCTGAATCCTCGCTTCGAAAGCTCGATCGAATCGAACGAGATCGCGCGCGCGTACGTACGCGTTACCGTCCGCTAGAAAGTACGTGCCGCGAGTCAAACACCCGGAAACGATGCGCCGCATCGCGCCGCACCGCTACCTACCTGCGCGCCTACAGGTTCGACGACTCGACTCGGTCGACCTTCGTTTCTCTTTCCGCGTCTCCTCTTTTTACGCTAATTAGAGCGCATTCATCATTAATCGAAAGTGATTACGAAACCCACGACTGGCGTGCTCGGTCAGGTAAAATGCAACCGGGTCCGCTTCTAACGAGCAACGTCCGGTATCTGCCGCGTACGCGTCCGCCACGAAATTCGACTGGCTCGCGCTCGATGGTGACCTTTCCTACCGTTCGATCGCCGTGGAAACTTTTCGGTGATTCATCCCTTCCTCGTGACTTCCGAACAGCTGTTCGCTGTCTACTCCACCTCCTACTTCTCCTTCGTACGCTTCCATCGAAGAAGAAACCCATCCGGTATAAATATCTTTTCTAGCCGCCCACGCGAACAGAAAACTCGTTTCCCCGGCAATTAGATATCGCCGCGAAAATCGTACCAGCCGCTATCTGAAAACGTTTCGCTTACGATTTAACGAGCCGGCAAACGCGGAACCAGTCACCGCGCGACACTCACGACGTTCGAGTTATTCCACTTTCGAGTTTTTAAAAGCGTTCCGCGCGCGAGGTCAGTCGTATCCGCCTATTCCCCTTCGACGCGATCGATCGATCGATCGATCGATTTCGAACGTACATGCGTACGTCGAGACGCGAACGCGGAACGCTTGTCCGTCGAGGACGGTTCATCGGTGTTACGTAACCCACGTAGTGAATCGGACCATCGAAAATGATTCGCGCACGGAAAACGGTCGATCGCGATCGATTCGTCTCGGTCGAGTACACGCAAGCTGGCATTTAATAGGTTAGAAGAGAACGCACGCACGCACGCACTCGCGACGGAGATTCGCAATCTATTTCTGGGTCACCGTTTCGATTCGGGCCGAGTTTTCTCCTCTTAGCAACTGGCTTGATCGCTTTTCCTCTCTCTCTCTCTCTCTCTCTCCGTCTCTCCCTGTTCCTGCTATTTTTAAGCGAATTCGTCGACGGGTATCGATCTGTCCGGAAAGACTCGTTTCCACGTTACGAACGGGCCGTTGTTCTCGCATGCTCTCGCGGCAACGTGCGTCGAGTTGGCGCGGCACGAGAGAGAGGAACGCTATGCGTATTATGCTATGCGTGCCATGTAGAGTAAACGGCGCACCTAGTTTCATCTCGGGATAGACAGCCGCTCGAAAGGATAACGCATCGTTGTGTCGTTGCATAATTCGGTTGGTCGGTGTTTTGCAGATCCACACATAAAGGTCGCGGGTCGACCAGATGACGTGCGAGCTGCGAAGGAGAAGATAATGGAAATTTTGGACACGAGGGTAAGCAACGGCGTCCTTTCTTTTCTTCTCTCTCTCTCTCTCTCTCTCTCTCTCTCTTCTCCTTCTTCGCGATCGGTTTCGTTCGACTCGCGAACGACTCGCTGGTCGAACGGAAAAGAGCGATAAGAGGAGCGCGATCGCGCGATGTCGTCGCGGACGATTTGCTGGTTTTTACCGAAACGTTACGTCATGAACGAGGAACGAGATTAGCTGCGACCTCGTCGAACGACGTTCGAGTTTTCGCGCAACCGCGCGAACCTTTCCTCTCCTACGGATTATGTCCAGGTAATCCGTCGGACGATAACGTGGAAAACTAACGTGGAACGAACGGTATCGGGGGCCGCGTAAACGCGCGTGGCCGCGGAATGGAAAGGGCGCGGTGGAAAGGGACCGACGACGCGTAGGGGAACAGGCTATTCTATTTATATAAGCGAATTCTCCGGCGAGAAAGCGAGACGTACCGTTGTCTGGTACGAATCCGTTTCCCAGCTGATGCGCCTCCCTACGCGATCACAGACAAAAAGAGAGAGAGAGAGAGAGAGAGAGAGAGAGAGAGACGCGTACAAAGCGCGAAAGTGCAAAAGTCAACGCGCGTCGCGGTTTCTTCGAGTGTTTTTCCGTCGAGAATCATCGTTTCGTTTTCCGTTGCAGCAAAGTAACCGAGTAACCATGAAGCTGGACGTTAGTTACACCGATCATTCGCACATTATCGGGAAGGGTGGACTAACGATCAAACGTGTCATGGAGGAGACCGGATGTCACATCCATTTTCCGGACAGCAATCGAAGCAATCATCAGGAGAAAAGCAATCAGGTGTCCATCGCCGGCGAGATGGAGGGCGTCGAACGTGCTCGCGCTCGCGTCAGGGTAAGTTGGCCTCGTTCGTCGGCCCCCGTCACGGATTTCGATAACGATGGATCGGTTCGTTTCCCCCAGAATCTTACGCCGCTGATATTTTCGTTCGAATTGCCCATCATGGGAGCGTCGCAAACGGTGCCGGACTCGACGTCGCCGTACGTGGTGAAAATTCAACAAAAGTACAACGTTCAAGTGATGTTCCGTACGCGACCCAAGTTGCACGCCACCTTGGTCGTGGTTAAGGGCTGCGAATGGGAGGTGTCTCAAGTGAAAGAGGCGACCGTGCTTCTGATTCACTACATGTGCCAAAACTTAGCTGTAAGTATCGTCCGGTGTTTCGTCGGTTCGTCGATTCGTCGATTCGTCCTAAGAGATCGCCGAATCTCGCCTCGTTTCTACAGAGTCAAATACAAGTACAAATGTCGATGGAGATATCGCCGCAACACCACAGCATCGTGTTGGGAAAGCAAAGCGGAAACTTGAAGATGATCATGCAACGCACCGGCACTCAGATAATGTTCCCCGATGCCGGGGATCCGAACATATCCAGCTTGAAGAAGAGCAGCGTCACGATCACCGGTGGTATCCACAACGTTTACTTGGCTCGGCAACAGCTGGTGGTAGGTCCTTCCTTTCCTTCGTCGCACGAGCCGCGCTAAATTTTTCCTTCGTTCAGGGTTCCCTGCCCCTGGTCCTGATGTTCGATCTACCCGAGGACTCGATGTCCTCCGTCGACACCGAGAACATTTCCCAGCTGATGCAATCGTTGGACGTGTTCATAAACGTCCGACACAAACCGAAACAGAGCACGCTTTCCGTGATCATCAAGGGAATCGAGCGGAACGCCAGCAACATTTACGAAGCGAGGAAACAGCTTCTGGGCCTGGACGAGCCCCGAGTGTTAGCCGAGATACCGGCCACTTATCACATCCCGAACGCCGGTAGCATCTTTCAAGGGAACTCCAGCAACGGTTCCAGTAAGTCTGCGATAGTTTCGCCATTTCGATTTCGTACGCGTTACCGAACGAACGATCGTTGGTTCAAGGTCCGAACAACCTGCTCGGCAATCTGTCGGACAACACGTCGAACGTCTTGACGGTGAACACGCAGAATCCTCCGTACTGCGTCTCGCCCGTGCCCCATTCGCCGAATCCGTTGGGTCTCTCCCCGCACTGGGGCTTGCCATCGATACCGTCCATGTTCTCGCCATTGCCGCTTCATCACTCCTACCCTTATCCGCATCTTAATCATCTGTTGACCACGCAGCACGCGATGCACAACAACGCGATACCTCCTCCTCATCATCATCATTCCCATGGTCTGCAGAACCACGCTTTCACCGGTATCGGACAACTTCATCCGAACCTGCCGACCGGTTTTCACAGTATTCACGGGCTGAACGGTAATTCGTTGACCGACAGCAAAGAAGGCAGCGGTAAGTTTTTACTCTCGCTTTTATCATCTCCGTTCTTACCTTCGCGTTCATTCGATTTCTCTCCGCACGATCGCAGCCTATTCGTCGTTGAGCAGCGTCTCCAGTTCTCTATCTAGTCCAGCTATCAGTCCTCGCAACATATCGCCGGTGAATCCTACCGAGACTAGTCCCAATTTAGGTGAGTAGAAGAGTGGACGGTCGAAGCGGACGCGGACGCGGTAAACCGTGTGGTATCCGTTTCGCAGATTTGTCCAGCATGCTGTCCGATCTGTCGGTGTCGGATCGTCGAGCGCCCGGTTGCGAGAAGAAATCGCTCGAGATGGCCGCGCAACAAAATCTGACGCCGTTCGATTACGAGCAGAAGAAAATGTTGGCGGTGAAAGCGGTCCAGACGAAACCGAGTTCCAACGACTATCGCGTGCCTACTTCCGCTTGGTCCGGCTACGGACTCAGTCAATCCATTCCCCCCCTAAGTACGACCGACTTGAGCAAGGTGAGCGCGTGTGAGCAATTGCTAGAGAGGAGAGTAGAGAGATTCCGTTTGCGAACATTTCTAGGAATTGACCACCACCTCCCATCCGTCTGATTTGTGGAAGGAACCACCAACGACGCCCGTCTTCACCAGAGAGATCGACTTTGGAATCGGCTCCGGTAAAGATCGCGTCGGACAGATCGGCATGAGCTCCAATTACATGGACCACACGCCCACTTCGCATCTGAACAAAATCACGTCGCATCGATACAACGATTTGACCAGCATGTTGACCAGCGTTGGACTCGAGAAATACATTCGTGAGTAGAGTAGAGAATCGAGCTATCCGACCGTGTTTCATCCCGTCACACGCGCCGCTTCTTTTCTGTTCGCTAGGCCTGTTCACGTCTCACGAGGTGGACATGGCTACGTTTCCTTCGCTAACGGAGAAAGATCTCTGCGAAATCGGGATAACCGCTTGGGGTGCGAGGCGTAAAATAATGCTGCTAATCGCTGGTACGTAGCCGCCGCCGCCGCCGCCGCCGCCGCCGCGACGTTCCGCGGCTTAGTTTTCATTCCCGTTGTCGGTCGATTTTTTCAGAAATGAACAAACGGACCAGTCCATTCTGCGGCAGCGCGGCTCCCGGCGCGGAACGCAAAACGACCACGTCAACGACTTCGTCGTCGATGGACAAGTGCAATTTGGATACCAAGTGGTAACGATTCGTCGAGAACGGAACAGCGTCGTACTTAAAAGTTGTCGCGTTTTCGAGATACCGGAACGAGAAATCGAAATCGTATCACGCGGGCCCCCCTTCGCCGACTCGACGGTAGGATCAAGATATAATTAGCGTGTTAGTAAAAGCTCCAGGCACCGAAAGAATAGGCGGATGGTTCTTTTTGTGATCGAGGACCGTTTGCGCTATTTTCTTTTTTTTTTCTTTTTTTTTTTCTTTTTTTCTCTTTTTCTCCTCTTCGATTTTGTTTCCCCTTTATCCACAGTCCTCGATTCACCCGGTCGAAAGGTGCCTTAGGTTAAGAAGCTCGTTACTACTTTCGTTCCGTTCACTTTTTCTCTCTCTTTTTTTTTTCTTTTTTTTTTCTTCCTTTTTTTCGTTTTCTCTCTACGTTTCTAAGAGTGTTTCCATCTTTCGCGCGTTCGCGAGACAGTCGAGAAATCGATGGTTTTCGCGTTGCTTTGTCCGTGAAGCGTGAAACGCGATGCTCCGAGAATAGTATCGTTCGACGCGTTGCATCGTTGTATATGCTTTAGTTGTATAACGGTGAAGAGTTCGTGATGCGGTTGAACGATAGGCGTAGAGTGTAGCGTAAGTAAGTAAGTTGGTGATAACGGTTCGGTTCTAAGCGTGGAAAGCCCGGGTTCATACGCGACGGGCGAAAAAGGGACGATGTCCCGTGCGTTCGGCGACTTTTCATCTTAGCGAAGTTAAAATATTTAATCTCGACTAAGCTCGAAAAATACGGCGGGACGAGTTTCGAGGGTTCGTTCCGCCTGCTCTTTCGAGTTTTACAAAGTAATCAAGTATTTATTATTCAGCCGCGAAAAACGTCGAACGCGCGTCGAGCATTCGCGAACGATGTTTCCTCCGAGCGAATCGAAGGGGACGCGATTAACGAGAGACCTTGAACGGTGTTCGGTTCAGCTGGACGATCGACGCAACAACGCTATCCAAACGATTACTTCTTTTCCGTTTTCTATTTTCTACTCTAGTTAGCATAGTTTCTTTCTTTCTTTCTTTCTTTCCTTCTTTCTTTCTTTCTTTCTTACATTTCGTTCCACGTACTCGCATATTTCGCGATAGCTAGTTCGCGCAGCTGCCAAGCTGCTCGCTACGACTGACAATAATATTCAAGGTGCGAGCGTATCTCGGAACATTTGGTTAATCGCGATCGAGAGACAGAGAGAGAGAGAGAGAGACGATCGGACCGTCGATGCGGCCAGCGCGTATCCGTTTCTCTTGTCGCTTATCGAGAAACAAATTTCAAAGACATTACCGCAGCGGAACTTCCCGAATCAATGCCTAACGAGTCGAACGATTTTACCGTTGAAAGTTCTTGACTAAGTCTCTTGTGAAGTCTTTTTAAGTATAAATTATTATTGTTTTTGGGTGCGGCAGCACAAAATCGCGTGCTTGGAAATGTTCGAATTGTCAGAGAAATTTAACGCATACCACGGTATGCGTGTATGTACGAGTGTGTGCATGGTGCGTGTGAATGCTGTCTCCGCGAGCGTTTTTGTTTCTCGTGTTCCTGTTGAACGGTGATCGTTTCTTTGATAAACGGAAGAACCCTCGGTTCGTTGCTTTTTTTTTTTTTTTTTTTTCTTTTCTATTCGATCGTTGCAACGGTCGGATAATAGAAATTGTTGTACTCTAGCGTGCCTTTGTAACGGAGAATCATCGTGTCTTTTTTTTTTTCACGGTAACGATGGAACGTCGCGAAAGCGTTCGATCGTTGTTTACGATGAAAATCTTCATCTATGGCCGTAAGATTCCTCTCGACGCGAGTCCATTCGTTTCTTGTATGTTTTTTCTCGTTTTCGCGCTGCGCGATATTCTTGTACGATCGACAAGTGCTCGACAATATTTTTTTTTTTTTTTTTTTTTTTTTTTAGACAAGTGCGTCACATTGTTCTTCGATGTTCCTATTATTAAAAGAAAAAAGAAAAAAAGGTAAAAACAAAAAAAAGAGAAGGAAGAAAAAAAATATATACAACACACACACACGCGCGCGCACACATATGCATATATATATATATATTTTTTAATACGTGTATGCGTGTGGCATGTCGCCTAATTTTGCACGATTGTGCGAACCAACTAGCTGTTACGAAAATTAGAATTAAAGAAAAGAAGAAAAGCGAAATATTGAAACGACGATAGGTAAGGACACGACAGCGAGATATCGAACATCTAGCGATCGAACGCATTACGGTACGTGACTTCTCTGCCTCTCTCCACCTGTTTCGTACTCCGTAGCTAAAAAGCTTTTCTCTACCAAGGATGGACCTTCCTCGAGTTATTCCGTTTCCATAGGCGCCAACTAATAATATACCACGTACCGTATTGCCTCGAAACGTTAAGTGCTTTATCTCGTACACTTGGCCGATGCGATCTCGCGTTTCTTTCGACTCGGAAAGAATAACGTATATCTAAGATTGTGATTCGATGTAGCTTTCATTAGTGCCTATAAGAGTCAAAAAATATTCTTACCACGATCAACAGACCTAGTATTAAAATGGAATGTGGTACAGACAGAGAAACATAGAAGAGCGCGCGTTTGTATGTATATCTCAGGTGAGCATACAAGGGTAAAGGTGTGCTCGCACGCGCGATACATTTTTAAGACAACGAAACGATCCGTAGGTCCGCGAGCTGCGATGCGAGCGCGCGTACGTTTGGTCGTTGAAAAGAGTTAGTTGGGTGGTCGTTGGCGAAAACGAAAAAGGAAACATTCCACGAACGAAGATTGGTAACGCGAAGATTTTGTAGGCGCGTAAACGAGTACCACCGGGCCGAGTGTACGCGAAAAGGAAAGTGGTTTTCGATAAGCGTGCAACGATATTTTTATACGACAATATATCCACGGTTATTTCGATAGACAACGAATTATCGTTTCGTTTCGAAGGGAACGCCGCGAGTAAATAGAAATGTTGCGTAAAAATGAACGAATAAAATTTTGTATCGTTATTTTTAATAAAAAGAAACAGAGACAATGCAGAGAGACGGATTGGTGCGTAGCGTCAAGGTATACCGGTGGCGGTCGGTGAAGACGGAGGTTGGTAGGTTGTCAGGTTTCGAGCGCAGAGCGGCGCGTCGCATCGGAAACACCGAAACTGGTCCATCGCGGCGAAGTGAGCGGCCAGACAGTAGTAGCAAAAGAGGTGCTCGCAGCCGGCGTGCACCGGCAAAATCGGAGTGTCGGCGCAATAGGCGCAGTTGGTGCCTGGATCCATCGTCGGAGGCGTGCGTCGCGCGTCCGCGCGTCTCTTCGCGTACGCGAACAACCTTCTGGTCGCGTGCTTCAGGTAGTGGAAGTTGAGCATGGGCAGGCAGACGGTGAATAATTCCATCAGACCGTGCCAGAGCAGCTCTCTGGTCATGTACGAGTATCCGATGTTCCTGGGCTTCTGAGTGCTCGTGGAGCGGCTCGCTATTCCGAGCAAATATTCGATCACGCGCGGCTGAATCCCCCGATTCAAGAATATCAACGAGTTTACGAACTCGAGCAGCTGGACCGCGTTCGCGAAACGTTCGACGTACCGGGTGTATCTCGAACCGGCACCGCCGCGCTCGCATAGCTTATCTCTCGCGTACGCCGGGCCGATGGTTAAAATCAAGTACAGGATAGACTTTGCTCCGGTGATATTCTCGTAATGCAAATTGACCAGTTGCTGGCCAAAGGTCGACTTTCCGTGGCGCAGCGAAAAATGCCAAATGCAATACTTGAGAATCGCGTCGATCTCGGGCTGCCATCGATCGATTTTCTCGATCGGTTGATACTCGGTGACCCGCTTCGCTTGACTCCTCAGCACTTTGTAGATCTCCTGGTCCAGCGAGGCCGCGTCGATTTGATTGATACGCGAGACGTAGCTGCTCGCCATCGTTACCGGCAGCAGGAATGTGGAATCTGGTGGCGTGCGGTCGGCCGCGAAACGGCGGAGGAACGTAACAGCGCATCCAAACGTGACGCGTCGCGCGACGGAATGGCGCAAGGTCGTGGTCGGCGATCGTGGTCGAGGAAGCGATTATTTTCGTTGCAGTGCGATCGCGTAGTCGTCCGCGGGCTGAACGGGGCTGACCGGCCGAGCTGAACGATTCGTTTCCGTTTAAAAACGGTGACCGAAGTGGATTCGCGAACGGGGTTCGAGTAGAACGCGTACGACGACGAGTTTCAACTGGCAGGAGGTCGAACGCGCGTTCCGCGGTACGCGAGTTTCTCGGACGTTTCACGATTTTCCACGATTTTCCACCTGCCAGGTCCCGAACGACAAGAGGAGGAATCGAGTTAAAGAAACGAGGAAAAGCGAGGTTAGGAGAACAAATCTCTATCTATGTAGGACGATAGCGTTGTCGAGGCGAGGCGAGGCGAGGCGAGGCGAAGAGAGGCGGGGCGCGAGGCGAGGCTAGGCGGGGCGAGGCGAGGTGGGACGAAGGCGAGGAGGGACGAGGCGAGACGAGGCGACACGACGCGACACGACCCGGCACGATTCGTCGCGACGCGCGACGACGTAACACGAGCCGGATTAATCGGCCGCGCTCGGGTCCGAGGACGTCCTCTGTAGGCGAAGCGGAGGAGGCAGCGCGACGCGCAGCTTCGATTTCGAATCTCTGGTTTCCCGCAGTGAAGGAATCGCAGTCGCGGGGTGCGCGCGCGCGGGACTGCCCTCTGTTAGCGGTCTCTCGGAAATCACGTGGAAAAAGGAGCGGAGGTTGTGTAGTCGTCGCGTACGGTGTGTCTACGGTGGTAGGTGTCCCCGAAAGGAGGAGAGTCCGTCGTCGTGGTCGCCGCCGGTGGTGTCGGAAGGATATACGCGCCGACTGGTACGGACCGGTAAAAGTTTGGAGGTTAACTCGAAGGACAGCTCGTCGAGCGCGGCCTGACTCGCGAGTCTCGAGCCCGCGTCCTATCGCCTTTCGGGCTCCATGTTGCCGCTGGTGGAATGACGTCATCGAGTGTTGGTGCTTCGAGAGTGGGCTCGTTCCTTACCCGTTCCATCAAAGTTACTCGATCATGTTTTCGTGATAAATTCTAAGCTTTTCCGGTGCGCGCGACACGGTGAACACGGTGAACACACATCGCAGCGATTCGCGGCGATTCGATTCGCAGCGCGGTCGCCGATCAACGCTCCTGGTGTTCGGGACTACCACGTATCCACCACCCGAGGTGAGTACCGCTCCGTACTCGTTATATAATACGCGTCCGCGCTGTTATATTCGTTTTCACGCGAACTCATAACGCTCGGCCGAACCATCGATCCGTCAACTGACAGGTTAACCTCCGATCCGACCTTCCGATCTCTTCTCCCTCCCTTTCCCTTCTCTGCCTCCTCTCCTCTCCTCTCCTCTCCTTTCCTCTTCCTCTCCGCCCCTCTATATATATACATATATATATATATATATATATATCCCTCTCCTCCCTTTTTCCTTCCTGCGACGCGATAACGCGGCTCTGGAATCGGCTCTCCCGTTTTCCCCGATTCCTCGATCCTCTCGTCGACTCGGGGACTCTTGTACCGCGTACCTCGCCACCGGTACGAGTCGCACGCGTTATTTTCGTGGCGTCGGCCACTTGTTCGAGAGACACAGGCTGCTCAGTCGCACCGATGCGATGCGACGCGACGCGACGCTCGACTTCGCGCCGGACAATAATTTCTTCGATCCGAGTCACGATCGTTTCGACACTTACCTTACCTTACCTTGTCCCGTTCGTCTCGACCGAGCGTCCCCATGTGCATCTGGAAATCGCGCGTGTCGCGAGCCTACGAAGAGCCGGACGAAAACACGCGGGCTGTCCTATACCTTGTTTACGCACGACACACGCGGCACGCGTTTTCCAGCTTAGAGTAGTTCGGGGACGCAGAAACCGGCTCTCCCATTTTCGTTACACGGCTGATATCTGTTCCAGAGCCACGAACGGTATCGATTTCTAAATAACGCGCGCTGCGTGAACGGTTTCGAGGGAAGATGGGCGTGGCGTAGAACAATTTTTTACCGCCGCGCGTACCTGCACAGTTTTTTTGCCGCTCGATCGCGCGTCGCCGGCAAGGAAAACGGGGTCCGATCAGCGCGCGGTCCGCCGACTCGTCTGTCGCAAAAATAATCGACATAAAGAAAAAAAAAAAAAACGGGGTTTCTATCGGATTCTATCGCAAAAGGGTCGAGGCTTTTACTTCGCATCTCGGAGAGAGCACGTATCGCGAGTTAGGCGCGTACTCGTGGCGGCGTTGGGGATGAAGAGGAACGCTCGATCGTGAAACGGGGTCAGTGCTCGTCCATCGGTTCTCGCGGTCGAGGGGAAATTATTACGCGCAACCTTCGTTCGATCGAATCGCCTGTAACGCGTTCGATACGTTCGACGGACGTTTTCCTTGGACGATTCGTGCCGTGAACCGTAAATAACGCTACGTTAATCGTCGAGGATGGGAAGGTAAAAAGTACAGTTGTTGGTTCGAGCAATAGCGTGCTGCCATCTCGCGTTTTTCGCGTTTTCGTGTTTCCGGAATCGCGAGCCCGTGGACACACGGGACACACCGATTTAACCGAATCTCTGCGCGGTATCGCGCGCAAAGCGGGATATGGATGGTGGCGGTGGTGGTGGTGGTGGTGGTGGAAAAAAGGCGCGATCGAATATCACGGGGAGAGACTCGTTCCATTCTTGACCGAGAGAGAAAACGGTCGGGAAAGTCGAGCTTCGGTTCGGCGGGATAGGTGGTGGCGCGAGGCGTGGCGAAGTATTGATCGTCGTTGCGATTTCCCTTCCTTCTTCACCCTCGACCAACGTCATCCACCGTTTCGAACCCTCCGATCTCCTCTCGCTCTCGACCCACCTTCGTCACCCTCCTACTTTCACCTCCGCCGGCACGCGTCCTTTCGTATTTCCAATTTTCGATGTCCACAGCTGTTTACGTAAAATTCTCGTTTCGCGTTTCTTCCGCACCTACCTATTATATAAGCGATCGAGAATTTGCCAACAATTCGTTCGCGGTCGATCCGCTTGAAAATTGTTTGGCGTTCAGCCGATCGTCGGGGCGCTTGCCAGAGTTGCGAGACGTCGGCATCTTCTTTACCGATGCAGGACCGTTTCGAGCTGGATGCGTCGCCATCCGCGAAGGGGTAGCTCGGTTGGCCGTCGTTGCCCAGATTGTACGGACAATGAAAGCGAAGCCCGATTTGGTCGGTGTTCAAGTACGAAAATATTCTTATCGCGTTGAAACGTTGTACGATTGCCCGCGGTTTTCCCAGAAAAAGCTGCAACTTTGATTAAAGTTGACACGTCGTCCCTCCGTCGTGTCCGCGATGCTGCGCGTAAATTCTGCTGGCCGGGAAACAAAGTCGGGAGTCTTCGCTCGATACGCGCGTACTATACGCGACCGAGCCGCGAGGGTGACGAAGCCTTCGAGTACTCTTCTGCTTCTCTCCCTCTTTCCATCACCCCCGCTTTTCGAGTATCTCGTTAATTATATCGTTTCGCTTTGACTTTTTTTTCTTCTTTCGTTACAGAGATCACTGCCGAGGGACATGGAACTTCTCGTAACCTCCTGAATCGGTGAGTGTCGTTAACCCTTTTCTCCGTTACCTTTGAAACGTCGTAACGGACGGAACTGATCGGAACTGCGCGAAAGTAGCTCGGCTTTAATGCCCGGCGGTCTATCGCGTGACCGGCCGCATTCGTTCACCGAGAAGTTATACGGTTATTCTCGTCGGGGAAGAGTCACCGACTTTCGAGCGTTACCTTAACACTCGAAATATGAAAACGACTCGCGAATGCAACGCGGTACGCAAAGTAGGTGGAAGTAGCAACGGAGGATAATCTCGTGGTAGCTGGGTTGTTGCGGTACTCTGCGGTACTGTATGCCGCGCGCCATCTTGCTTTATCGATTTTAACCCCTACTGCCCCCGACGGTTTCCTCGAGCCACCGATTCGCTCGCGTTTCTTCTTTTTCTTATTTTGCGCTAACTGCTTCTCCGTTATCGGTATACAACGCGATCCGTCTCGACTCGGTCGTATCGATTTCGAACCAACGATCGTTGCGTAAGTAATATCATTTTTTATCGCCTATTTTGCGTACGCCGTTCAATCGAAAATTGACGTCGTTCGACCCGACGAGTAATCGTCGGGCGTATAGTTGGATACCATCTCGGCACCGCATCCGGTAACGCGTGACGTACTTTGGCCCTTTTCGCGCAAGAGGGTGAAACTCGTTTCAAAGGGGTTATTTTAGGAACAGGAAGGTGGTTGGCCGACCACGAGTCCGCGCGATTTACGGACGCGCACATACACGCTCTCTCTCTCTCTCTCCCTCCCTCCCTCCCTCCCTCCCTCCTTCCCTCCCGCTTTGGATTGATCGAAACGACAAAGGGTTAATTTTAACGGTTCAACGGTTTCTAAACTGTCCCTATCGAACAGCTTGGATCGATCGATCGATCGAGACGAGACGAAGAGAAATTGGAAGAAACGCGTGGCAAGCATAGTCGCGGGTAGGTACGCGTAATTCTCGAGGAATGCAGTTTCGTACCGAGACCCTGCGCGATATCGTCCCCGGTGGTGGTGATAACGAATCAGTTTTATTAATAGACGATCGCGTGTTCACTTTGGTATGTCACTGTGAAAGAAATGGGAAGCGCGATCCAAGGGGCAGCAGAGCACTGTTTGGCCGGCGATCGGGGGAACTGGGAACCGGGAACGCGGCATGGCGCGACGACGATACGAGGAGATCTCGCGTGAATCCGTCCTCCCGTGATTGTCCTAGGGACGGGGGCGGGGGGGTGGTGCGTCGACCGCGAACAGAAGGAGGAGGAGGAGTGGGAGAAGGTCAGGTCGCGCAGGCGCCAGCCCCGAACTTCCCTCGGCCGGATCAGTCGTGCGTGGCACTCGACACGCGTCGCGTTTCCCTCTTTCGTTTATTTCGCTCGGCTCGCGTTTTCCCACCTTTCCGTTCCGCGTTCGTCGTCGTCGTCGTCGTCGACGCCGCCGCACATGTGCACGGGATGATTTCGAAGCTTTCGGAATCGAGTGGTCGAAACGAGTAAATTGAATCTGTGTCGCCGTTTACGAGCAACAGAGACTCGTCGTCGTCGTCGTCGTCGTCGTCGTCGTCGGTGCGTGATCGAGCGATGTTTTCCCGTGTGACGCGCGTGCCGCGATTCTTGTTCGCGTTCGACCGGCCAGATGCCACTTTTCGACGAAAAGGAGGAAAGGAGTAGTAGCAGTCTCGCTCGTTCTTCTCGTTATCGGTGGTAAGGCGATCCACGGATGTTTTCTACCGTCGCACCACCAGCTGTCTCGGACTGGATACGAGGGATACGACGATCGATATTTACGAGGTAGGATGCGTCCCGTTTCTCGAACGTCGCGCGTCCACCGGGAACTTTTATCGATAAAAGCCCCGCCTCGTTCGAACGCTCGTATTTTCCTCGCGTTTTCGCTCGAAAGTCGAGTCGCGTAGTTACCGTTCGGAAAGAGGAGAGTTAATTTTATCGAATCGTTTGGCCACGCTGTAGGAGGAGGGAGGTTGCTGGGAACGTAGCAGTCGGCTGCTTCGAATGATACTAGCACGCGTACTTGGATATTGATTTTCTAGCGGGCTCGGTTTGGTAAGCTCATCCCGTGGTAGAGATGTTGCGTACCGCGTGAAACGCGAACGAGCGTGGGACGCGCGTTGGTTAGGCGACGAGGGTACACGCGAGTTCTCTCGCCGCGGCCTCGCGTCTCTGTACACGTGTGTATACGCGACATTTTTTCCCGTAACCCGTGTCCGTCTCTCGTCACCTTGATCGATCCGTCGTCGAGCCAGCGGCGTCACCGATTTAGGAACCCGTTGCACGATCAAGGCCACGCCGGACGAGAGAAAGGAAGGGAAAAAAGCGGGAAACACTCGGGGACTCTGGCACTTGTAGCTCCGGGAAATTGAAGAGGGTCGTTTCTCGAAAACGCTGCGCTTTTTAACGTTTCGCATCCTTTTTGTTTCAGGTACGTAACCGCCGTGGATTCGTTCCTACCGATATTTCGAACTCGCGACAGTCGTATCGTCTTCGATGATATCTCTACGTTCAAAAGGTAATTGTAATTAAGCTTGCTCGTTGTCCGTATCTCGTTGTACCGATAGTCGGCGGTGCTCGGGTATCGGGAGCGCGTGGGGGGGGTGGGATTTTGGCCGCAAAGATGTTGTTGGTCCGGCCTCGCGACACGCCAGTGACACGAATTACACTCGTCCGGTGGATCGACTGCGCGGTACGTATGGAAAACGGAGGACACGTGACAACGTCGGTGGTGGACGGGAGAGATGGGAGGACGCGTAGAAGAATAGTAGAAAGAAATATTTTCGATGCTCAACGATAATAATACGTGGATATATTTGACATACTGTAAACGGTGGTCAGCGGAGGCGAGCAGAGTCGTCGAGGAGAGAAGAAGAATCAGAGAACGTAGTAGGGCGCGGTGTAGGCCGACGCGTAGTACGGGTAGCCGGTGTACGGTGCGTAAGGGTAGCTGTAGGCAGCGGTGTAGGCGAGCGGAGCTGTGTACGCGGTGTAGGCGATCGGCGCGGTGTACGCAGCACCCAGGAGCAGCCCTCGTTTGTCCCGTGCCGCGGTCTCGGTCTCGGACGGTGCCGCCACCGATTCGACGCCGTTCGCCGGCTCGAGCGACTCCGTTTCGGCGAGAGGTTTCGCCAGAGCTACGCCGACCAGGGCGAGCAATACCACCATCTGAAACGATCGATCGGAGAGACGCGTTCAATTTGCAACTTTTCGCCCTACTGGACTGCCAGACTTACCGCGATGCGTTTCATGTTGGCTGGGCTAGCGAAGAGAACGGAGTCGAACTTCCAACGGCTGGTTCGGAATCGATTGATGCTCGAAACGCGCTCGTACCCGTCTTTTATACCGAACCAGCCTCGCAGCCGTTTAGTCGCCGTCGATACGTGCATCGATTTCAAACATTTATCCTCGCGTAATCGCGCGTAATTGTTAACCTCTCGGCGTTGTCGGTCACGGGGCTGCATCGTTGTTAGATTGCGAGATCGCGCGACGCGTCCTTGGCCGTTGTCCAAAAGGAGTATCGGTCGAATAAAAGAATCCAGTGCGGACGAGACGAGCGAAAGTTGGGCCCGCGACGAGGAGTCGGGTTTTCGAAATTCCGGTGGATGGGTCGCGCGATGGAATCGATAGAGCGCGCGTTAGCCCGAGTCCCCCTATTGAAATTCCATTTGAGCGCGTTACGCGCAACCTCGCCGCGCGCCTAATCATTTTCACGACGACGATTCAGCTATTCCGTCCTTGTAACCAATTGGTCCTCGTTTACGCTCGCGAAGCCTAAACAGTCTCCCCCGGTGGCATAGTTCGTCGCGCGCCCATCGACGAGAAAAGGATCCGAGGATTCCAACGGGACGCGACGTTTAGGGTGGCGCTCTTCTTCCGCGTCTGGTCGACGATGCGAAAGATTTTCATTGAGCGTCGCCGTCGACGTCGTCAAAGGTCGTCTCGGTATAAATAACCCTGGCGCCGTTGTTGGCTCGTTCCTCGTTTCTTCTTCGCTTCGTCGGTCAATTCTTTACCCGCGGCAATCGAATAGCCTAAAGTAAACGCGTTACAAATTTTCAGAGGCTAACGAAGCGTTTCCCTTTGTTGCAGAGAACTTTAAGAGTGCCCTAGACGAGTGCTCGCCGTCGTCGTCGTCGTCGTCGTCGTCGCCGTCGTCGTCGTCGTCGTCGTCGTCGTCGTCGTCGTCGTCGTCGTCGTCGTCGTCGTCGCCGTCGTCGTCGTCGTCGCGCCGTCGTCGTCGACGTCGCGGGCGTTGTCGCAGGGTAAGCTTTCCACGTTTCTCTCGAACCGGTTGCGTTTACTCGTGACGAAGTTACATGCACATACACATATGTATACGTATGTAGGTAGATAGGTAGGTAGGTAGGTAGGTAGGTAGGTAGGTAGGTGGATCTCTCTCCTCCCCGATTCTCGTCGCGGTGTTCGATGTTGCTCGATCGAAGATCGATCGATACGGTTCCGTTTGGTACGAGCGGCCTTCGAAGCGGTCAGTTTTCCGGTACGTCGCGTCTACTACTACCATCCCCGAATCGATGTTCTCGATTAGTAGGTCAGGAGCGCAACGAAGCGTCGGACGCGTTTTCCGCGAGTTTTATTACAGGGATACCTCGTCGAACTGGAATCGTTGATTTTTACGCAATCGATAGCAACGAAGGAGAGAGAGAGAGAGAGAGGGGGGGGAGGGGGGAAGGGATTTGGTTGAAATTTGCGCGCGGAAATCTTCATCGACCGATACATGTTTCTTTGTTTTAGGTATCGCGCGGACGCGACAGGAACACGGAGAATCGATCGAGTGAGTGATCGCGAACCATTGTCCAAATGGCGGGGCCGAAAACGATATTTAACGAGCGACAAAGGGGAGAAAAAGTTTGAAAATTGGTAGAAACGCGTAAACGCGGGTGGTGGTGGTGGCGTAGCGAGGAACGCGGCCGTGCGTGCGAACCAACCAGCCGTGAATACGCGACCGGTTCGTTGCATAAATATCGCGCGGTTCATCTACGAGGCGTGTTAACATCCCTCGCCGGCTAGCCGGATAAACGCATTGATTTATCGCGCAACCGTCGTCGACTACTACTACTCGGCCGCCTCCTCCGTCCTCTCGATTCTTTCGGTCCCCGTCGACGTCGTCGTTTCGACGAGTAAAATTAAAAGGGTAACAATTTTTCGTTTCCGCGACCGATGCGCGATCTCTAAATAGATTTCGATCGAGACGAGCCGTGGCCAACGATACGGCGGAGGACGGTAGGAATTATCGGTTAGGCGCGAACATAAATTGATATCGTATCGACGATTACACGGCTCGTGGATAAACGGGGGTGAGAGGAATGGGAATAACCGCTCTCCTCGGGGAAATACGCGGAGCAAATTTAATATCCCGAATCGATCTCTCATCGACGACGACGACGACGACGACGACGACGACGACGACGACGACGACGACGACGACGACGACGACGAAAAGAGGAAGGAAATAAATCGAGACGGTTACTCTCTGTCTGTTTACAGATTTCGCCCGCTTCGGATCCAGCCGTTCATCGTCGATCGTTCACAATGGCCGTTGGTTTATGGTGAGTAGACTCGATAGAATCGAACAAAGAGGATCCGTACGTTGCGTAATTGGTAGCAGGTGGCGCGAACGAGTCAACTCGGTAAGAGGAGAGAAAAGAGAAGGTAACGGGTCGTCGTGGTCGTCGTCGTCGTGGTCGTCGACGTGGTCGTCGTCGGCGTCGGCGTCTGCGTCCGCGTCTGCGTCTAGGCGACGCGATCTAAAAATAATCGGGGGAATCCCGAGGTGGCCGAAGGAATTGCCGCGTTCCTCTCTCTCTCTCTCTCTCTCTTTTCGCCTCTTGCCGACTTTGCTCCGATTTCTATTTCGGAACGATCGGCGACTATCTGTCCGCGTTACGCGTTATGCCGCAGACGAATCCGGCGAGCGTGAGAAGCGAGCAGAGCGGCGGCGGCGACGGCGGCGTGGCGGCGGCGTCGCGTCGTCCGTAAGCGGCGGGTACAAGACCACGTGGTGGGTGGTAACCGAGGGTGAGGCGCGGCTAGGTTTCCTTTCGGCCAGGTACGCCAAAACTCTGGTTCAAAGTGGCTAAGAGCGTAAGTCCTCGTCGAGTGCACCAGGAGTGCTCGAGCGGGGGGGAGGTGCAGGTACAGGTGCAACAGGAGAGACGAGCACCGACTAGGCGCATGCCTTACCTGGGGCCTGATATGACAACCCGGCTGTCCGCCATGTTTTACACGGTCGAAGTCGGGGACACCAGATTCACTATTCTGAAGCGGTATCAGAACTTGAAGCCGATCGGCTCCGGTGCGCAGGGGATCGTTTGGTAAGTAAATCTTTCTCTCTCTCTCTCGCTCTCTCTCTTTCTTCTCTCCACCGATCAGAGACGGTACGCGAAACGATCGTTGCAGCGCGGCGTACGACACGGTCACCGCGCAGAACGTCGCGATCAAGAAACTCTCCAGACCCTTTCAGAACGTGACGCACGCCAAAAGGGCCTACAGGGAATTCAAACTGATGAAGTTGGTCAACCACAAGAACGTAAGTCGATGGAATCGGTAATCACAGTTTACTCGTAAGCGAAGCTCGCTTCTTTCAATTCTTTCTTCTTCTTCTTCTTCTTCTTCTTCTTCTCCTCCTCGTCTCTCCAGATAATCGGTCTGTTGAACGCGTTCACGCCGCAACGATCGTTGGACGAGTTTCAAGACGTCTACCTGGTGATGGAGCTGATGGACGCGAACCTGTGCCAGGTGATCCAAATGGA